>JBCEWE010000351.1:587500-635486 GCA_039877035.1 Silurus lanzhouensis | reverse complement strand
GTTTGGGTTTACATGCTGGCGTTTGGAGATAGACGCTGGCGTTTGGGTTTACATGCTGGCGTTTGGAGATAGACGCTGGCGTTTGGGTTTACATGCTGGCGTTTGGAGATAGACGCTGGCGTTTGGGTTTACATGCTGGCGTTTGGAGATAGACGCTGGCGTTTGGGTTTACATGCTGGCGTTTGGAGATAGACGCTGGCGTTTGGGTTTACATGCTGGCGTTTGGAGATAGACGCTGGCGTTTGGGTTTACATGCTGGCGTTTGGAGATAGACGCTGGCGTTTGGGTTTACATGCTGGCGTTTGGAGATAGACGCTGGCGTTTGGGTTTACATGCTGGCGTTTGGAGATAGACGCTGGCGTTTGGGTTTACATGCTGGCGTTTGGAGATAGACGCTGGCGTTTGGGTTTACATGCTGGCGTTTGGAGATAGACGCTGGCGTTTGGGTTTACATGCTGGCGTTTGGAGATAGACGCTGGCGTTTGGGTTTACATGCTGGCGTTTGGAGATAGACGCTGGCGTTTGGGTTTACATGCTGGCGTTTGGAGATAGACGCTGGCGTTTGGGTTTACATGCTGGCGTTTGGAGATAGACGCTGGCGTTTGGGTTTACATGCTGGCGTTTGGAGATAGACGCTGGCGTTTGGGTTTACATGCTGGCGTTTGGAGATAGACGCTGGCGTTTGGGTTTACATGCTGGCGTTTGGAGATAGACGCTGGCGTTTGGGTTTACATGCTGGCGTTTGGAGATAGACGCTGGCGTTTGGGTTTACATGCTGGCGTTTGGAGATAGACGCTGGCGTTTGGGTTTACATGCTGGCGTTTGGAGATAGACGCTGGCGTTTGGGTTTACATGCTGGCGTTTGGAGATAGACGCTGGCGTTTGGGTTTACATGCTGGCGTTTGGAGATAGACGCTGGCGTTTGGGTTTACATGCTGGCGTTTGGAGATAGACGCTGGCGTTTGGGTTTACATGCTGGCGTTTGGAGATAGATGCTGGCGTTTGGGTTTACATGCTGGCGTTTGGAGATAGATGCTGGCGTTTGGGTTTACATGCTGGCGTTTGGAGATAGATGCTGGCGTTTGGTTACATGGCGTTTGAGATAGTGCTGGTTGGTTTACATGGCGGAGATAGATGCTGGCTTTTGGGTTTACATGCTGGCGTTTGGAGATAGATGCTGGCTTTTGGGTTTACATGCTGGTGTTTGAGATAGATGCTGGCTTTTGGGTTTACATGCTGGCGTTTGGAGATAGAAGCTGCAGTTTGGGTTTACATGCTGGGGTTTGGAGATAGAAGCTGGGGTTTGGGTTTACATGCTGGGGTTTGGGTTTACATGCTGGGGTTTGGAGATAGATGCTGCGGTTTGGGTTTACATGCTGGGGTTTGGAGATAGATGCTGCGGTTTGGGTTTACATGCTGGGGTTTGGAGATAGATGCTGCGGTTTGGGTTTACATGCTGGCGTTTGGAGATAGATGCTGCGGTTTGGGTTTACATGCTGGGGTTTGGAGATAGATGCTGCAGTTTGTATAGTTTGTTTGTAGTTTTATAAGGCTGTTTGATTCTGGGCAAAACTTGTGGATTAATTTAGATCTTCAGGCTTTTTCTGGAGCGCATGTAAGTTTGTGAACGTCTGTTTGTTTTTCCGCACACACACACACACACACACACACACTGTGTAATATGCTTTGAGTATGATTAGCATCACGTTGCTGTTTCACTGCTGTCGTATTCAATATACAAGCTGATATCGGTTTATTGTCGGTGTCTCGGGTTCGGAGATTTCTCTGTTTACAATCATGTTATTGGAGATGTTAAGTGAGGCAGCTTGAAACCAAGGCCACTCTTGTTAGGAGAACCCTGACACAACCGGGTTCTAGTCCAGAAAGTTCCTGCATGCTCCTCTGTCCCAACCCAGATCTATGAAGACATTGTGTGCGTGAAGTTCGGAGTGAAAGGCATCTTCCTTCGTCACACCGAACACCTGATGGAACCCCAGGCCTCCATATCCTCACTATATATATGACGTGGATGAAAGATAACAAATCTTCATGCTTTAGAATCTTGTGGATCCCTTTCTAGTTTGGATTGTAGATTTAAGATCCGATCTCTATTAAAGCTGAGCGATTACAAATCACAGAGGACGAACTCGGTCCTCGATCTCAATGATTTTAAGCTCTAATGGAGATCAGAGCTTAAAGTTTAATGCCTGTAAGTTTATTCCTTATACATTTCGGGAATTCCCAAGACTGGACACTTTCCATGGGAATTTACCAAATTGGAATTTACCAAATGTCCCTTTATTATAGTTCCATTGTTGTTGAGGTTCAGTGATGGATGCAAAACTATTCATGGTCCTGATCCGTTGCAGTAGACTGTTTATATTTATTACAGTCTTAATCCAGTCTCGAAAGCTCTTCAGTTGCTCGGTATATAAGCCGATAAGTTGTGTTTTTACATGCGCAAGTTATGTTTAGTTCTGAAACTGGATAGTTAAAGGTTTTCTCACCACCTTCCCTGAAATCTGTATTTGTGGAAAAGTGGCTCATTTTCTCCTAATTACCGTCAACATATAACGTAACGACCGCCGCTGCTCGTCTAATGACGATGGTGAAGTTGCTCCAAAACCCGTGCCAGGCCCACACAAGTCTTCCAACACCACGAAGAAGAGAGAATTCTTACGGGGTTTTTTTGTGCTGAATTAGAACTTTTAAAGCACATTTCATGAGCCCTGAGCGAGGCCCCTAAGCCCATAACTGCTCAGTTGTATGAATGACATAAATGTAAGTCACTCTGGATAAAAGCATGGTGGGAAGCTGGAGTTTGGGGATGGAAGCTGGAGTTTGGGTTTAAATGCTGGTGTTTTGAGATAGAAGCTGGTGTTTGGGGGGTGGAGGCTGAAGTTTGTGGTTGGAAGCTGGAGTTTGGGGATGGAAGCTGGAGTTTGGGCTTAAATGCTGGTGTTTGGGGATGGAAGCTGGTGTTTGGGGTTAAATGCTGGTGTTTGGGGATGGAAGCTGGTGTTTGGGGTTAAATGCTGGTGTTTGGGGGTGGAAGCTGGATTTTCGGGATAAATGCTGGTGTTTGGAGGTAAAAGCTGGAGGGGATGGAAGCTGTTTGGGGAAGGAAGCGGAGTTTGTCAAGTCAAGAGTCAAGAAGCTTTTATTGTCATTTCAACCATATATAGCTGATGCAGTATACAGTGAAATGAAACAACGTTCCTCCTGAACCCAGGTGCTACATAAAACAACATAAAACAACAGTCACAGAACAAAAGAACACAGGGCCAGGAACTAAGATCCTCGCCACATAAAGTGCATGTGTGCAACTGGTGCAAACAGTGCAAGAGACAACACAGGACAGTGCAAGACAATACACAAAATATAAAAATAAAAAAAGCAATAGCTCCGCCAGTAAAACCTGTTGTGACAGAATAAGGTGCACAGTAGCAGAAAAATGTAAGCCGAAAAATTTAAATAGAATTGTGCAATTCTACAATATAGCAGCAATCAAAATAAAGTCCATTTTGGGGTTAAATGCTGGGGTTAAATGCTGGTGTTTGGAGATAAAAGCTGGTGTTTGGGGATGGAAGCTGAAGTTTGGGTTACATGCTGCCGTTTGGGTTTAAATGCTGGAGTTTGGGGGTGGAAGCTGGAGTTTGGGTTTAAATGCTGGAGTTTGGGGGTGGAAGCTGGAGTTTGGGTTTAAATGCTGGAGTTTGGGGGTGGAAGCTGGAGTTTGGGTTTAAATGCTGGAGTTTGGGGGTGGAAGCTGGAGTTTGGGGGTGGAAGCTGGAGTTTGGGGATGGAAGCTGGAGTTTGGGGTTAAATGCTGGAGTTTGGGGTTAAATGCTGGAGTTTGGGGATGGAAGCTGGAGTTTGGGGATGGAAGCTGGAGTTTGGGGTTAAATGCTGGAGTTTGGGGATGGAAGCTGGAGTTTGGGGATGGAAGCTGGAGTTTGGGGTTAAATGCTGGAGTTTGGGGATGGAAGCTGGAGTTTGGGGATGGAAGCTGGAGTTTGGGGATGGAAGCTGGAGTTTGGGGTTAAATGCTAGAGTTTGGGGATGGAAGCTGGAGTTTAGGCTTCCTCGTGTAAATTGCACACTGTACACATGATATTTGCCTGTATTGGTTTTCTCTGATTTTCCATACTGTAATTTTGTACATTTATAATTTTTCTTATGTTTTCCATTATAATTTATTTAGAGGTTGCTGAGAGGATTTACAGAGTAAGAATTTAATTGTATGGTGCGACAGAGCGAATCCTGCACATCATAAACAGAGCATAATCTCTTAAATCTTAAACTATAACGTGGTTTGTTTTGACTTGACTGGTTCGCACGATTTGGTCACATGACTCACTCCACACCGCATTGTGAAAATCGTGTTCAAAATCGAATGCCTTTTGGATTGTTTTTATAGCATGACGTGTTTGATTTGAGATTTGACATCGTGAGACTGTATTTCACATTGGGGTATTAGCTCTTAAACCCGTTCTGCTCCTAGGATCTAAAATGGTTTACTAATCTTTCTGTTGTGCTCTTTTTTTTTTTTTTTTTTGCAGATCATCCGTTTGGCCATTTGATCGACACTATACCAAATGAGAAAAATGAAGTTCGGAAATATTTCAATCCACAGAAGCTTGGAGATCCCAAGTATGGTAAGTAAAGGGAAGAAAACCAGACCTTTTTGGTGTGAGCCGTTGGTCAAAGCAGACAGTAAAGATGGCGTAGTGATCGACAGCTTGGTATCGTAGCCAGGTATCAGTAGGGATTTTGGAAATTCTTCCTGCAGTTATTTTGGCAGTGTATAATAACATCTAGCTCAGTTATACAGAGCCTGTCAAAAAAGTCTTTTATGGTTTTTGAGAGACTTTTGTTACTATGCAACAAACTCAGTAATTTAATGATCTGAACATTGACTTGAACAAATCAAAGTGTAACAGGGCCCCTGGAACATCGCACAAAAACCAGCAACTGAACTTCACCTCAATAGAAGTACAAACAGCTTCATGTTTTGTGGTCAAATAAGAAATTGAAACGCGACCTTTAAGATATTATCTGTATTTACTCTGACATCATTGCACAATCAGATGTAATCTTACTTCACTCGGACCTTATTATGCACTCGGACGATATCTGTAGCCTCTCAAATGTCAGCATATATGCAGGCGTTGTCTTTATACATATTTAAGGGCCATTATACACAAGACGTCGTCTTTGTTTATTATTCAACACTCAAACATCTTTACACACCATAACAAATAGATTAGAAGAATAGATTTCTTTATATCGTCTACATGTTCAGGCATGTTTACATACTCAAACCTCATCTTAAAATAAAAACCTCGAGCATCGCTGAAATACACTGTAAAATATGGCTTTGGATCAGTGAAGATTCATAGCGTCATGAATCTGTTTGTGTACCAGGATATTCCAGCCTAAAGCCCGGCTGCCTCTTCCAGGAGGTTCAACCTGTCCATAGACAGCACCTTTAATTAACAGAGTCATGTGCAAAATAAAACTGATGACCAGCTCATTCTCTGAGTTTGAACCCTACTGAATTCTTGCGAATCCAAAAAATTCTCATGCATGAACCTCAATATAAATTGGCCCTCAGGAAAAAGTGGACCAGAATCTTTCTGCAGGGGTCTTCACCTTATCATATATGGAAATGACTCTGTATTCATGGTTGTTCTCTCCAGGGATGCAGACGCCTGTAATTTCATACTGATTTCCTCTGAAAAACCAACCAGAGCTTTCTAGGCCAAACGAGGGCTTCTAAAATGGCACCAGGGCTGTGGAGGTGTTGCATGACTGGAATTACTAAACCAGAAGAGTGTGTTTGTTTCGGAACCCCTTCAAACTGGTTGTGAATGAATCCAGGAAGTGGTGATATTTATGCAAAACTGCAACAAAATTCAAAAGGCTTCTGTAGTCTGCTCTGTCACAAAGAACTTCTGCTGATGGATAAATGTAACCACCCAGAGCTTTGGAAAGCACTTTGATATTTTTTTTAATTTACAATACGCATCAAAGAATCATTTAAATTATAGCCCCAAGTTCTCCCTAGTTTGCCCCACCCATCAGCTAGCTCCTTCAGCTCCAGTTCTGTCTCGCCTCATGAAGATTTCGGACCTTCAAAGAGAAGATGCCGACTTCACAATGATCACGAGCCATCTGCAGACGTGTCCTCATCCCACTTTTGAAGATTTCAGACAATGGCATTCTACATAGGTTGTTTCCCCTTCATTGAACATTTAAAGGCCCTGGCATGATGATTAATCTGACCTTTATTTGACTGAGTTATTTAGGAGCACCTGGTTGTACAACTTCACCTGACCGTATAAGACATTACACATAATCATAAATAGAAGTGAATTTATTTATTTAGTATTTCACCTTTTCTTTAAACACTGATAAGAACGCACCGTCTGCCCCCTTTTGCATACCTGAACTCCCAAATGCATTTGATTGGCTGGTGCCACTCCGACTGACAGGCTTGTGTTGGTTTTTGACTCATGTTCACTGGTTTCTTGGGACATCAAGTCTTGCCTAAATAAACCTAAAAAAAGTGCAGAAAGGTCAGACAGGATTTGTATTTCGCTGCAAAAAAATCGACATCGCTGCACCGAAAAATCAAAAACTAATTTACAGTTTCGAATTCTTTTCACATTTGTTATAATGGACTGTACATCCTCCTACCGACGCATCAAATCCTCCACTATTCGGGGGTTTTTCTGAAATGTTTTGCCAATATTAGTAGATAGTAAACATTAAAACATAATCGGCGTTGTCGTGAGATTGCTAATCCGTGATCCTCGTTCTCCAGAGCGGCTCCCGTACGCCGTCCGCGTGCTGCTCGAGGCTGCCATCCGGAGGTGCGACGGCTTCTACGTGAAGCAGGAGGATGTGTACAGCATCCTGAACTGGGAGGAGCGCCAGAACGAGACGGAAATTCCATTCCCCCGCACGAGTGCTGTTGCAGGACTTCACGTGAGTTACTTTCCACGTGGCGCTTATTTCCATCGTGTCTCGACGCTGACTGATTGAATGCGCCGTTTCTCGCAGGGGCATTCCCGCTATGTGGACCTGGCCGCCATGAGAGACGCCGTCGCCAAGATCGGCGTCGACCCCGACCTCATCAACCCCAAATGTCCTACTGACCTTATAGTAGATCACTCACTACAGATTGACTTCAGCAAGTGGTACGCTACATCAGGAGATTTTCATTCATGTCTTATGAGAGGGATCATGTTTAATTGTGTATTTTCGTTGATTCTTTTCTCAGTTCCATTCAGAACGCCCCGAATCCTGGGGGAGGGGATGGGCCGGGGCCCCGTTCAGTTCCTGGGCGTCCAGCTCCACGGGGGCATCACGCCAGCAGCAGTGCTCAGTGTGAGGACAGAGAGGAGGCTGCTCCAAGGGCTCCTGCTCCGACCCTCCAACCAGAGCCACCGCAGTACAGATAGAGAACACACCGCTTCTGTGCCCTTTCCACCTAAAGCCTGTGTCTGAGTATGACACACACATATACATACACACACACACACACACACACTCTTCTGATCTCACTTTCACATGGCGATTTTAGTTGTGAAACAAGTGTGCATGTGTATATCAATAATATGTATCTGCGTAACTGTGTGACCAAAAGTATTGGGACACCCGCATTCTCCAGCCAGTGTGTGGTGTGATTTGAGAGAGTGAGAGTGTGATAGTTTGTGAGTGAGTGAGAGGGTGTGAGTGTGTGTATGTGTGTATGTGTCATGGGGGTGTGTGTGTGTGTGTGTGTTTGTATGATGAATGTGTCGTTTGTGTGTGTGTTGTGTGTGTGGTGGTGTTGTGTGTATATGTTGTATATTTGTCGGGGTCTTTTTGTGTGTGTGTGTGTGTGTGATGGTCGTGTGTGTGTTGTGTGTGTGTGTGTATGTATGTATGTATATTGTCGGGGTGTGTGTTTTAAACCCTTCTGCTCCTAGGATCTAAAATGGTTTACTAATCTTTCTGTTGTGCTCTTTTTTTTTTTTTTTTTTGCAGATCATCCGTTTGGCCATTTGATCGACACTATACCAAATGAGAAAAATGAAGTTCGGAAATATTTCAATCCACAGAAGCTTGGAGATCCCAAGTATGGTAAGTAAAGGGAAGAAAACCAGACCTTTTTGGTGTGAGCCGTTGGTCAAAGCAGACAGTAAAGATGGCGTAGTGATCGACAGCTTGGTATCGTAGCCAGGTATCAGTAGGGATTTTGGAAATTCTTCCTGCAGTTATTTTGGCAGTGTATAATAACATCTAGCTCAGTTATACAGAGCCTGTCAAAAAAGTCTTTTATGGTTTTTGAGAGACTTTTGTTACTATGCAACAAACTCAGTAATTTAATGATCTGAACATTGACTTGAACAAATCAAAGTGTAACAGGGCCCCTGGAACATCGCACAAAAACCAGCAACTGAACTTCACCTCAATAGAAGTACAAACAGCTTCATGTTTTGTGGTCAAATAAGAAATTGAAACGCGACCTTTAAGATATTATCTGTATTTACTCTGACATCATTGCACAATCAGATGTAATCTTACTTCACTCGGACCTTATTATGCACTCGGACGATATCTGTAGCCTCTCAAATGTCAGCATATATGCAGGCGTTGTCTTTATACATATTTAAGGGCCATTATACACAAGACGTCGTCTTTGTTTATTATTCAACACTCAAACATCTTTACACACCATAACAAATAGATTAGAAGAATAGATTTCTTTATATCGTCTACATGTTCAGGCATGTTTACATACTCAAACCTCATCTTAAAATAAAAACCTCAAGCATCGCTGAAATACACTGTAAAATATGGCTTTGGATCAGTGAAGATTCATAGCGTCATGAATCTGTTTGTGTACCAGGATATTCCAGCCTAAAGCCCGGCTGCTCTTCCAGGAGGTTCAACCTGTCCATAGACAGCACCTTTAATTAACAGAGTCATGTGCAAAATAAAACTGATGACCAGCTCATTCTCTGAGTTTGAACCCTACTGAATTCTTGCGAATCCAAAAAATTCTCATGCATGAACCTCAATATAAATTGGCCCTCAGGAAAAGTGGACCAGAATCTTTCTGCAGGGGTCTTCACCTTATCATATATGGAAATGACTCTGTATTCATGGTTGTTCTCTCCAGGGATGCAGACGCCTGTAATTTCATACTGATTTCCTCTGAAAAACCAACCAGAGCTTTCTAGGCCAAACGAGGGCTTCTAAAATGGCACCAGGGCTGTGGAGGTGTTGCATGACTGGAATTACTAAACCAGAAGAGTGTGTTTGTTTCGGAACCCCTTCAAACTGGTTGTGAATGAATCCAGGAAGTGGTGATATTTATGCAAAACTGCAACAAAATTCAAAAGGCTTCTGTAGTCTGCTCTGTCACAAAGAACTTCTGCTGATGGATAAATGTAACCACCCAGAGCTTTGGAAAGCACTTTGATATTTTTTTTAATTTACAATACGCATCAAAGAATCATTTAAATTATAGCCCCAAGTTCTCCCTAGTTTGCCCCACCCATCAGCTAGCTCCTTCAGCTCCAGTTCTGTCTCGCCTCATGAAGATTTCGGACCTTCAAAGAGAAGATGCCGACTTCACAATGATCACGAGCCATCTGCAGACGTGTCCTCATCCCACTTTTGAAGATTTCAGACAATGGCATTCTACATAGGTTGTTTCCCCTTCATTGAACATTTAAAGGCCCTGGCATGATGATTAATCTGACCTTTATTTGACTGAGTTATTTAGGAGCACCTGGTTGTACAACTTCACCTGACCGTATAAGACATTACACATAATCATAAATAGAAGTGAATTTATTTATTTAGTATTTCACCTTTTCTTTAAACACCGATAAGAACGCACCGTCTGCCCCCTTTTGCATACCTGAACTCCCAAATGCATTTGATTGGCTGGTGCCACTCCGACTGACAGGCTTGTGTTGGTTTTTGACTCATGTTCACTGGTTTCTTGGGACATCAAGTCTTGGCTAAATAAACCTAAAAAAAGTGCAGAAAGGTCAGACAGGATTTGTATTTCGCTGCAAAAAAATCGACATCGCTGCACCGAAAAATCAAAAACTAATTTACAGTTTCGAATTCTTTTCACATTATTTGTTATAATGGACTGTACATCCTCCTACCGACGCATCAAATCCTCCACTATTCGGGGGTTTCTCTGAAATGTTTTGCCAATATTAGTAGATAGTAAACATTAAAACATAATCGGCGTTGTCGTGAGATTGCTAATCCGTGATCCTCGTTCTCCAGAGCGGCTCCCGTACGCCGTCCGCGTGCTGCTCGAGGCTGCCATCCGGAGGTGCGACGGCTTCTACGTGAAGCAGGAGGATGTGTACAGCATCCTGAACTGGGAGGAGCGCCAGAACGAGACGGAAATTCCATTCCCCCCGGCACGAGTGCTGTTGCAGGACTTCACGTGAGTTACTTTCCACGTGGCGCTTATTTCCATCGTGTCTCGACGCTGACTGATTGAATGCGCCGTTTCTCGCAGGGGCATTCCCGCTATGGTGGACCTGGCCGCCATGAGAGACGCCGTCGCCAAGATCGGCGTCGACCCCGACCTCATCAACCCCAAATGTCCTACTGACCTTATAGTAGATCACTCACTACAGATTGACTTCAGCAAGTGGTACGCTACATCAGGAGATTTTCATTCATGTCTTATGAGAGGGATCATGTTTAATTGTGTATTTTCGTTGATTCTTTTCTCAGTTCCATTCAGAACGCCCCGAATCCTGGGGGAGGGGATGGGCCGGGGCCCCGTTCAGTTCCTGGGCGTCCAGCTCCACGGGGGCATCACGCCAGCAGCAGTGCTCAGTGTGGAGGACAGAGAGGAGGCTGCTCCAAGGGCTCCTGCTCCGACCCTCCAACCAGAGCCACCGCAGTACAGATAGAGAACACACCGCTTCTGTGCCCTTTCCACCTAAAGCCTGTGTCTGAGTATGACACACACATATACATACACACACACACACACACACACACACTCTTCTGATCTCACTTTCACATGGCGATTTTAGTTTGTGAAACAAGTGTGCATGTGTATATCAATAATATGTATCTGCGTAACTGTGTGACCAAAAGTATTGGGACACCCGCATTCTCCAGCCAGTGTGTGTGTGTGATTTGAGAGAGTGAGAGTGTGATAGTTTGTGAGTGAGTGAGAGGGTGTGAGTGTGTGTATGTGTGTATGTGTCATGGGGTGTGTGTGTGTGTGTGTGTGTGTGTGTGTATATGTATGTATATGTGTCGGGGTGTGTGTGTGTGTGTGTGTGTGTGTGTGTGTGTGTGTGTGTATGTATGTATGTATGTATATTTGTCGGGGTGTGTGTGTGTATGTTTGTGTGTGTGTGTGTATATATATGTATGTATATGTGTCGGGGTGTGTGTGTGTGTGTGTGTGTGTGTGTGTGTATATGTATGTATGTATATGTGTCGGGGTGTGTGTTTGTGTGGGGTGTGTGTGTGTGTCATGGGGTGTGTGTGTGTATGTGTATGTGTCGGGGGGGTGTGTGTGTGTGTGTGTGTGTGTGTGTGTGTTATATATGTATGTGTATGTGTCGGGGGTGTGTGTGTGTGTGTGTGTGTGTGTGTGTGTGTGTGTATATGTATGTATGTTATTTGTCGGTGGGTGTGTGTGTGTGTGTGTGTGTGTGTGTGTGTGTGTATATATATGTATGTATATGTGTCGGGGTGTGTGTGTGTGTGTGTGTGTGTGTGTGTGTGTGTGTGTGTGTATATGTATGTATGTATATGTGTCGGGGTGTGTGTTTGTGTGGGGTGTGTGTGTGTGTCATGGGGTGTGTGTGTGTATGTGTATGTGTCGGGGGTGTGTGTGTGTGTGTGTGTGTGTGTGTGTGTGTGTGTGTATATATATGTATTGTATGTGTCGGGGGTGTGTGTGTGTGTGTGTGTGTGTGTGTGTGTGTGTGTGTGTATATGTATGTATGTATATTTGTCGGGTGTGTGTGTTGTGTGTGTGTGTGTGTGTGTGTATATATATGTATGTATATGTGTCGGGGTGTGTGTGTGTGTGTGTGTGTGTGTGTATATGTATGTATGTATATGTGTCGGGGTGTGTGTGTGTGTGTGTTTGTGTCTGGGTGTGTGTGTGTGTCATGGGGTGTGTGTGTATGTGTATGTGTCGGGGGTGTGTGTGTGTGTGTGTGTGTGTGTGTTGGTGAGTGTGTTCCTGTCTTAATGAACAGTTGACTTTAGGGATAACGGATCTTTGTCTCTGTGTGTGCAGGCCGGAGACGGCTCTGAAAAACCAGGAACTGGAGCTCATACGCAATAAAGAAAGACTTGAGTTCTTTAAGGTGAGCGTCTGCGCTGCTCCGTCTCCCTGCTCGGTATTGCGACGTGTAATTTCTTATTTGACGTGTTTTTTCTCTACAGTGGTGTTCAAAAGCGTTTCAGAATGTCAGCGTGGTCCCTCCGGACATTGGCTCGGTCCATCAGGTGAATCTGGAGTACCTGTCTCGCGTGGTGCATGAGAGCGAGGGGTTTGTTTACCCTGACAGTGTTGTGGGGACTGATTCACACACTACCATGATCAATGGTCTCGGCATACTCGGCTGGGGTGAGTGGATTCGGGTCTCATCACAGACGCACCTCATTACTCACAGTTTCACACAAGTGGCAGTTCAGTAGAGGATTCAGACTCTATAACCTTAAGCCTTTCGTCCATACCGAGACTTGATGAAACCTGAGCTTTTCATTTTCGAAAGTTGTGAGAAAGCTCAGATATGCAGTAGTCACGTGACCCCGTTTAACTCGACACACACAAGATGGTGAAGGATGCTGTATAGATGTGGTACCTTGTTGTAGCAGTATGATCTCCAGTTATCCAAGATGAACCACCGTGTGAGACCTTCAGACTTTGTTTTCAGACAGGGGATGGGGCTACGGTGGCTAAGAAGTGCAAATCAAATAAATAAATCCGAAAACAGAATAACAAATCCCAAAACTAATTAAAACATATTAAACAAACGAGCAAATTAACCAATCAGAAAGCAATATAAAAAATATGAACAATACACAATTCGATGCTGCAGCCTGCTCCTGTTTGTCTTGTATGAAAGATGTCTTGTCCAATAAGCAGTCAGTATTCCATTTGTAAAATAGAGAAAAGGCTTTGAGTTGATATTGAATGTGCCGAATTTTCATTCACTAATGGAACTCTACTACCAGGTCCAAAGATGTGTCTTTCGCAGAACTTCTCCCAAATTATTTCTCCAAAACCCTGCATGAAGATATAGTGTTGTATTCTCATAGACTAGCTCAGTGATTTTTTTAAGTGTGAGGCGCCCTCTAGTGGGGAATAAAGATTGTTGTTGTTCATTAAAATTATGTTCATCTTGTGTTCATGTGATTTCATTAAAATTTTTTGGGGGTGATGTAGGAGAGCTGGTGCTTGAAAATAACCCTTCAGTAGCCCTCTAAAATGGCGAGTGGCAGAAAAAGATTAAGCAACACTGAACATCACTGTAAATCCTTCTCTTTCTCTCTCTTTCCCAGGAGTTGGAGGTATAGAGTCCGAGGCGGTAATGCTGGGTCAGCCGGTCTCTTTCACGCTGCCACAGGTTGTTGGATGTAAGCTCATTGGCTCAGTCAACTCTCTGGCCACATCTATAGACATCGTCCTTGGCATCACGAAGGTTCGGCAATAACAATAGCAAAACGAATAGATCTGAACATCTGAACCCGGTGTGTAACCTGATTTGTGTTCGTGCAGCATTTACGGCAGGCCGCAATCGCTGGGAGGTTCGTGGAATTTTTTGGTCCAGGTGTGACTCAGCTCTCTACTGCGGACCGAACCACCATAGCGAACATGTGTCCCGAATACAGCGCCACAGTCAGCTTTTTTCCAGTAGACGACGTCACAATCAAGCACTTTAAACAGACCAGTAAGCACAGAGCGGTGATCCTTAAATAGATTCCTTAAGGTCTTGTTCTTGATATATTTGTATATTTTAAATATTTACTTTTTTTTTTTTGGTTTAGACTTTACAGAAGAGAAACTAGAATTTTTGGAGACTTACCTTAAATCCATGAAGCTGTTTCGAGCCTCTGCTGACCAGTCAGAAGATCCGCATTATACTGAGGTACGTTTACGTTGTCATGTCAGCCTGGTATTTTCTTGCGTACTGCTCAATGAACTAGAACTGTGTTCTGTAACAGTCACAGCGCTTTGCACAGTGTCTCAGGACCAGACGTTTTCAGGATGCAGGGGTTTACATGTGACCAGCTGCATTTCTGAAAGTGTAGGAGAGGCAGACAGAGAGGCAAAAAGAGACAGAAAGACCAGGAGACAAGCAGAAAAGGAAAAGCAGAAGATGGAGACAGACAGACGAGGAAGGACAGGAACACTGGTTCCTCTGGAGGAAACATCTAAGACTTACTGATCTACTGATAAAAGACTAAATAAATATGTTTTCAGCCTCAACTTGAACACTGAGACTGTGTCTGAGTCCTGAACATTCATTGGAAGGTCGTTCCATAACTGAGAAGAATTAAAAAAAGAAACTGCTGTAGTCGTCATTATTTGAGGTACAAACAAATAGCCCGCACCTTTTGATCTAAGTAGGTGTGGAGGATCATACTGGTACAGAAGTTCACTCAGATACTGCGGCGTGAGAGTGTTAAGTGCTTTAAATGTCAGTAGTAGTATTTTATAATGTGTGAGATGTAATTGGGAGCAGTGTAGATGATTAAAACAGGGCTGATGTGCTCATATTTTCTAGATCTAATAAGGACTCTTGCTGCTGCATTCTGAACTAACTGAAGCTTATTCATGCACTTACTCCAACACCCAGAATACCATGTTTATGTATAGTTTTACCCAGAGGCAGCAGATATAAAGAGAAAAGCAGTGGGCCTAAGACAGATCCTTGCGGAACACCGAACTTTACCCCAGAAAGTGTGGAGAACTCACTATTTTCTAGTCTAGCAAGCAGGATAGTATGATCAGTGGTGTCAAAAGCCGCACTAAGGTTGAGTAACACAATTGAAGAGAGACAATCCTGATCAGAGGACAGTAACAGGTCATTTACCACTTTAACCAACGCCGTCTCTGTGCTGTGATGAGGCCAAAATCCTGATACATTTCATAAATGTTTTTCCTAAGTAGATGTGAGCAGAACTGCTGTGCTCCAACCTTTTCTAGAATTTTGGAGATAAAGGGGAGGTTTGATATTGGCCTGTAGATGGACAGCTGACATGGGTCAAGTTCGGGTTTCTTAGTTAGGTGGTTGATAACTGGCAGTTTGAAGGATTTAGGTACATAACCAGACTAACATATTCTTGCGTTCACTGAAATCTTTCCTATTTTATTGTATGCGTTTCTGTCCAGGTGATCGAAATAAACCTGAGTTCCATCGTCCCGTATGTGAGTGGACCCAAACGACCACAGGACCGAGTTTCGGTCACCTGCATGAAGGACGATTTCCTTAACTGCCTCAATGAAAAGGCGAGTCTCTGCATGAAATCAGCCTGTATTGATCTAAAGTGTGTACACATGACAGTCTCTTGGGGTCTAGAACAGTTGTCTTCTGTCACTTCTGAGCAGGTTGGTTTTAAAGGCTTCCACATCCCGAAGGAAAAGCAGAGCACTGCGGTTCCGTTTCTGCACGCCGGCACCGAATACTCGCTTTCTCACGGGTCGGTCGTCATCGCCGCCGTCATCAGCTGCACCAACAACTGCAACCCTTCGGTCATGCTCACTGCAGGTGAGGGAACTTATCTGCTAACACAAAGACCTTAGGGAGTTACGGTAACACCAGGGTACAGACATTGTTGTCACGATACCAAAATTTTGACTTGTACGATACGATAGCTACATGAAATATCATGATACCAATGATAAATTTGATAGTATGGCAAATAAAAACAATGTTTGCTGTCTGCTGAGAGTAGAACTGTTTAAATGAAAAATATATCATAGAAATTAATGTGATTCATTTTTAATTATTCTATAAAGTTTCACGACTCCATGAAAGTCGAAGCGCACCTGAGAGGAAAAAGAAAATTCGGCACGCACTGTGGAACAGAGAATTTTAGATTCTTAAATCCACTAAGAAATTGTTTCTATATGAGAAATGAAAAAAGGAAAAACAGGTAAAACAAAAATCTATTTATTGTGAAAACTTTGCGCCTCTTTCACTGTAGGTGTGTAAGGAACTGGAGGTCTTTAGAAGAGTAAACGCTCAAACAAATGTGTATGTTTTGTGAGAAGAGTCACAGTAATGATGTCTTGTGTTTGCAGGTCTCTTAGCAAAGAAGGCAGTGGAGGCTGGTCTTTGTGTGAAACCATACATCAGGACCAGCCTCGCTCCAGGGAGTGGCATGGTTACACACTACCTCAATGCCAGTGGAGTGCTGCCTTACCTCAGCCAGCTTGGGTACACACACGCACTCGCTCACACACACCTTTCATGCAGTCTTATAGTCAGCAAATCACATGACGGCAGCACAATCCATAACCCATCCAGATACACGTCAAGAGCTTGAGTTAGAACCTTCACATCTTTGCACGTGGAATGGTTGTGGGTTGCCAGATTGGTGGGTTTGAGAATTCTGAAATTGCTCACACAGACAGAATGGTGCAAAATAAATACACACGGTTCTAATAAAGTGGACAGTGAGTTAGGAGTCTAACGCAGTGTTGGAATTTGTACCTCCTGGAATTTCCAGTTTTCATCAATGATTAATGGTATGTGGGAGCATCGCTATAGATTTGCGTTAATGTGGCGTTTGGTCGACGCCCTTCTCCAGGACGACTTGTTCTCATATTATAATACAATTAAGAGTTAAGATTTAAATGCACAACCTTCCGGTATTCACTACTGCTTTTTTTATTGCTGTATATTTGATTGTTTCAGGTTTGAGGTGATCGGTTATGGGTGTGCCACCTGCGTAGGAAACACGGCACCTTTACCGGAATGTGTAGTAGACGCCATCAAACAGGTATGAAGTCATTATTATCTGCGTGTATCGTGTATCAGCGTGTAGCGTTTTTACAGAGACGTGTCACTGTCTGCCCGTCAGGGGGATCTGATCGCCTGCGGAGTGCTGTCTGGGAACCGGCATTTTGAAGGCCGTCTCTGTGATTGTGTCCGAGCCAACTACCTAGCCTCACCCCCTCTGGTGGTGGCATACGCCATCGCGGGGACGGTCGGAATCGATTTCGAGAACGAGCCGCTCGGTAAGGCCCACGTTCTCCCGACGTGCACCAAGATACGCGTCTCGACTTTGACGTTCACGTTGTTGTGCTGTACTTGTGTACGTAGGTGTGAACAGTGAGGGTAAGAAGGTGTTCCTGAAGGACGTGTGGCCAACTAAAGAAGAGGTGCAGGACATTGAGGAGCACAAGGTCATCGCCTCGATATTTACAGAGCTCAGGAGCAGAATGCAGGTGAACACCGGTGCTGTCGTGGGTTCTAGATGGGTTTCTTTTATTTAGATGGTATAGAGAGAGATCCTTGGGGGAGATCCTTGTTGGAGATCAACACGTAAAAAGGATTGCATTGCACATGTACCTAAAGCCCTGTAATGAAACGGTTCACTATGAATACTTGTACCGTCTTCAAATTATATTTTATTGACAATTAAGTGAATCTTTTGAAACATTTACTTGAAGTTTTTAGTGATTCGGTTCGTCTGCTTTTTTGCTTTAATGGCTCAAATTGACATGGACTCTACAACCGTGTGTAAAACCGTTAAATTTTTAAAAATGTTGGCGTCTCCCAGATGAGGACGGGTTCTTTTACCTGTCTGGTTCCTTTCCAGGTTTCTTTCTCAAAACCATCTGAGGAAGTTCTTCCTTGCCAGTGTGTCACTTGCTCGCTCATTAATAATAAATAACTAATAATAAATAACTCGTCCTCGAGTTACAATGGAGATGCGGAGATCTGATGACCCCGTCGTAACTTATATGCTAAGAATATATGAAAAATATGCAGATAAGTAAGTCGAGTCTTTTCCTAGCCTACCCAGGAGTCTTAAAGGATGGTGATCAGTACGGGGTAGTGTACTGTAATTTATCATTTAACGCATTACAGAACATAACAGACAGAGAGAGACAGAGCAATTTACACCACTGTAGGGGTGGGGTTTTATTTATTTATTGATTTTTTTCAATTCATCAGAATTCATTGCAAGTCATTGCAACGAAGGCAGAATAATTAAGAGACAATATCGTCTCGCCACATGATGGCGCTCCTGATTCAAAAAAGTCTAATGCGAAATATGCCAAAAGTCTACAACCAAGAAGCAGCAATTTATTCCAGCATCTGCGACAAAGTCACCAGGCTGAATGGGAAGAACCGCTCAAAGTTTAGAGATAAAAACAAGCCAACACTCGTCCAATTTCCAAAATGCCAGACGCCATTAGCGGTATCGTTTTCTAATGCCAAAGAAAAATGCCAAGAATAGCTTCCGCAAAGATATTTAACTAGAGGATTTTTTTTTTATTTACACGATGTTGACTACTTGGTTTGGCACGCCCACTAAAAATACAACAGTCCATGAAACCAGATGGTTTTGCAAATGACTAATAAAGGGAATGTGACTTCAGTAGTGTATTGTAATTGTGTTTTAAGTTGATTATGACATACAGAATATTTCAGAATGTTATGAATTTTTTGCTATAACACCCAGCCCCACTGTAATCTATAAACTCTACAGTATATAAGTATGTGGCAGCGGGCACATGGATGGCAAGTGGAGGGCGGAGCTTGCTTGGCACGTCAAAATATGTTTACGGGTTTTGTTGCTGTCATCGTAAAATTGAAGTGGAACTGTAACTCTGGGACTTTCCTGTATACAGTTAAAGGAGTTCTACACAATAGAATTGAATGATTTTTTTTGTATAAACCAGTGTCCATGATCACTATTACTTCTTTACTCACTTTTAAACAGGGAGCTGGATGCAGCTCAGAAGACTAATTCCACTGAAACCTCAAATTAAAATAAATACAAAACAGAATTTGACCTCGTTAATGCTGCCAGTGTGTGATCAATTCAATATACCACATCTGTAATTCTTTATTCTTTCCTTTTTTTATTTGTAATTTTTTTATAGAAAGAGAGCACGTTTTGGAATAATTTAGACGCTCCGGACGGTGTGTTGTTCCCGTGGGACCCAAAGTCCACGTATATTCGCTGTCCTCCGTTCTTCAACAAACTCGTGAGTCATTTTCAACGTTCCGTTCCGATATGAGCCGAGCGCCCGAGCACGACCTCGGTCCTGAACGTATCCCCCGTGTCTCTGTTTTTTCCCCTCAGTCTAAAGACCTTTGTCCTCCCGGGTCCATCGAGAGCGCTCACGTTCTTCTGTTCCTGGGAGACAAAGTCACCACTGACCACATCTCTCCTGCAGGGAGCATCGCTCGGGTCAGCTCTGCCGCCAAGTACCTACAGAGCAAACGGTAATCCGCATTTACACACAGACACCAGCGTTTACATTTAGAGCTTTTTTTGGTTCCATGTGAGAAAAATAAAAGTTTGTCATTAGTCACATTATTGGTAAATGATTAGACTGTATTTTGTTAAAGTACCATTGAGGCTGTTCCATGAGCAGGATAATGTTAATGTTTGTACAGACGTCCTAAGAGGCCACGCATTATAATGTGTTTCTTTCTTGTTTTCTGGTTAACTCAAGAGCGTGTTCTAGAGGCAGCATCATCGTTGCATCTCACATAATAAAAATAAAGTTGTGTGGCAGCGGGCACACAAACGATGCCCCATCTAGAACACGCTCTAACGCTGAATACAGAGAAAAACATGAAAGAAAAAAAATAACGTATGGCCTCTTAGGACTTTCGTAGATTAGCCAGTCGAGTTAAATTTTTTATATTTGTTTTTTTTTTTTTTCTCGTGTTTTCTGACCGTAATAATACCCTTTTTGGACGCGTCTCCCAGCCTGACCCCTCGCGAATTCAACTCGTACGGCGCACGGAGAGGGAACGATGCCGTGATGACTAGAGGAACTTTCGCCAGCATCAAACTCCTGAACCTTCTCGTCGGCAAACCCGGCCCCAAAACCGTGCACGTGCCCTCGGGACAGACGGTGAGCCTCAGCACGCCTTAACGCAAGACTACAAGCATGTTAGTAAAGTCAGGTTCTGACGGGGGTGAGGGGGTGCAGTCAGCATGAAAACTTCATCCCAATAGGGTTGGAGCTCTAAAGCAGGAGATCTTCCACTCCAACCCATGGAAAGCAGATCTTCATGGAGTTGGCGTTTGTGCATTGCCATGTAGTAACAGGTTTGGGTCTCCTAGTTCAAGTGAAGGGAAAATTTCATGCTCCTGCATCCAGTTACATTTGTGTGCCTCCAACTTTGTGGTTAACAGTTTGGGGAAGAACCACATGTGGCTGGAAAAGCCAAGTGTCCCAATACTTTTGTGCGTATAGTGTAGTGTTGAATTGTGTTTCAGAATGACGGATTCTCAAATGTGCTGGAGACAATTTTCCATTTTTATTAGATTCTTTTTCCCCCTTTATTCTGTTGACACCCAATAGTTTTTTCAGGATTATTTTGACCATGATAACGTGCCGTAACTTTGTGTTTGGTCTGGGCGTTAGCTGGACGTGTTCGAGGCGGCGGAGCGCTACCAGAGAGAAGGCATTCCGCTCATCATCCTGGCAGGAAAGGATTACGGCTCGGGCAACTCTCGAGACTGGGCAGCCAAAGGACCTTACCTTCTGGTGCATCTCGCAGCAGCTACACACACACACACACACAAGCACACACACACAATACACCCAGGTTTATCTTTGTAATTATTTACCAGTTTCCTGTCTGCGATTGCAGGGAGTGCGAGCGGTGATCGCCGAGAGTTTCGAAAGGATGCACAAGAACCACCTGGTAGGAATGGGCATTGCTCCTCTGCAGTTTCTCCCCGGCCAGAGTGCTAAAAGCCTGGGGCTCAGTGGGAAAGAGCGATTCTCGATCCCCATCCTGGAGCAGATCACTCCTCACCAGGAGCTGACCGTGCAGGTAATCTTCTAGAAGATCTTCTAGCTTAAGTTACAGGAAACTCAAATAACATGTCTTTTCTTTAACCACAGTGAGAAGCTTCATGGGTGATTCCATCTTATATCAATAAATCGTTTTTTTTGTTGTTGTTTTTTTGCAACTTAACAATATTTTTAGGTTACAATGGTGTCATCAGACTGCGTCTCCAGCGTAAGACTACCTGTACACGATCGTCTTTGTTAAATATCCTTCTTTTATCCATAGATTAGCGAGTTTGAATTTCCACTCGGAGCTGCTGCTAGTTCAATGCCTATAAGTTTGTTCCTTGTAATTGTTTATTCCTAATGAGCAAGACTCCCTGAGATGCTATAAGGAAGAAACCCTGAGAGGAACCAGACCATCACCGAATGTCCATTCGTCACAGCATCGAAATGATGATCAGATTCTGAACCATGCGGTTTGTGTTTCAGACCAGCGCTGGGAAGAGCTTCAGTGTGGTAACTCTCTTCGAGAACGAGATGGATGTGGCCTTCTACAGACACGGAGGGGTTCTGAAATACGTGGCTCGCAGTACGCTGAATAACTCCTCCCCCTCAGATGATCCACGCGGTCCGTCTCGGGAGAACGTTTGAGTTAAGACTGCAGATCCTCAGCTTTTTCAAAGGGCCGGCGTCGTCCCGGCAACGGCTTTGGATGACACCTTTTTTTTTTTTTTTTTTTTTTTTAAACCTCAGATTCTGCTGTGCCTGTTTTCTGCTGTTTCACTTTTCCTTAAGTCTCCTGGAGGATCTACATCTTTTAATTTCCTTTCTTTCTTGCACTTAACAATAGCTGCGCTGTTTTGTTGTCTCATCCTGCCGTCCCACAGAGATGCTAAAGCTGGTGCATGTCCGCAGTTCCTGCTAAGCACACGTTGTTTGGGCAGGGGGGCGTGGGGGACTGGTGCTAGGCTCTCACACAACTACATGATGTCCAGTGTCCACACACACACACACACACACACACCACACACACACACACACACACACACACACACACACACGTTGGTGCTTTAGCGCTTGCAGTCCATTACACTGAGATTTTAGCTGTGGTTTTTTTTTTTTAAACAGACGATAGTTCGAGCGTACGACGTCAAGCACACACACAAAACAAAGGCATATTACATATTTCTTTTCGATCCCATTCAAATCATCGGTTTGTTATTTTGGGTCACTGAAGGATCCTGGATGTAATGACAGAAATAAATCTAGGATTATTACTGTTCCTTCAGTGGTGCATTACAGGAGAAGGCACTTATTAACCATTCGAGTTCAATCACAGAACAGAAAACCAAACTTCGAAAAACTTTCAGAACGTTCAGAATCACACCTAGCGACACACACATTCATTCCTGATTCGTAAGTACTATAACATGAGGACCAGTGGGAAAACAGCCGTGATAACGAGATCACAAGGAAATTAATGTCGAAAATAATAAAATGGGGAAAAACTATTTCTCGTGATCACGCCTTAATTCTTTTCCACAACAAAATTAAGTCGCGATCACGAAAAAGATTATTATAATATTCGAATGCACGGCGTCTTAGGACTTCTGTATACAAGTCCTTGTTCCAGACATCCAAGCTTTTTTCTTTTCTTTTCAAATGAAGCTCACGAGTTTGTGAAAATCAAGCTTCCGAGTGCACCAATAAACTTCGTCTACACTCTTTATTCGAATGTTGTAAGGAGCCAAAAAGCCAATCACATCCAGGACAGTTCTGATATTAACTGCTCCTTTTATGACCAAAGCCATCTCGAGTCCCAGATTGCTGACGATGACGATGATGATGATGATGATGGTGGTGTGATGGTGATTATTTTGCCAAACCAGAATTAAAGCTGTCATTTTGTCTTCCCCTTTTAATAATGTTAAAAAAATATCTGCCTTGAAATCTTTTTTTTTTTTTTTTTTTTTTTTTTTTTTTATGCATCTAAAACCGTAAACCAGACGTGTTCGACTGAAATAACCGTGTCGAGCAGTTACGGATGTAGCGCTGTTCCTACAGGTTTTGCAGCGTTTGTAGATGACAGTATGCAGCCACACCTGATTATTAGAGACAATTGTGGGAAAGATGGAACACAAAAAGAATTGAGTTTTGCTGTTGTAAATCATTTTTAATAAACATTATCAAGAATGATGGCGTTGCTTTGTTTTCTTCTCCTAAATGCAAAGAGAAAATCTGATTATTTGGATCACTGTGGTTATTTGCAGGCTATATAGTTTTTATATTTTTACTAGTTTGTTATTAGAATCTCAGATCATTTTAGTGACTTTGATCTTTTTTCTACCTTTGATGAGTAATTAAATAATTACATTTTTATAAACAAACAAATCCTCAACACTACACCAACTTTTACGCTCTCTCTCTCTCTATCTATCTATCTATCTATCTATATATACACACACACACACACAGTACAGACCAAAAGTTTGGACACACCTTCTCATTCAAAGAGTTTTCTTTATTTTCATGACTATGAAAATTGTAGATTCACACTGAAGGCATCAAAACTATGAATGAACACGTGGAATTATATATGGAATTATATACATAACAAAAACGTGTGAAACAACTGAAAAATGTCATATTCTAGGTTCTTCAAAGTCGCCACCTTTTGCTTTGATTACTGCTTTGCACACTCTTGGCATTCTCTTGATGAGCTTCAAGAGGTAGTCACCTGAAATGGTCTTCCAACAGTCTTGAAGGAGTTCCCCGAGAGATGCTTGGCACTTGTTGGCCCTTTTGCCTTCACTCTGCGGTCCAGCTCACCCCTAAACCATCTCGATTGGGTTCAGGTCCGGTGACTGTGGAGGCCAGGTCCTCCGGCGCAGCACCCCATCACTCTCCTTCTTGCTCAAATAGCCCTTGATGCCTTCAGTGTGACTCTACAATTTTCATAGTCATGAAAATAAAGAAAACTCTTTGAATGAGAAGGTGTGTCCAAACTTTTGGTCTGTACTGTATATATTATATATATATATATATATAATGTGTGTTTATCTCTTCGGAGCCACACTGAAGACTCTTTCAGAAGCAAAGAGTAGCTGTTTGAGTCGACTCGTTCTTCAGAGCCACATTGAAGATTTGTTCAGTATAAAAGAATCGTTGAGAAATGACCAGTCACTAGCACTTATACACTTTCTTAGCTGTCTGAGTGTTAAATGCTTAGTGTTAAACCAACCTTTGTGCTTTTGGCAGTGTGAGCATGAGCCAAATCCTGCCGAAAAAATGAAATCAGCATCTCCATAAAGCTGGTCAGCAGAAGGACGCATGAAGTGCTCTTCATGCAGTGGGTGCAGTGACTTTGGTTTTAAAAAAACACCGTGGACCAACACCAGCAGGAACTAAACACTGGACTTTAAGCAACTTGGGCTGTGAGCTTCTCCTCTGCCACCCCTATGAGTGAATCTTGCAGTGGAAAAATATATTAATGCAATATAGACATACTTACATGTGTTTGTGTGTTACAGAATGTGTATACAGTATAACAGCACAGTCCACACCGGTGGATCACATCCCTGTTCTCAATACAAAATGTTTGAATTGTTCAAGACACGGATGATCTACAAATATTTGGCTGTATCGTCTGCCCCGCCTCAGCCATTGTGAGGCCATGATTGACAACATGGTCCACAATAGTGGCTCTAATTTCATCGGGAAAGTTTCTGCCCTCTGCTTTTTCTTCTTCTATTTTGCCTCCTTACCCTTCCAGCATGCATCCTTATTCTTATTGCTGGATCTTGACCATGAGCTTGACTTCGATCTGTCTGTATACGCTGCCTGTATGCAATTTGACCTGTTTCTGCCACTGTAAAAAAAAAAAAAAAAGGACAAGAAAAATGGAATTTAGTTGTAAATAAATATATATGAGTATATATCAGTAGAAGAATGTTGAGGATGAAAGAAAAGAAGGAAGGCCAAGAAGAAGGTTTATGGATGAAATGAGGGAAGACATGCAGGTGGTTGGTTTGAAAGAGGCAGATGTAGAGAACAGGGTCGTGTGTAGACGGATGATCCGCTGTGGCGAACCATAACAGGAGCAGCTGGAAGAAGAAGTAGAAGAAGATGTCCTGAAATGATTACAATACAAATCAGTCGAGTTTAAATTCCAGGTCTTTGTTCTCTTCAAGGGGTTTTGTATGTAACATGTTATGGGAGTCGCGCGTGTAGTTCAGCCTCCGGCCGCCGGACGGCGCTGTAAGCTGTGCTTGTGAGAGTTACTGTTGTAATGTGCAGCTTCAGCGCCGGTCCAGAGAGGACAGGAAGTGTCTCCGGCGAGAACAACACAGCGCTCCGTCAGGTAACGCACTCAGGTTTATTATAAAAAATATATAAAAATTATTTCTACACCAAATGAATACAGATAAATGTGAAGCTGGCAGCAGTTTAGTGTTTGTATGAGAGCGCGCGCGCGGGCGGAGTGTGTATATATATATATATATATCCGCCTCGTGCCTGGCGGATGAAGTAAAAGTTGCTGCTTCATGCTTACTGTTAGCTTCCGTTTGTCTCACTGACTCTCCTCCAGTCTTCCCGTCCGAACCCCGGCATTAGATTATATGTGCGTTAGAAGCACCTGAGCTCATCGCGCACTGGGTTTTATTTAGCAGTGTTCGCTCGCTACATAGTAATTCTGTTTACGGTTACAAATGCTAACTCATTAGCTAGCCGAGTTACTTTCTGTTTCTGTTTTCCTCTGATTCCCCCCTGTTTCCCCCCGTTTCCTTCTAAATCACCCTGATTCCATCTGATTTTCCCCCTGGTTCCACCCCATGCCCCTCTGAATCCCCTGTTTTCTTCTAAATCACTCTGATTCCATCTGACTCCCCTCTATCTGTGTAAAGCTGCTTTCAGACAATGTTCATTGTTAAAAGCGCTATACAAATAAAAATGAATTGAATTGGGAAAAAAAATGGACTCCCCTCTGATTCCCACCTGACTCCCCTCTGATTCCCACCTGATTCCCACCTGACTCCCCTCTGATTCCCACCTGATTCCCACCTGACTCCCCTCTGATTCCCACCTGACTCCCGTCTGACTCCCCTCTGATTCCCACCTGACTCCCCTCTGATTCCCACCTGATTCCCACCTGACTCCCCTCTGATTCCCACCTGACTCCCGTCTGACTCCCCTCTGACTCCCCTCTGATTCCCAGTGTTTCCCTCTCATACAACAGCTTCTGATTGTCATTTTTTTTGCAGGTTTTCTATAAAAAGAAGTCACAATGGTGAGTATCAGGTCTGACTTATTTGTTGTTATCTGGCCAAAAAAAAAAAAAAGAATAATTCTCCTTCTCTGACTGTATATCAACTAATAGTGTGTGTGTGTGTGTGTGTGTGTGTGTGTGTGTGTGTGTGTATAGTCTCGGAGATATGATTCGAGAACCACCATCTTTTCCCCTGAAGGTCAGTATCATTTAATATATATACACATACAGTACAAGTCAAAGGTTTGGACACACCTTCTCCTACAGTGTTTTATTATGTTTAATTTTCACTCATCATCAGGGTTTTGAATATAAACAGAATTTGATGGTTGACCTGCTCGTATCTTCTGCCTTTAACAGGACGTCTGTATCAGGTGGAGTATGCTATGGAGGCTATCGGCCACGCCGGGACCTGTTTAGGGATCTTAGCCAACGACGGTGTGTTACTGGCAGCTGAGCGGAGGAACATCCACAAGCTGCTGGATGAAGTGTTTTTTTCTGAGAAGATCTATAAACTTAACGAGTAAGTTAAGACATAACGTGTGCATGTATCTTTGTGTTTCCTTTCTATCAATCCCTCAGTCCTGTCAGGTGACCATTCAGATGTTTTGAGTATGTTCTATTCTGTCAGTTTTAGCCGACTGTTTCAGAGTGGAGGGGCAAAAAAAGCCTGAAATTGACTCCGTTCTATCCCTGATAAATATTAGACTGAAACTTCCTCTCACTACACAAGAACTTCAGAAACGCCCATAAGAATAGTGAGCCGATGAGAACAGAATCGAGTTTCCTATAATGTGGTTAGCTGTGTAAGCGTGCGCCATATCAAACACTGGCATTTTACTGCGCAGTAACCAATCGAACACATCCTTTGTTCACCCGAAAGGGGGCGGGGCTTCACACAAAGTGTTTAATGACATAGCAGAGTGGAAAATTCCTGCATAGACCATTCCAGATTCACAAAAAGAGAGAGAAATCCTGTTCAGTTCCAAGGAGAAATGATTTGTAAAATAATATGTGCGTTTTAAAGTTAAGAACATGCTAATAATATTCCTAAAGTCTCGCCTGCACATGCATTCTGGATAGGGTGTAGAGATGACGTCATGCTTGATGCGTGTTTTTTCCCCCCACGCTACAGAGACATGGCGTGCAGTGTAGCGGGAATAACGTCCGATGCCAATGTCCTCACTAACGAACTCCGGCTAATCGCTCAGAGGTGAGACAAAACATCACGAGAAATTTATTTTCGAGGGTATGAGGGACGAGTGATCGTGATTCACAACGCGAACATTGTGTGTGTGTTTAGGTATCTCTTGCAGTACCAGGAGCCCATCCCTTGTGAACAGCTGGTTACAGCTCTGTGTGACATCAAGCAAGCCTATACACAGTTTGGAGGTATCACCCCACGTTCCTCTTCAGGCCAAGCGTTACTCTAGAGGAAAGCTTGAGGACTGAACGCTGCTGCTGTGTTTGTGTTTGTAGGGAAAAGGCCATTTGGTGTGTCTCTGCTGTACATGGGCTGGGATAAACACTACGGCTTTCAGCTGTACCAGAGCGACCCCAGTGGGAACTACGGAGGCTGGAAGGCGACCTGCATCGGCAACAACAGCGCAGTGAGTGCATCTCCATACACTGCAGCTCTATACACTGCACCTCTTTACGCTGCAGCTCTTTACGCTGCAGCTCTATACACTGCACCTCTTTACGCTGCACCTCTTTACGCTGCAGCTCTATACACTGCACCTCTTTACGCTGCAGCTCTATACACTGCACCTCTTTACGCTGCAGCTCTTTACACTGCAGCTCTTTACACTGCACCTCTTTACGCTGCAGCTCTATATGCTGCAGCTCTATATGCTGCAGCTCTGTACACTGCATGGCGGCATGGTGTAGACAGGAACAGCAGACGTTTACAGGATAAGTCTGCACGTGTGTTTTGGGAAATATTGTTAAACCGGGGAGGGTGGAGCAGCCAAAAACTTGTCC
The DNA here is from genome assembly GCA_039877035.1 of Silurus lanzhouensis. Classification (NCBI taxonomy): domain Eukaryota; kingdom Metazoa; phylum Chordata; class Actinopteri; order Siluriformes; family Siluridae; genus Silurus; species Silurus lanzhouensis. The sequence goes on along the minus strand of JBCEWE010000351.1, from coordinate 607,221 downwards.
CCACATACACACACGGCAAACTGCTAGATTATAAATTTATCCATTCTCAATCTTCATCATTAGTGAGAATACAGATTCCCTCTTTTCACTTCAGATCTCATTGAAACTCATTGGATGGATGTTGAGTTAAAATTATATATATATAAAAAAAAAAAAAATATATATATATATATATATACAGTATATGAACTAAAGTATTGGGACACCTGATTTTCCCAGTGGTTCTTTCCCCCCACGTCTTTGCATGCAGGGGCATAAGATTTCTCGTTCACTTACACCCAAACCTGTTTCAGCATGATGATGCCTCTGTGCATGAAAGCCAGCGCCATGAAGATCTTATTTTCATGGATTGGAGTGGAAGATCTTCTACTATAGAGCTCCAACCCTATCAAACATCTTTGGGATGAATTGGATCTCGGACTGCACCCCATGAATAAAACAGTAGAAGCACATTTTCAATCTTGTGGATGTTCCTGCAATTCTTTTAAAATGATGAATTGCCTCCCAGATTTGTATATTTGTACAGAATACATTTAGAACAGAATATACCCTTACAGAACCTCCCAGACATTGTTCACTATTAAAATCCCTGCCACCGAGACGCTCCTGTATCAGTGACGGATCATGGAAACTGAAATCTGTTACAGGGGTGGCGGATTTATTCACGCACCGTTAAAAGCTGCATACATTATATATATATATATATATATTGTGTGTGTGTGTGTGAATGCCGACTTCATAAGTGTTGGCCAGTAGGGGGCGAGTGAGCACCAGCGATGCTGGTCAGTGTGTTCAGGAACATTCTATCCTAACAGTGGAACCAAAAAACATGACTGATCCTGAAAGCAGTTTTATTATATAAATAAACTAATACAATTGCCTGTGTGTGTGTGTGTGTGTGTGTGTGTGTGTGTGTGTGTGTGTGTGTGTGTGTGTGTGTGTGTGTGTGTTGTAGGCTGCTGTGTCGATGCTGAAGCAGGACTTTAAAGAAGGAGAGATGACTCTGTCCGCAGCTCTCGCTCTCGCTGTTAAAGTGCTCAACAAGACCATGGACGTCAGCAAGCTCTCTGCAGAGAAAGGTGGTGTGTGTGTGTGTGTGTGTGTGTGTGTGTGTGTGTGTGTGTGTGTGTGTGTGTGTGTGCGCGCGCGCGCATGAAACAGTGGAATGGAAAATACACAGACACCCTAGACTAGTTCATCAAGATGCCTGAGAATTCATTATGCATAGCCGAGTCTGAACCCCAGAGGTGTCGCAGTGTCCTGGGTGTAAACCACTCGTTTATTCTCGCCTCCGTGTTGATCCCCCCCTCATTCCACACCTCCCCCTTTGTTGTGTTTTTCCAGTCGAGATCGCCACACTGACACGAGAGAACGGCAAGACCAGAATCAAAGTTCTCAAACAGAAAGAGGTGGAAGAGTTGATCAAGAAGCACGAAGCGGAGGAGGCCAAGGCGGAGAAAGACAAGAAAGAGAAGGAACAGAAAGAAAAAGATAAATGAGAACCCGGCACTTCTTTTATTTTAAAAACAACAACAACAGGGGTTTGATATTGTAGTGCTCCACTCAGTCTCGTCTGTATGTCTGCTTTTTCTTCTTCTTTTTTTTCTTTAATAAACACCACATGGTAATCGGTGTTTGTATGCGTCATGGCTGCCCTGAGTGTCGCGAGGTCACTAAAAGGAAAACCTGTAAAAGATTTAATATAATTATCTATAAGCAGCGTGTGACATCTGGGATTAGTAGGTAACAGAACGTCATGTGCAGAACATGTTTGTTAGGAATAATCTTTGTAATGCAAAACCAGGCTCATTTGCATAAATAAACTCCTCCTCCAAATTATCATATATAGTGTATAATTGACCATAATGACCATAGTTTACCACAAATTACCATGTATGGTATAGAATTGACCACAAAGGCACAAATATGGGGTGTAGTTTGCCATAATTACCTCAACTGAACACAAATTACCATATCAGACCCAATCCAAAATACTATCATTTATTACGGCTATAATTTTCCTATTATCATTTTAATCACAAGACTCTACTTAATCAACTACATGTAAAATGACTCGAATGTGACTCTCAGCACAATGATCTATTAATAGAATGATATTAATGACTCAAACACTGATTTCTGTTAAAATGATCATGAGCACAAAACCTTTATTTCAACTACTGAAAAAAAAACAGAGGTCACGTGTGTGGTGGTGAGTTCGAGTCCGGAGTTTCTTCATCATTTATTCCTCTCTAAATGTTCTGCTGTTGAACTGATGCTGAACTGTATGTTGGTGATCAGTAGATGCATCAAGCGCCAATCAGAACAAAGCGTTGGACCCTAATGGGTGACTCGCTGCGTGTTTGACCAGTTTTTATCCTCATAAATATGAAATACTTTGGTAAAGTACAGATATGAATTACATTAGTTCACCACTGCCAGTGAGTAATCTCACGTTAGAAAGGAGGAATCGGATCAGTGAAGGTTGAGAGTGGTTTTATTCGGACCACAGATTGAGTGAGGATTAGACACCGATTCTTACTGTCTCTCTCGCTCTCTCTCTCTGTAATCGAAGATGTTCCTGAGAAGAATGTGACCTTCACAGTCCAAATCCGATGAAAATTTAAAGATCAGATGCTGCGCACACACACACAGTGTCCATACCTAGAAACGCAGACGTTTGCACAGTAACCCGGCAACGCGAGTTCAGCATGAAGTAACTGGCCTAAGTGCTGGAGTTAAACAGGACTCCATTAGAACAGCAGCCGGTCAGACCAGACCTGACCAGACCAGACCAGGCCTCCTCTCCACCTGGTAACCAGGTCACGCACACACCAGAATCAAAAGTTTAAGCATTTGAAATGGAAGGCATTCGGCACAGGTGCTTGTCCAGCGCTTCTAAAATAGCAAGATCAGAGGCCCAGGCTTGGAGGAAACCACAGCTCTGTGTGTGTGTGTGTGTGTGTGATCTGATTCAATGTCCATGTGGTCTCCTTGCCAGGAGATGAGAGGCAGCAGCATGTCCCCTCGCTTTCATAATCTCCTGTTTTACAAACCTGGTGAGCGCAAAATGAGCAAAATTGTTTTGTAATAGAAAGAAACGTTTCTAAAGAGAACGAGGACACAATTTACAATTTATTAAAAAAAAAAGAAAAGAAAAGCAAAAAGAAAGGAGTCTGGGTATATGGATGGATTTTCAAAGGTTGTTTTAACCGTAAACAAACTAGAAACAATTGAATCAATCGATGCAGACAAACTTTTTTTTTTTTTTTTTTTTTTAATATAACAGCTTATTGTCATGGCTCAAAATGAACTCTATGAATGTAAGATACGTATATACACGTGCAGAATCCCAGAGATGGAGCCCGAGCACTTGCTCTCGGCGTCCACAGGCCCGACTTGAGCGTGTGCAGGTCAGAAGATCGGAGCGGTCAGAGAGCTCCAGCTGCGGGGAATGTGATTAGGCCTCACTACTGTTTAACGTTCGTGCCCGAATAACGCGGCTACTCGTATTAAAGGTGAGGAAAACGTGTAAGCTTTAGTGGGGGTTGGGTTGGGGGGGGGCGCCCCGAAAGCCATCTTAAAAGAAAGTATTCCGTGGGGCGACGTACGTTCGGCACATCTTAAGATCCGGGTTTATTTCGCAAAACTTAAGACTGGAGCAGAATGAAATCTACAGCCGGTAGACTCACGAGCGCCACGTGCGTTTTGAATCCTAAACGGGTTGTAGCATAATATCCATTTCCCCCCCTACTTTTATGGAGCACCATAGATGAATAAATAATTAACTGCGGACAGCTTCAAGCAATACTACGGATTATTGAACACAAATTTTTAGGATTTCTTATGACTGCCGGAAAACTCGATTGTTGTGTGAGATCTACTCGAAAAAAGGAATGGTGACCAACAGATAAGTGAGAAATCGGAAAAAACAGATAAAAGTCGTCATTCCTATACTGCAGTATGACCCTCCATCTATTAAGCAAAGTCTTTCCCTTGTACGATTTCCCTCGTAACTACATCCTGTCTAAAGCACATATAAGGAATATACTCTGTACGTTGCTTGTAGAACCGACGAACCGGGATGTCAACCGATCTGTAGGATCCGGTCTCCGTTCCCACTTCCGTCCAGCCCCCATTTCTACTGCTGAAAACTGGGTTAAGGAGGCAAATTTGTGGACATGGAGGAAAAAGAGCGAGAAGGTCTAGCTGGGACTGGTTGGGCCTGTGGCCACAGCACGAAGCGCTCATTCTTCATCAGAGCTGCTGCTGTCCATAGAGTAGACCATGAAGAAGAGATCGGGCCGGGTCTGCACCAGAGCGTGATCGGGTTTCACGACCTCGAAACCCATGTAGTGGAAGGTCCTGGTTATGGACACTGCAAGAACACAAATAACGGTTAGGATCACGCGGCACGACGATCGAGTCGAAAAAACGCAAGAAGATTTCAAACTCGTCTTACTTCGATCCTCTCTGGTTTTATCGAACCACAGGAACACGTAGCCGACTTTCAGAGTCTCCTCTGCAAACTCCAGCAGACTGGTGAGCCTGGAAGGGGAGCACATGGATGACGCACTGGCAGCTTTTACATAATCCCCCCTCTTACATACTGCACAGGCAGCTGCTGCAGCGTTTTTAATTCGGCCCCTCGCTAACCGATCAGAGCCTCATCAGCTGCACAGTAGCACTAAAGGTGATCGTGAACAATGGATCACTGCTGGACTCTAATCATGACCTCGTCAGCAAGAACGTTCGAAGCTGTGTGACTCAGAGAGTTCAGCTGATTCCTGGAGCACATGGCACTTAGTCTTCCCTGTATATTTCAACCCTCAAAAACAAGCAGACACTTCCTGAGACCGTTACAGACCGTGATGAAGGAACAAAATCTAAACATTAGACCTACTCCGTGAGGTGGTATCAAAAAGTTTTGTTTTGTTCTAGCTGTCTCTTTCGCCGGATGTCCTCCCTTAGACACCAAAAAAAACAGTAGTAGAACTGACGCTGTGGCCCCTTGGGGCGAATGTCGAAAAAAGACGATGAGTACGCACTTGGTCGAGCTGCGTACCGGCCTCGCCATTTCTGGAGACGATGGGCTCTTCCACTGTGAAGACTGTTGCTTCATCTCAGGAATTTCATAGGTAATAATACTCAACATGAAGGATGACCCAGGAGAACTTCGTCAGTTTGCCATGAACGAACCATCCTTCATGTCAGTCTTCACAGGGGAAGAGCCCATCATCTCTATGACCCAAAAAAAGGCGAAGGCAGGTCCGCAGCTCGACCAAGTGCATGCTCGTCGTCTTTTTTCAACAATTGCGTCTCGAGAATTCATCCCCAGGGGCCACAGCGTCAATTCTACTGGGGACAAACGTAGCAGCAACACGGTGCATGTTGAAATCACATGTGTGTATCGCCCGGACTGTTCCGTACGACACAGCGTGGATCGTTCTCCTACGATCATCACGCACAAGTTGCCTAATAGTTTTGACGTTTTCGGGGGCTGAGCTCTTCGATGGTTTTCCCGATCTCTCGTCGTCTTCCAGTGATGTTCTAGCGCTCTTGCGTAAACACATGTCAAACGTCTCTTTGATGTCTCAGTTTTGCGTGCAATTTCGCTCTTTGTTCCGAATCGCTGTCTGTGATGAAACCTGTCGAAATTGGCGAAATTGCTAAATTGGCACCCTGACTTATGAAGGTCGGTGCTCCCTGTGACTGTGCGCGCAGCCTTGTGCTGCCATCTGTTACAAAACGAAACGTTTTGATACCACCTCGTACGAATGATTTTGATACCCATCCTATAAAGGGGTTAAAACAGCTCGAGTGTGTTGGTGCAAGTGTGTTCGTCCGTACCCCTCTTTGCTTCCCTCTGGCAGAACTCCATGTGGGATCTCCAGATAAAGGCAGTTGGTTGCCAGCACCGTGTCCCAGCAGGAGAAACGGCGCTCGTTCAGCTTGTACTGGAAGTGAAGGATCGACGGGGATCCAGTCACCGCACCCGACCGGGTCACCGTCAACCTGTCGTCCTGAACGGGCAGAACAAAACCGTAAACCTACACTGTCACTGTGAGAGCATCTTCCTACAGCAATTTCCTACACCTACACACACACACACACACACACACACACACACACACACACACACACACACACACACACACACACACACACACGCACACAGTACTGCTAGAAGAGGCTTTTCTTTGGATTAAACTTGTCAACATATATATGATTAAATGAAAGACCCTTTCACTGGAAAGTGTGTGTGTGTGTGTGTGTGTGTGTGTGTGTGTGTGTGCTCGTGCGCAAGTGTCAGTCACAGGTGTATATGAGCACTTTGAGCCTGTTCCTCTGATCACCCCCAGCCCAGTCACATGTCTGACCTACAACCGTGTATTAATACACACACGTGACGGTCTCACACACACACAAATCTGCAAAGCATGTGCAATCCCCTGTGGTGGTCATGGTTAAGGTGTGTGTGTGCTGAGCTGGGAGGAGTTTTGTGGTCACTTGGATGACCAGACAGGAGTAAAATGAGGTTCTCTAATCAGATATCTAATCTAAAGATATCTAAAGTTTTCGTTTAAAAAACGCAGATTTTTCTCTCCGTTTTGGTCTTCCGTCCACACTGAGGTGCCGTTTTAAGTCAACAAAAACTTAAAAAAAAAAAAAACCCGTATAAATTAGCATTTTCATGTCACAGTGTGTGAAAACGATGACGCATTTTTTTGAAGTCGTGCGACGCCGGCCGTCCTCGACAAGTTTCAAAGAGCCGGAAAGTTAATCGGCGCCGGGCAGAAAACGACACGGGTGTGAAGCTCAAATACATGCATTAATGTACAGAAGTGATTGTATAAAGCTATCCACACACACACACACACACACACACACACACACACACACACACGTGTGTTTAGTAATTTATACTCAAGTCAGTTTAGGACATGCTGATTGTCAAAAAAGTCCCCCCCCCTCCTGAACATGGACTCTTCCAGACACCTATGTTGCTAGGTGAGAGTTGGAATGTTCCAAACTTATTTACAGAAACCCACACTTTCTATATATGAACAAAGAAGGAGTTGAGACTGGAAGAGCTCAGGATGCTTGATGAATTGTCTCTATTGTGTGTGTGTGTTTTACTTTGTGAAGAGTTGCGCTGAGAGGGAGATCCCTTCCGGTCCCTCGCCCACTCGGGATCTTCGTTAGTGGGTGAGGGGCATCAGGAGCACCACAGAGGCCCTGGAGCCTGCTGCCTGGAGCAGTGCAGTCTTGAGGCCACTAGAGAAGCGCTGGAGAAATCACACAGAATGATTTTGCTTTAACATTTTAGATACACTATCAGACCAAAAAGTTTGTGGACACCTGTTGCCCAAGTGATTCCTTTGCACAAATGTTCTTCTGACTTCAACACCCAATATTAATAACAAAATCTAGTGGAAAGTTTTTTAGAAGAGCGCAAAGTCAAAAACAAACTGTCATTTGATGTTCATTAATCATATAGACGTGATTGGCAGGTGTCCACAAACTTTTGCCCACACAGTATAATAACAGTGTTAATGAAAACAATTCTTTAGATTCTGAAAATTCTGATTGGTCAGGAGGTGTTCATTCATTGTATACTGTATATTATCATGTCTACAATAAGGAAAGTGCTTCCTCCTAGACACACGTAGCAATCTTTTCATTTTCTATCACAGACAGAGCGCTATCTGCCCTCTTCCACATACACATTAAAAGATGAATGCCATCCCTCGACCGATTCATCGGTTTAATCGGTCTGGAACTATCGGCAAAAAATCCACACGGATAGTTTTTCCGGGTTGCGTTATACAGGATGAGAGCGGCCTCTAGAGGCGAATCGCTGACTTGATGTTTTTATTTATTTGAAGCGCTTCTTTGTTGTTTCAGTTCGAATAACTTTTCTTTTGCTCTACGTTGCTCTTCCTGGCTCATGGACGTGATGATTACATTACTGGAGAATCCCCATACTGAGGAGCCATGCTGTTTCAGTAACTCATTTTTTTTTATCTTACATACAGAAAGAAAGAAAGAAAGGCTGGTATGGAAACTACCGATTACAGCTGCTCTAACGCTAGCGCTGAAAGGAACTAACATGCTTCATGGTCGATCCAGAGCATGAAATCGAAACTAAATGTATAAATATCTGCAATCGTTCTTGCAGAGCCTGTACAGACCCAGAACAGCAACCTGACCATTACGTATCCTGCTGGAATTTCTCTGCATTCAGTTTTTACAGTCCCTAAATTTCCTCCCAGTTCGCCTTTTTTTATTAGAATCGCTTTCTCTTCGCTTGATCAATCGCTCCGATGCCCACTGAACAAGTTACACGCACAGTCCGACAGAGTGAGCTGAAATAACTGGAAGTCGGACATTTTGGCTAGAAATCGAGAAACCGAGTCATGTAGGAAACAGGAAGAACGGCAAGAAGTGGCGCTACAGAAAGTTCGTTCTCAGCACGGAGAGGTTTAATCCGATCCTCAGCGGGAGGTTTGACTCTCACCTCGTGCTCAGGTGCTCAGAGGAATTGAGAGCCGAGGTTCGGTCGAGACACACAAACAAGCGCAGGCATGTGATGTGTAAACAGGTCTCGGAATAGCATGCTGCCATGGTGGTTTGGGTTTCAGCTCAACTCGGTTTGTTCGGGCTGAAGCAAAATAGCTTTCCACTTTCTTTTCCACCAGATGCTTGTCACAGACCACCACCACCACTCAAGAGCTTGTGAGAAAACCAAACCCATTACAGATCAACCTGACGCTTTGTCGTTTGGTGTTTGTTTTGGAGGAACAAAAAGGGAGGAGCCGAATGTGTGTACCCGGCAACGGGTAGCCAAGGCGACCCCGTGGGCATGGAGAAGAGAAGAAACTGGTGAGGTGGAAAACAAACCCATTACACCATGGAGCATCAGCTGATCTCTCAAACCCTTTTAATTGCCTCAGTGTTTGTTTAGTGATTCTCGTCCCGCTGGGTAATGCGAGGAGAAAAAAAAAAAAACGTTAAAAAATGTTTTGTCACAAGAAGCCACGATGAGATTCGAGCACCTCATTTGCACCGTTTTTCCATGTTGCCTATTATAGAGCTGCGTGTGGCTGCGACTGAAATGCCAGCTTGTTTTGAAAGCCAACACTCCTCACCCTCTGACATTCCGACTCCCGCCTTCCCTCAGGCTCAACAATTTCGCGCGGCCTTGTTACGATAGAACTCTCGGATCCTATCCTATGCGCGCTGTACAGCAGGAAGTGAAGTGAGGCGGCAGGAGAGATATCGGGTAGAATAAGATTCCGAGATGTTTTTATCAGAGGAGACGTGTTTTATCAGTAGGCAGGAAGAGAATCAAACGCAGAGGCGAGGTCATGCAAACTCCCCGGCTTTAAAGCGTTTCTGCTTTACTGACCGGATCGAATGCAAACCGAGGACTCTTCGTTGTTTGTGCAGCGATGCCATGGACACAAGAAAGAAAGAAAACGGGCTTGACAGACAGCCAGGAAAGGTTCAGCTCCAAAACAGGAAGCCCAAAGAGTCTTCCAGGAAAACGGGACTCGAGCGCACTCGCCAACCTCCTTCACTAACTGTGTGTTCAACATACTCGCATCCCCCGCATTAAACAAACGCGTCCTCCTAATGCAGAACCCTGAACTCAGAAATCTTGGGAGATGCAGGACAGACAGGAGCGCTGAACCCTTGATTTACAGAGCTCAGGCATCGGGCCAAGTCACACGCCTGTGCGAAAAACTCAGAATGTGCTCTGTGTGAAGGAACAGGATGGAAATGTGAACCATCTGTTATGACCGGCGTCAGAACACGTCTCACTCCAAAATGCGGAGGAACGTCTCACATAGGCGTCAAAAGGCTCAAATCCTGTTAAATAACGGCCTTTCCATTGGGGAAAAAAAACCGTACAATTATATTTTAATGTCTCCTTGCTATGGAGTTGTATCTGCAATACAATGGTACATCTTCTGTACTTCTGTAGAATTTCCGAACATGCTTTAAGATACATCACTTGGACATTACAGAGTAAATCAGACTGGAGACAGGAAAAATCGAATGCACTCCGAGCAGGAAAACATGTCAACCTCAGACGCGAGATCTTTGAGCAACCCGTGTTGTGAGAAAGTGACAGGAGAAAAAAAAAAAGCCAACCCTCTCGCACCTGTTGGAAGAGACCAGACACGTCCAAGTCTTGAATGATAGCGTGGTCTATTAAGACACCTATCTGTCTCTCTGTCTGTCTGTCTGTCTGTCTGTCTGTCTGTCTGTCTGTCTGTCTGTCTGTCTGTCTGTCTATAACCCAAGGTTCTGGGTTTCAAGACATCTATCTGCCTGTAGCTACAAACATCACACATTGCCAGTAGAGTTTCAAATAAAGAAAGAAAAACATGACGCTTTCGTGAGTCACCTATGAGCAAAGACTGCATCTGGTCTGATGTCTATCTGTCATTCGGAAGCTGAGAATAGCACCAGATGATCCTCGTCTCCTCTGCAGTCAGCACAGTCCTGTGCTCCTCCTGCTTAAGGAGCATTAATCCGAAAGCAATCCCTGACATCTCGCTGTCTAGGGACGAGATTACAGCGCGAGCCTGGGAGTCAGAAGATCTTTCTGTTCCAGGGTTTTTTTTTCATTATACAGTGAGACATAAACGAGAGATTGTACACATTATTATCATTCCTAAAATTTGATGCTCTTTTTTTAATGGATCGGTGATCATGATTTGTCATATTTGAAATGACATCACTAACAATTCCTGCAACAATCCGAGGCCAGGGTGGGAGATGATGATCACAACACACAGCTGAGAGCATGGAGAAGTTCAGTAATGCAAAAACAATAAATATTGATAATAAATGAGGTCAAACTCTGTAGAATAATCATCAGGAGGAAAAGGAGCTCCTGGTCTTCTCACCTCTCCTCTGTATCGCGCATGGTCACCTGTGACGTAACGAGGGTCCTGTCTTTTCTCTGACAACCAAAACAATAACTGTTCAGCAGGAGCTCCACGGAGTAATTCACCATCCGTATCCCAGTCCGAGCTCCGAGCGGTGAGGTGCAATGTGCACCGAGGGCTTGTGTTGTGTGCGCGTGCGTGTGCGCGTGTGTGTGTGCAGACCTGCGCACTGAGCAGCGCCGCACTCGCTATGAGCGGAGAGCAGCCGCGCGCGCGCTTTTAAAGTCCGATCCCATTGCGTCATATGTAAAAACCAGGGATCATGAAGGGATTTTGCTTGGATCTGACAAAAGTGAGTGCACCCTCAGTGCTCACAGCTGTACGTGGTGTAACCGTGCAAAGCCACACGTCCTCTTTATCATGTTCATGTTTTGCTTTAAATCCAATTCTCTCATACTGACCACTGGATGTTCAACATGGACCTCATGAGGATCTGAGAATTAGAATCGTTGCTCTCCACAAAGACGCCTCTGCTGAAAGAAGATCAGTATCACCCTGAAACTGAGTTACAGTACAGTGGTCAAGGTCATACAGAGGTTTTCCAACACGGGTTCCACTCGGAACAGACCTCACAAGAGTCCATCAGAGAAGTCGAGTCCTTATGCTCTTCAGAAAACAGACGCATGGGTGCTGCAGCATCGCTTTAGAAGTTGCAGAAGAAGAAGATCTGCTTGAATGTTTAATTTTGGAAACAGGAAAAATTGGCAAGGATCTGATTTAGAGCCTTTTAAGTTTTATCTCATACGCAAAGGTCACAACCGGTAAAAAAGCGTCCGAGTCCTTCCTGTCCAAGATTCATTCGTCAGCGAGTCCTATACAATGTGAGGATCAGATGTTTGTCCAGGTGGGAAATTTGGAAGCCAAATCAACACCTAGAACTCTGTCACATTCCTCAAACCATTCCTGAGCAATATTTAAACAAATATATATACAACCACATAAGGAATGTGCTGTTAACATGCAACGTTCCTCCAACCAATAAGCCCATTGGTTTATTTCTCCACCCAAGGCTTATAGTGTTCTGAAGGGCCACCACTGGAGATAAGAACCCACCACATACTAAAGCCTATAATACACACAGACAATATGAAGGATGAAGGAAATGATTTGCATGTGAGAACTTGCTGTTGTAAGCGTTCCCTAAACACAATCTGAGCTACTGTATAATCCCTGATGCTGTTTTCATGTACACCTGAAAATCTGGAGAAATTAAACTCTGTTTTTCAGTGTACTGGATGTGTAGTCTTTCTCCATCAGCATGCATCAGCTCATAGACAGCCACGATTGCTTATTGTCTGATTGAAAGATTTAGAACAGAACTCACCACTCATCCATGCATGGGTTTCTTAATGATTTGCAACACAACCATTTCAATTCCATGAATTTCCACATTAATGCAAAACAAGCTCCATGTGCAGATCTGGTTAATCGAATGCAAAACAGGAGCGACCTCACACACCCTTTCGTCTGCACCCTGTACACATGCATGACCTGCGGTGTGCTTTTTTGGAAAGACAATCCTTGGCCTGCTTTCAGCACCAGCTTCAACCTGGCAGAGATAAAATATTCAGTAGTTCTAGGTGAAGAACAAAGCTAATGTAATTGGACGCAAGAGGTGGACATGTGCACATTGTGTCCCCCAGCAGACACACACATCAGGAACATCAGTGCTGTGACAAGATGAAGAGATACCCTCTCACATTATTGATATAAATAAGATATGCGAATGTCCTTCTCATATAGATTTAGGGTGCGACGGTAAACAAAAATTCACGGTTCGGTTCGTACCTCGGTTTCGGAGTCACGGTTCGTGGTACAGTTTGTCGTTTTTTAACATCAACAGTTTACATTAGTTTTCAAACAATTTGAAATAAAATGCCTGCTTGGTTAAAGAATATATACAAGAATAGTTTATTTAAATTGAGTAATCAATTAAAATGGCACAAATTAAATTGATTGCATAATTAATAAATTAAATAGTTTACAATTGTTAGGCCCCATTTGGGTAATACAGACGTGTATATAAGTGTGTGTGTGTGTGTGTGTGTGTGTGTGTGTGTGTGTGTGTGTGTGTGTTGTGTGTGTGTGTGTGTTTTACATTTAATCAAAAATTTTCTGTTCTACTTATTTCAGCATTTACTTGAACAAATGTCTTCATTCCTTCCAACCTTCATTCGTTCACTCCTTCGAAATATGTGGAATTGTCAGGATTTTCTCCTTTTAAGAGAAATTCTTGAGGCTGGACATAAAATACACAAGAATCGGTATAAAAACGTTGGCAACGTGCTCCAAATCGTATTTCCAGTACGACAATGCGCTAACTTTAGTATCTTTTTGTATATATATATATAAAACAATTGCGTTGTTGTGAATGTTGTCAAGTTTAATAATGATGATAATAATAATTAAAATAAACAGTTACTACGCTCAAAGTGTGAGGCGGAGACTAAAAAAACGTCTGGTGCGCCACGTAATACATGACGAAAACTCAGATTGTAACTAAAAAGGATTGCGTTTGGTACACGTGTTCACCCAAAACAAACATTTTAAAAAGCCCTGTACCAAAAATGTTCAGTGGGAACATGTGCACCGTTACACCTCTAATAAAGACACATAAGAAGTCTATTCTGTATATTTTTTGCTTCGGACAAAACATTCGAGACACAATCGACTTGGGATGTGATGATGAGATCAGTGACTTTCTTCGCTCTACATTCCCTGGGTTTGATCTAATTAAAGAGTCTATTGTATCTCTTTCCCTCTGGCTCGCCCTCATGTCCGGGAAATGTATATTTACAGCATCAGGTAATCACAGCAAACAGAAAGTGAGTGGGGCTCAGAGCTCATCCCTGCTGCAGACGGACTGACTGGGAGCACTACCTGGAATTCCTCTGACGCCACTTGGGCTGCTTTATTTTGGAAATACGCGTTCCTCCCAAAGCGGAGGTTAAGAGCAGCGTGGCCTGGAGTGAGAGATGGGCGAGAGAACATTGTGTTGAAGAAGATGTTTAGGATTTTTCACCTGTCTGGAGTGCAGAGGTTAGGAAAGTTTGTCATGCAAGCTTTGTTCTCAAGCTTTCCCTCTCACCATCTCTCAACACACACACACACACACACACACACACACACACACACACACACACACACACACACACACACACACACTCTCTCTCTCTCTCTCTCTCTCTCTCTCTCTCTCTCTCTCTCTCTCTCTCTCTCTCTCTTTTAATCACAGCCTTCCTTTGCACGCACTAAAAAACAGACTCTCTCTTCGTCTCTGGCATGGGTAGAGGTGTAGAATCAGGTGAGAGCTTCCACTGAGTGCTATCACAGCTATTCTCAGGTGGTATGAGCATACCAAGGGTGTGAACAACAACAACAACAGAAAGAGTAATAAACAACAATTTTTTATTAATGAAACGACAGGTTTAATGTCTTGAGAAGTCTTGTGTACAGGAAGTAAAACATTAAGCTGATCGTCTGCTTAAAGTTTACATGGCTGGAACACACACACACACACACACACACACACACACACACACACACACACACACACACACACACACACACACACACACACACACACACACACACACACACACACACACACACACACACACACACACACACACACTTTATTAGGTATATATACACGTAATAGGTTGTAGTTCAGTGGTTAAGGCATTGGTCTCTGGATCGGGAGGTAATAGGGTCAAATCCCAGCACCACCAAGCTGCTACTGCTGGGCCCTTGTGCAAGGCCCTTAATCCTCAAATTGCTCAGTTGTAAGTCGCTTTGTATAAGGCCGACTGCTAAATGCCGTAAATGTAAATAACATTAACTCCGGACATTATAACTTGGTTTTACTATCAAGGATCTTCTAGATGCGGACCGTACCAATTCATAGATTTGACTGAGAAAAGACTGAAGATCTCCTTCTTCTTCTTCTGCTTATTATTACTATTATTATTATTATTATTATTATTATTATTATTATTATTAGTGGGATTCAAGCCGAAGCTGATGATCTAATCAGGAAATGGAGACATGCGAGTTTAAAAAAAGATGAATAAAAATAAAGAGAATTGAATAATACAGATGTGGAGCCTCTCAGAGCACACAGATCTTCTGTATATACCCATTAAAGTGTCTGGAATTCCCAGGCAATGCTGTCAGATGGATCTGCTTTTATATGTGATCAGAATACGATATACAGCTCTTTTGCAAGGGTAAAAATAAGGATTATTTTGGCATATTTGGATGTCACATGATCCAGAGGTCGGATCATCAGTTGACTCTCGAAATACCATGAAATACTGCTGTCTTGGAGAAGCTCAGACCCAGACGTCTAGACTTCACTAAGGATTTTACGCCTGTCTAATTTCCAACACTGACTATTTACTTGTTGGCTAATAAATCAAACCCATTGACAGAAGCCACTGTAACGAGATAAATAATGTTATTCATGTCACGTTTCAGTTTTAATTTACATACATACATCAATACTTACATACACTATATTGCCAGAAGTATTGGGTCACATGGTCATAAGTACGGAATGTGATTTTTGAGCATCACATTCCACACTCAGTCCCAATTCGCTCTTCTAATTCCCTCCACTCTTCTGGGAAGATGTTCCACTAGATTTTGGAGTGTGTTTATGGATATTTGTGTTTATCAGCCACAAGGGTGTTAGTGAAGGCAGGTACTGATGTAGGTGAGGAGACCTGGGGTGCAGTCAGCGTTCACATTTATCTCAAAGGTGTTCAGTAGGGATGAGATCAGAGCTCTGTAGCAGGCCACTCAAGATCTTCCTCTCCATGTAAACCAGATCTTCAAGGAGCTCACTTTGTGCACAGGGGCATCGCCATGCTGGAGCAGGTTTGTGTTTTCAAGTTCAAGTGAATGCAAAATTGAATTATCGCACATCTAAAGACAGCAGGAAAGGTCAGGTGACCCAATACTTTTGGAAATATAGCATATATACTTACATACAAACATACATACATACATACATACATACATACATACATACATACATACATACATACATACATACATACATACTACCTCAATAAAATGATTCAGAATCCTAAAGTAAATATAGAGCCATATCTAATTAAGTATCTCCTTTAAAACAGAAGGTTTTTACAGCAGAAAGACATAAAACAACTTACGATACCTGCTGGATTATAGCCGAATATGCTAAAGACTGGGACAAATATCAGATATGATGGTGTTTCTTGTCTATTACACTGAACATCAGACTGAACGGTTCTCTTAGAATGTAACCCCTCCTCTTTGATCATTATACAGCACACATGATTTCCATCCACATTGCCCCCCATCCTGCTTTTTGACCTGATTCCTAGAACATCTTGGTCTTATCTTTAGGCCTCATTATATGACTGTGTGAATAAAATTCAATAGACTTTATGAATATTTACTCATCTAACTACGTGGAGAACGTGCACAGAGCTGGAGCCGGCAGGACAGAAGGACGATCCACCGCCACCTGAGTCACGTATTTGTTTTCACTGAAGTGCGCTTGCATGCTAGCCGCGTTCATGTGATCCCGTTATCACGTTCGGTCCACTGTGATCGGTGCACGATCGGCTTTCTGGTACGTTTGTGTGGCGGATTTAGTTCGAGGCTTTCCATGACAGAAGAAGGTAACAGTGAGAGCGAGGTGTTCAAAGACGTGAGTCCGTACGAGCGTCGCGGCGCGGAGAGAAAGAGAAGGCAAGGTTTTCCAGTATAGTTTCAAAATAGTACTCAGTTTTCAGGTCAACCTCAAAATATGACATATTACGCCATCATTCATTTTTATAAAAATCCAAAATGGAGAAATCATGTCTGAAAATCGAATTACACCCTCACTGCTTACTCCAAAGGAATTAGGAGGCTAAGTAGCAGCCGGAAAACTTATCAAATCCCCTTAACATCACGTGAGACCACCACTGCAAAAAAAGCCCAAATTTAAGCAGTTTGCTGGTGTGGAACTTTCAAATGTGTGTTAACGTCATGGCCAGGAGGAAAGACATCAGCAACGATCTTAAAGAAGCTATTTTTTCTGCTCATATCCCTGGGGAAGGGTTATAAGGCCATTTTCACAAAAATGTCAAACTGATCATTCTACTGTGAAGAAAGAGGACGCCTTGCAAGCATGTTAGCATGTTAGATTAGCTGGACCAGTTTTGTTTGTTTGGAAGAGTTGGCAGACGTTACCCTCTTCTCCCTAAAAACAACATGACAACAGGTTTGGAAATGTTCTTTGGACAAATGAGACCAAAGTGGAGAATTCTGGTCCTAATGCGCAGCAAGAAAAAGAAACACCAGCACAGAAACAGTGGGGGTGATGATTTGGGTTTGTTTTTGCAGCCACAGGACCAGCGCACAAACTCCGGGCTGAAATTGGGTCAGGCAACAGGATGCAATGATCCAAAACACACCAAGTCCAGACCTCAACTCGGCTGAAATGCTGTCTCTGGACCTTAAGAGAGCCGTGCGTAAACCAGTGCCCTCAAACCACAATGAACTGAAGCGACACTGTAAAGAAGACTGAGAAATTCCTCCAAAACAATGTGTGAGACTAATTAAGTCATGCAGAACGCCATTATTTCAAGTTATTACTGATATTGAATTATATGGTCTACTTTTATACATGAGTCCTTTTTTTCTTACATGATGAAAGCCTGATATGGCGTTTGATCTCGTTCATCTGAGGTTTGTTTTATTATTATGTGAAAGCGTAGAATTCAAAGAGAGTGTTAGTTCTGTTGTTCTATTCCCAGTACTGTTATTAGGGGTTGAGAAAAAAAAACTTTCGAGACTAATGGTGTAACTGGTGGCGGGGGAAAAGAACATGGCTGGAAGACGACGAGAGATCGGGAAGACCTTTAAACGAGTGTTTGCTTTTCATCAGACGAATCAATGCTAACATACAGTAACTCTCCTGTGTAAATGGGTTTATTGTACTAGTCTTTAACTTTTGAACGTTTCCCAGCAGGATCAGATCTATTCTCCTCTTACTCATACTAATAATAATAGCAGCCAAACACAACCAGTTGTGATTAATGTGTGTGTGTGTGTGTGTGTGTGTGTGTGTGTGTGTGTGTGTGTGTGTGTGTGCGTGTGTGTGAGAGAAAATGCAGTGTTGTATCCTGTCCTGTGCTGCATTAAGGAAAGCAGTAGAAGGCCGGGTCTTCAGCAGCCGGAGAGTTTAGCAGAAGGGCAAGAGGTCGTGGGAACAGCAGCGTGAGCAGGACCCGGAGCACTTCCACCCGAAAACATTACACACCAGCACAGAGGCCAGAAGAAAGATGTGGGGAAGCTGAGGAACAATGTGGATCGTTCACAAACACACACATATGCGCCACAATGCTGAGGCAGGGTGTGGGAAATTATGAGTCTGTATGACACAGTCGTTTCGGTGAACGCGGAAACCCTTCAAAACGTATTTCTGCTTCCCATGATTCTGTTTCCCAAGCTCACGTTCCCAGGATGACCATGTTATTGTTGACTTGGTTGTTTGTTGTTTCCTTTTCTCTTGTTACTGGTACTGATGCTTGCACTGGGAATGTGTGTTCGCTTGGACGGTATACATGTTTATCTTCATGTGTTTCTTTCTAATTCCATTTCAGTCCTGTTGACTGATAGCTTCCGTTTTTGTTCTGTTCTTTGCTGAGTGACCGAAATAAACCACTGGGGGAGGAGGAGGGGGGTTGAAAAGCTCGCTATTCAAAAGCTTGCTATTATTTCTGAATAACACCAGGTTAAATAAACAGCCGTTCGGGATGGAAAACTATAATACTATGATCCTTTCCAGTTCAGAAGAATAAAAACAAGCAGGCTTTGCTCTAAACAGAACCACACCTGCTTCTCGTGCTCCTGTGTCTCGGTCATGCCTGGTTGTAATGAAACAAAAGTTATTTCAGATGTGTTTCACGGACGGTGGAATAACAGTTCCGAATGCTCCACACCTAAACAAACCCTCGTATGCCAAGTAACACAACAGGAGGGTTTAGAGACCAGAGGATCCGTAGTGAGGAGCGGAAATCCTTGCCATACTTACCGTGGTGAAGCAGCGTACGCATGAGTGAGTTCGTGCAAAACAGCTCGCTCGGCATTGCGATGGCTGATGGAACGATGGGTGATGAAGCCTGCAATGTGTTGTTTTTTACCAAGAACTGACTACTAGATCTGGTATTTCGGGGTCATGTCCAGAACTCCAGATGTTGTTGACTGTAGGAATGAATAGAAATGATTGCATGGTGTGTTTTATTTATTAATTTTTTAAGAAAATGATCAGGCTCGTGCTGAAAAATGACCAATGATCAGACAGTGGCATTGAGTAAAAGACAGGAGGTGGAGCTGGAGGTAGCAGAGCTCAAGATGTTGAGATGTTCGTTGGGAGTGACGACGATGGACAGGATTAGAAATGAGTTTATTAGAGGGACAGCGCATGTAGGACGTTTTGGTGACAAGGTGAGGGAGGTGAGATTGAGATGGTTTGGACATGTGCAGAGGAGGGACATGGGGTATATCAGTAGGAGAATGCTGAGGATGGAGCCACCAGGAAGGAGGAAAAGAGGAAGACCAAGGAGGAGGTTTATGGATGTGGTGAGGAAAGACATGCAGGTAGTTGGTGTGACAGAGGCAGATGTAGAGGACAGGCAGGTGGGGAGACGGATGATCCACTTTGGAGACCCCTAATGGGAGAAACTGAAAGAAGAAGAAGATGAGGCTCGTGCCTTG
>JBCEWE010000351.1:562500-580000 GCA_039877035.1 Silurus lanzhouensis | reverse complement strand
GTGACACAGTGAAAATCATCGTGGATTTCGAACAATAACATTATTATTATTATCTATGGTCATAGAGTAGAAGAGTCTGTACTACATGGAGCCATTTGCTCTGTACAGACTAAAATGGAAATGTTCTGGACTCCTCTCTTTTTCTTCTTTTTCCGGGCAAAAACCGTGATTAGCTTATCAGATCATGGGATACTTTGAATCCATTAAACCAACAGCGAGGCACTTTTCAAAACGTACTTCTCTACAAATGGCTTTTTTTTTATTTGTCACAGGAGAAAGAAAAACATCCAAGACATTTCCTGTTGTGTTCGAAGGATAAATCATCCATGTGGCATTGAGGTCCATCGTTTAAATCACACCTCTTCTATCTGCCCAAACAGGAAATTCCTTCTGACGTCGTTATTTAATTGGGAAAATAAATGCTCTTAGGTGCTAAGAACCAGTTTGTATGAAAAGTAAACCCAGGATATGACTGTAGCAGCTTCAGGTCTGTTTCTATAGTGAATCTGCACTCGTTTTTTTTCATCCTCCCTCTTTCATATTTAATGAAATTATTTCTGCCGGGTGCTTCTGCTCTGCGTGGCTGCTGTTAAGGGGTTTTAATGGAGCAGCTGAGGAAAACACAGGCTTTAAGTTGACCTGCTTGTTTTTTCTTTTCCCCCGTCGCATTAAAACCTCCCAAGTTTTGGATCGGAGTCAGTTGATCTTGTTCAGATGGTCTGTTTTTCTGAGATCAGTGTCGGCTAAAGTACATTTGATCCTAGATTAGCATTCCTCTTCACTTTTTTGCCCTGCCATACCATACATGGTCATGTAGGAGTGTTTCATGGTTGGTTCAAAAATCCAGTTATTTTTTTATTTTTTATTCCTGGGAAAAACCTGTGGGAATAAAATCCGTGGACGTGCTCATTTTACATAGGAGGCGTGTACGTACATCGGCATGCCATCGCGAACACGACTGCGTTCGAAAGGTGTTGTGATGTTGTCGGATTTGCTATTTAAAGCGGTAGGTCTGGTGTCTCTCACTCACAGCTCATAGCAGGGGTGAGCAGATCCTCGAGGTCATGGAGATAGCGAGTGGGGTGGAGGAGGGAAAAGAAGACGAGCGGAGAGAGAGAGATATCTAAACAGAGGTGCTGTGTGTCTGAGTTGTTTAGATTTCAGAGCTCTGATTGATAGTGTTATGATCCTCGCTGATAAAGCAGAAGAGGTTTTTTTAAGAGATCTTCTAGGCAGTGCGGCGGAGCTTTAAGGACCTGAGGCCTGTAAAATCTGCACTCAAGGGTTAGGGTCCAAGGGAAACAAACAATGTGCAATAGAGAGTAGGGACAAAGCACTACAAATCTCGTAGGAATGAGGTGGGACAGGACGTACAGTATCACGACTCCATGTTTTATACTGATTAAGTTCTTAGTGTTATAGATATTATAGTTTACGAGAGAAATTCATTCCATATTGGAGAAGAATTGCAGTGGCTCCCTTTCCCAGGCAGGGAGCTCTACACGGTTCTTCAAAAGACAACACATTGTCAGCGTTTTGATGGATTTCATTCAGAAAATTTGACAAAAATAAAAGTAGTAGGCATTCAGCAATAAAAAAAGTATGTAATAAAAACCAAAACGAGGTGCACAAAAAGAACCTGAATATCATACTTGAGTAAAAGTATAGAAACCTTACTGCAAAACTCTGATTACTCACGTCCAATAAGACATGAGTAAAACTCTTCAAGTGTCTGATTTGAACAGTACTTGGGTATTTGACTCGTGTTGAACACAGGCTCAAATACAGTTCTCAACACCAAGACACATCTTCTTCTTTCCACTTTATTCTTTACTTCAGCACCTGCAACCAAACAATTTGCCTACAGGATCGATCAAGTGATTCTGAGATCAAACAGGTCGGAAAAAAAGTATGAAATCGAGAAAATCTTTCCAAAAGGGATCTTCAGTTAACGAATAAAATTACAGCATCATGTCATGAAGTCGACGAACCATTGATATTCGAGACAAATTAGGGTCAATTGTTTTAGAGAAAATAGAACCAAATAATCCAAGCTGCAAAAATGTAACAAAAAACAGACATTTTCCATTAAAATTTAGTTTAAAAGTACAGCTACTGAATCATAATAACACCAGAAAGTAGGCAAATCATTTGTTTTTTGAGGTCACCTGACCATGTTATTTTACGGAATACATTTACAAATACTTTACACCACTGGTGCCCCCTCCCCTCCATCTCTCTATCTTTCTCTCTATCTTTCTCTCCCTATGACCTCAGTGATCTCGCTGAGTCACGGGAGGATCATCACTAACCAGCGAAGGCATCGTTGTTGTTTGGAATCGCACTCAGAGCTTAAGTTGCATTTAAAAGGCAAATCTTGCAAATCTTGTCTTATATCATGGACTCAATACTGAAACCTCACCCTCAAGAAATTGATAGAAAAGACGTGTGATTCCTGTCTTTACTCTGTATAGCAGAGCGGGCTGACTTACTGGGCACCAGGAAACGGGGTACACTGGGAAAAAAAGGATAAATCCGCTGTACCTCTGTGTGTGTGTGTGTGTGTGTGTGTGTGTGTGTGTGTGGAGGTCACAAGGCCATGGTATTTTATAAACACTGTAAGGGTCAGATATCCTGGGAAACCCAGAGTCAGGGCAGAGCAGGTCCAGGATCCGTTCGGATGTGATGCTCGTGAAGATTTAAAAGAGAGCGCTGATCTCGGATCAGTTCTCCTCCGGGTGATTATTTTTGAATGTATTATGGGAAACATGAAGACCCCCAGGGAAGCAGTCATGCTATTTGTGTAACTCTCAACTGATACAACACGATGGGAGACGGACAGAAAGAGGCACAGTTAGGAGATGGACCTTAACCCCATGTTTCCTGTGTTTTTCGGATTCTCAGAGAACCAAATTTAGCAACTGTTTTGGTGGAATCTGTTTTATATTTGCAGCCTTCTACTGGACAGAGTGCGGTTTACACTCTCCCTCGAGATCTGCTGGCTCACGGATTACACAACCGACACACAGAGGAAACAGCTTTGCCTCTCTTGGGTTTTTTTAAGATGCCGATTCCCAGGACTCGGATACTTTTATGAGCTGTAATATTCCTTTCTTTCTTTTTTTTTTTCTATCTATCTCTTTCTTAATGTGTGTGGGAAACTTTCTGGCCTTTCTCTGGTCCTGATCTTCTGATCTCCTAACCAGCAGAGCACCAGAACATCTGGACCAGCATGCTCTTTATGTTTTAATAGTTAGGGTTTCGTAGAAAATCTGGTTAGAAATTCATCTTCAAACGATAGTGTTTGTGCTGCAAATACTAAACATGACCAAAATGGGACCTCCATGTGAACCTCACCCCTGTTTTTGGCTCTTTCCCAATTTGTCACCACAAGATTTGAAACACATATCACATATAAACACATATTGTATAGAATCTTCTTAGATGCTGTAGCATTACAATTTCTCTTCACTTGAACTACGAGGCCCCAAACCCTCCCCACTATATCAATGCATGTGCACATAAATTGAGCTCGGACCTCACAAATCCCCTCAGCCACACCCCAAAATCAAGAGTGTCGGACCCTATTTGAAATAACAAGTCAAAGCAAGTGCATGTAGACGTGACGATGATCTGTCTACAAACCTTTGGTCATATAATACTGTTAGACATTTCTGTCATTGTTCTACAAGTATAACCCGAGACAGGCACCCGGAAGCCAGCATTGCAGGAAGTGAGTGAATAAGCAGGAGAACTTCCTGTTTCTCTGATGTTCTGTAGGAGCTTCTATTTTTTAACTATTTGACGGATCACGTCATCCTCGATGTCGTTATTATTTAAATTATCTTGAATGAGTGAGCTCTTCAGTCATCAGGAGAGGACTCCTAGGAGAATTCATCACGGCTGGGACGCCAGTCCTTCAAAGTTCTTGTGTGTTTTTATCATCATGTTTATACTGTAGATGTATTTCAACAGTGTGCATTCAGAGTGTATAAACATGTTCTACAGGAAGATCTGACAGCTTCGGATGTCAGGAGAGACATTTGACAGGTCTGGATAAGGAGAAACCGAACGTAATTTTTTTTTTTTTACTTTTACATAAATTAAAAAGAAGAGTCATTAATGATTCTGCATCCACAAGTAATCATCATGGAGTTCTGCTCCGTTCTGGATAATAATTTCTGTATATATTGGTGTTTTCATTGTATATTGTAGATTATTCTCATGTCCATATCATCTGTATATACACTCTTTATACACAGTTGTTATACAATGTTTAAAATCTATATTGGAAATTTTATATACTTCCACATTCTCTTATATATTGTACCTTACACACATCCTGCACTAATATATATATATATATATAATATAAAACATAATACATATGTGTGTGGTTTCTTCATCATACACTGTAATATCTGTTGAGATTATATACAAAAACATTATTAATATTTATATTATAATATTCATATTATAATTATTTTTTTTGATGATCGTTTTCTTTTTTTTTTTGCTCTAGTGGTACAAGCCCCAGTAACCAGTAAATCCTGAGCCCTGTTTTCAGACAGAAAAACATTGTATATGTGTTCTGTTTGGCTGTGGTATGCTCGAATAAACAATCATGTAGTCATGCCTCTCATTTAATTATCTTTCTCTTTACACTGCTGGTTGCAGACTCTCCTCTGTGCCAGAGCACCATCCTCCTCCAGAGAGAGCAATTTGGGGGCTGGGGAGGGAGGGTTTGCTGGAGAGCCGAGATAAAATGAGAGACGGAGTGAGAGAGGGAGAGAGGGAGAGAGGGATGAGTAAGTAGAACTGCTTTAGAGAATGTAAACACCCAGACTTAAGGATATGCTGTTCTGGTGTTTAGAGCTCTAGAGATTTATGAAGTTCAAAAAAGAGAACAGAGAAAGACCAAGAGACAAATAGAGAGGTGGGAGATTCTGTTTAAAAGTGCATCAGCATCCGATTATGATTCATAAACCAAAATTAAGATGGCTGAAGTACAATAATAAATAGGGGCATATTAAATTTGATGGCTGCAACACGTAACTTACTTTCAGGAATACTGTGGATATTCATTAGCGCTACGTTGTTAGCAATATGGAGTCCTACTGTCCTTCGATCCATAAACTAGCTGGAAAATACTTGTTTTGTTTAATTTTTTTTCTTTTGGGAAGCTCAGTATGAAGATTTGAATGGTCTTAACAACTTATGATTGGACAGGAAATGAGCAGGAATAAAATACAAAATCCTGCTTTCATTTATGAGCTTGTTATGGTGCAATAATCAACTTATAATGCTAACAATTCTTTGGTAAATATCGTACACACCTTTTTAAATCATTGTCACGATGTTACCTTTGAGTACATAAAGCAGGGGTCCATAAACTACGCCCTCAACCTCCCCCAAACACACACACACACACACACACACACACACACACACACACACACACACACACACACACACACACACACTTATTATTAACGTAGGCTAATTATTTCTTAGATTCACCCACCAACCATATGCATATGCACAAGTAAGTAAATGTTTTGATTTGTTTTAAATGGAGTAGCAATGAAATGTTATTATGATGTAATAATGATATTTTAATGTAACATTAGCAGGTAAAATAAATACATGCCCATGTCATGGCTCATGTTTCTGTTACAGACCCCTTATAAAGAAAGAATGTGGCCTTTACAGAAAAAAAGTTTGGGGACCCCTGGCAAAATTAAATAAGCCAATGGAGTCCAGGAGTGTCCCCAGTGTTCCTCCAAAACACTAAACCAAAATCCTACTATTTTCAGTTAGCATTGAACATGTATTACTCTAATCCGAAGACAGAAAGATTCTTTTCTGCACAGAAAACGCTTTCTTCTTCGACCCGATTCAGCGCACGATGTGTTCTACACGATCTTTAGAGACTCGAACACAAACATCAAGAAAGAAAGATCTTGATAAAACGCTAACCGCTGCGCTGCTCTTATGGCGTTATCACCTCTATCTGGTACGAGATGAAAGGAAAATGTCGAACACAAACATTTTACAAGCGAATGCGGGAGGAGTTCCTTCCGCTTGCGAAAGTGCAGAATCTCCGGCATTCCTGCGACATGATTAAAAAAAAAGCATCAGCGGATGACAGAGGGAGAGAAAGAAAGAGAGCGGTGTTTTAGCGTCAGGATGAAGTTAACGAGGTCGGATGGCTGCAGTGAGGCGAGCAAGTGTAAAGGAGAGAGAGGGAGAGGGAAGGGAAAAGGAGTGGGCCAATGCTTAGCAACAGTACGTCTCTTAAGAGAAGAGAGCCCGGTTTGTGCACACAGACTGACATCACCTCTTATCGCCACAGAGGCTTCAGAGACTCCTGTCATTTACAAGCTGTAGGGTGAAGGTGGTTGGTACTGTGATGTCATCTCGAGAGAGCAGAAAACAAGGCCCACTTTCAGCATGGAAGTCAGATTGAAGCAGGTTGTCTGGGAGAAAAATATTAACTGAAACTGGAAGTGCTTCCGGTTATGATGGATGCCAATGAACTTCCTACAGACGCAGGGAATTCTCAGTGTTATGGATCAGAAGGTCTGTAGTTCAAGTCCTATCACCATCAAGCTATGAGAACACTATGATGTCACTATGAGAACTTTAATTAAATCAGTTATGCAATTTAGAGAACCCTTATCACACACACACACACACACACACACACACACACACACACACACACACACACACACACACACACACACACACACAGAAATAGTTGCCAAAAATAAAATTACTACAGATATTTGAAAAACATACTAAATACAGTATATCAGCAAAAGTATTGGGACACCTGACTTTTCCAGCCATAGGTTGTTCTTCCCCACATCACTAAGTCAGAGGCACACAATCGTATAAGAGGACTTTGATGTGGTTGCATGAAATTTTCCCTTCACCCAAACCTGTTCCAGCATGATGATGCACAAAGCTAGCTACATTAAGATATGGATTACATGGTTTGGAGTGGAAGAACCCTTGCTGTAGATGTTCTGACCTCATCCCTATTGAACACCTTTGCTATGAATGCGAACGCTGACCTCACCCCAGGCCTCTTCACCTTCTCACCTACATCACTACCTGACTTCACTAATGCTCTTGTGGCTGAATGAAATCTCACAAATCTCCACAAGCACACATCAGAATTCTAGTGGAACATCTTCCCAAAAGAGTGGAGGCTATTAACGGCAAATAAATGTGGAATGGGATGTTAAAAAAAGCACATACGATTAGCATCAGTCAATGACCCCTAATTCATGAAACAGAACAACAATCAGAAACAATGGGTCATTCTTTTCATCCCAGCTGCAGGTATTCTTTTCCCGGAGTGACATCACATCCTCACTTTATTGTGTTTCCTTTATCGCCTTCGAATATATAACAAGCTGACCTTTTCAGCACTACCTGCATCACAGGACACCTCGGGATACAATAGCATGGTAATGAACTTCAGCCAAGTTCGAAGTCGTGATAATTGAGTCTGCATAAAAAAAATGTTCTTTCTAACATTGCGGCCTTCTGAATGATTAACCATCCCTGTGGTGTTGGAGATGTGAGGTGGAGGGCGGTGTACAGGCACTCGTGATGGTTCCTGGACTCATGATTTATAGAGGTTCAGTGAAAACAGGGACAGGCTGCAGCCTCCACCCCACTGAAAGCCACTTCAAGCTGGCACACATTAATAAGGTATATGGAATGTCTCTGGGTCTCAGACAGAGGAGGAGGTCTGAGATGGAGGTTTTGGAGTCGAAGGGTTTTGTACTCTTAGTGCTCACAGAGCGAGAAAGTCTGCACTCGGGTGTTAGCGCGCGGCTAATGCACAGAGAACTTTCAGCAGTGCAGAAGAACATACAGGGAGCCAATAGCACACAGACAAGAAGAAGAGCAGACTGTAGGTGTCTCATGTTGTGTCTGTCAAACCGAATCAAACTCGCTAGTCCCAAAAACAACATTAGAAAAGAACAAGATAGTCATTTGGGTGGCAGATCAACAAGTTTCAGAGCAGCGCTAATGATAGGTCCATAATGTCTAATATTAAGTCATATCAATAGATACAGTGATGTACAGTACCATGAATTAATTACATACCTACTTACACCTTTTGCGAACCCCCCCAAACCTCAACCCTCGCCTCAAAGGGGCATTCATTTTTAATTCACATTCCATTTATGCAGCTCGATCCCTCTAAAAGCAGGCCATCGTGAGAGTGCAGCGGTTCGGAACTCACAGAGGGAAACGAAGCGGAAGAATCGACTGTGTGGAAGGCGAGTCAGTGAGACGGAAGAAGGAACCTCGAAGGACCGCTAAAAGCCCGAGAGTTCCACGGACATTTTGTGTCTCCAGCAAATGCAGCTTTCCTGAACCTGCGCTGCTTCTACACGTGCATGTGTTCGTGTTTTTAGAGAGCCGCGAATCCGTACTCGGCTTTCGGTCTGGTTAGTCGAGTGATCTCATTTAGGTAATAATTAATATGAATAAATAATAAAGTTCATGAGCTTTTCTAGGACCTGGTTTATTTAAGAGGAGGTGAATAATATACTGTACATTGTGTAATGAAGACAGTGTCTCTACGCTCTTATCAGGAAAACTCCCTTAAAGTTCATTACTACACACACACACACACACACACACACACACACACACACACACACACACTCAGATCTCTGTCACCTGCCAGCCTATGCTGAAAACACAACTGACAACCTGGGCCTTTTAAGGAAATTAAAGCCACACTTATCTGTCTCTCACCCATGTCTTTTTCCATTTCTCTCTCTCTCTCTCTCTCTCTCTCTCTCTCTCTCTCTCTCTCTCTCTCTCTCTCTCTCTCTCTCTCTCTCTCTCTGTCCCTGCACCCAGAGTTATTCCTGGATTCCTTCACCCTCAATGCCTCGAGTGGCTTCCAAAGAGGTGAATGCAATTAGACATGGGAGACTACAGCAATTATGTCTCAAATATTCTTTGATTACGGCCTGAACATCACTATGAGTTTATGGGTGGTGTATTTAAAATACCTGTTTAATGATGTAGAACATTATAGACTTACACAGGAGGGAGGATTGCTGCTCCACAGTCCTGAGGTTTGATCCTGATCCTGAGGTTTATTATCTGAGTTACTCATGTCTATGAGCAGGGTTTGAAATGAACAAACTCCAACCAGCCAAATGATAAAAAAAAATCTACTTCTTTTTGCAGGGGAAGTTCATGTAAACCAAACCTGAACAGATAAAACACACATTCAGCACACTTCTGATCTCATGTTGAGTATCTATAGTGTAGCAGTGCATCCTTTATATAGCTCTATATTTTAGAAAGTATAAAAGAGCAGCTTTTTGCGTTGTGATGTCTGCAAACTGTGACACTGCTATAAGTAAAACAAGAAAAAAAACTATGGCAAGCAATCAGATCCAGCTGTTCATATCTGATCCAGAATCGGATCACGAATCATGAATCCTGATCCTCTCCCTCACATCCAAAGACACACTTCTTTAGAGATATTTTTCTCCACTGCAGACGACTTCCATAACCATATGATGGGCATGCACTCGCCCATACAAGTAATTTTACCCTTCATGAGATTATGAAAGGTCATACTCGAAAAAAACTAAACATTCAGAAACTTATAGAAGCCTGAATACAGAAGACAGGAATATTCCACCATACATCCAAATCATTATTTTTATAATTTCGGCTATGTTCAGCATGAGAATCCGACGCTTTAACGGGGTAAATAACTCAGAATGCATGAAATGCCATTAGACCCCCATCCCCATATGATTCGAACAGTATTTGAGTATTTCACTCGTATTGAACGTAGTTTTAAAGGTGCACTAGTCCTCAACACTAAGACACATGTTGACGAAAAGCCAAAAACAGCTGATTTTTCAGGAGGTTTCCTTGTACACCTCATTAACACTGCATTAACCATCAACACAACATCGTCTTTAACACGTCAGAATGAAACACACATCACACAAGAGGGTCACGTAGTAAAGCCATCTTTCATAAAAGGGATCTTCAGTTAACAAATAAAAGGACATGTCACAAGGTAGAAGAACATCCGTATTCAATAGGCAAAAAATTTTATTTGATGCCCCTCAGTATCAGAAAAAGGGCAATATTTCAATGAGAGTTCAAGTTTCTGGAATTTATTCGAGCTCTTTTTGGAATGAAAACGAGGCCAATGGAGATAAAATTCGCTCTCAGGCAGCAGATGCAGGTAAAGGAGTGTTGAGATTGAGCTGCCCTGCAGAATCTAATGATTAAAGCTCGTTATCCTTTAAAATATAGTAATAAGTATTGAGTAATAAGTGTAGAGAGAAAAAGTGAACAAAATACAAAATAGAGAAACTTCTGTAACGATGTACTTAAATTCTTTACATACAGTACAGACCAAAAGTTTGGACACACCTTCTCATTTAAAGAGTTTTCTTTATGTTCATGACTATGAAAATTGTAGAGTCACACTGAAGGCATCAAGGGCTGTTTGAGCAAGAAGGAGAGTGATGGGGTGCTGCGCCGGAGGACCTGGCCTCCACAGTCACCAGACCTGAACCCAATCGAGATGGTTTAGGGGTGAGCTGGACCGCAGAGTGAAGGCAAAAGGGCCAACAAGTGCCAAGCATCTCTCGGAGAACTCCTTCAAGACTGTTGGAAGACCATTTCAGGTGACTACCTCTTGAAGCTCATCAAGAGTGTGCAAAGCAGTAATCAAAGCAAAAGGTGGCGACTTTGAAGAACCTACAATATGACATTTTTCAGTTGTTTCACACTTTTTTGTTATGTATATAATTCCATATATAATTCCACATGTGTTCATTCATAGTTTTGATGCCTTCAGTGTGAATCTACAATTTTCATAGTCATGAAAATAAAGAAAACTCTTTGAATGAGAAGGTGTGTCCAAACTTTTTGGAGTTTTAAGGTTTAGTAGATAAACTGCACATGTTTTATAGACAATCCTATTCTTTTTGGCTTTTTCCAGTTTAGCAGATAAACATAAGTTGACACGTTCTTGAGAATCGTTTCATTCGACTAAACGTTTTTCTTCGGTAAACACTTTTAATGCTAAATGCTAAAGTGTCTTTAAATGTGCAGCCTTATTTGATCTCGCTTTATTAAGAAATTACACTGAAACAGGAAGTCAAGGCTGGGCAGGAAACATGGCTCCTCCCCCTTCTTAAATGAGTGTTTAGCCTAAGACAAATCTTCCATTTTAATGACGTTTATGAATACGAGCTACACTGGAAATGCTCATTTTCTTAAGTAGAAACATTTTCAGGGACCTAATCCAAGCTGATTCAGCTTCAGGAAATTCTGTAGATAAAAGGACAGGAAAAAAAACCCACATTAATAAACGTACACCTGCGCCGGTCATATAATCGGCCCTTTCGTTTTATAAACACATGCATGTAAACACCCACGCATCAAAATTCACGTCCTGTATGCGATGGTTTGGTGACCACGGGTCATAATTCATCCCATATCTCCTGCTCTACTCTTTTACCCACACGAGAGCGACGCAATAACTACAAGCGTGCTTTGTTTCGAGCTTTTGATGTTCACGAGTGTTACTTTTCCCTAAAAGGACCTGGTGCGGTCGATCCTTTATGAAAAAAAGGGACCCTTTTTAAATCATCAGACTAATAAACAACTCCCAGGCTTGCTCGACCGTGCAGCCTGGTGAGTCACGGCTGTGATCTTCCATTCTGATAAGAAAAATTGACAATTTTCGACTGTCAACTCCTTCATATTCGCTCCTCGCCCTACTGCTTCGTTCGCTCTGGTACAGTAGGACGGCTGAGATTGAGGCCTCCAGATCTCCTGAAGTGCTGCGAAAGTAAACGGGGAAGCACATCGGCTACTCTCTGCAGCTTTACACGCCATAAAAGGGCTTGCTGAACTCACCCTCATCCACATATTTACATCGCTGTTCTGGGAGAGCGGGCGTTCGTTTTTTTCTTTGCACACCCGTGAGAAATGTCTTAGCAAAATAACATTCATACAGTAATACAGTGGGTTTCTAAAATAAATATAAATCAGTATGAAGTGGAGATCCTTTCATATACATTATTAAAATTGTTGGATTGATTCATTAGATTGTGTTTCTTGGCATGGAGGCGATCCATCGTTTTTTAAAGTAATCAGGATATCACATAAATAAATGGGTAGGAAAACCAGGCAAATGGTTTAAAACATGGTTGTTTAAAGAGAGGGAGGGAGGAAAAGAGAGACGGAGGGAGAGAGGGATCGCCGGATGTGTAGTGCGAGAAGGCTGGGGAATGTCGTCGTGATGGCGGAGGAAGTCACTATAAATGTCTCCGAGACGCTTTTGGCAGTGAGCTGTATAGACAGAGCGTGGGGAGAAAAAAAAAGAGAAAATACCTTAAAAGGAGTACGAGTGCGCTCTATAAACCAGAGAGAGCTCCGAGTGCAGGACCACTTACAGCAGCTTTTAGTCAGAGTTTACAGAACGCTCTTACTTGATTCGTGTTGATGGTACAGACAGTGGGCATTACAATAATACAATAATACACGGGCACGGTGCTGCATGCTGTCGCTCCAAAGTCATTCGTTATTTAAAAATCCAATGATTTTCGTATTTTTTTATGTATTAATGTATTATAGGAATATTATAGAGAAAAGCAGAAAAACGCTGCATCACACATTTCATACAGTGAGAATGAATGTCATAAAACAAGAAACCCAATGAACAAAATTCAACACGTCTCCTTTCACTGTAGCCACAACTGCACCTCCACATGCATCATCTCCCGCAGAAGCACTGATATTCACCCCCTTTTCTCACAATGTCCCACTTTTCCTAAACGTCTGTCTTGTAAAATGTCCAAATTAAATTTTTCATCTGTCAGTCATTGTGGAATGAAAGAAACGGCTATTATAGAACTTTAATACGCCTATACTTCTTTTTATTTTTTATATGTTTTTTACAATCTAAATGTAGAACTGCAATGAGAGGCTTTAAAAAATTCATCCAGTGCCTGAGGTATATCAGAGACAGCTGACAGGCTGAGACTACGCTACACCTAGCAGATGCACTTACTCTGGCAGAATCAGGTGTTTCTGAAAGTTTCAAGAGAGCAATGCCAAATAGTTTGCGCTCCTGAGTTGAGTTGTCGTGTTCAAGCAGGGAACACATCCAGAATCATGCTGTTCCCTAAAAACAAACAATTACTGAATTGTATTAAAAGGCTACAAGGCACCCTGTGATATGCTTGATAAGAGTTTATACAAATTTGTATAACAGGGATGCAGAACAAAGTGTTCAGCTCAGAGAACACACAACTGATACAATGCAATCAGTCCCATTTCGCTATTGACCAAGGATAAAGTCTTATTTTTCATAGTTTGAATTCAAATGTCAGGTATCCAGGAAAATATGACTGAATGACTGACGGACTGATTGACTATGTGAAGTTAATAGTGTGATGGTTACACAATAGTGTGATGGTAGTGACAATAGTGTGATGGTTACACAATAGTGTGATGGTAGTGACAATAGTGTGATGGTTACACAATGTGGGGTCAAATGTAGGGTCAAAACACCGATCTGCGTAGGATCCTTTCTCGTACAAAACCAGCCATTTGTTCCAGTTTATTCCAAGATTTAACTGCATTGTAAAATTCCATCAGTCTTATCAGCTTCAATAAACTGTCCTTTTAGTCTCAGCATCAGACACTCCACCCTATGGACCTTCTGATGTCTGTTGCACTTATTGTACTTACAACCACAACCGTCAGAAACCTCCCAGTCACAATCTCATTGGTTATCAGACTTTATCAGTCTGACAGGAAAACTAATTCTGAACACGGCGACAGGCGTTGTACGTACATCAGAACAGAGTTACTAGACTGGAATAATTCCAGTGATTCATATCAAAAAAACATTTGTCCAGGACAGCTTCAATTAGGTGACGTTTGGGTCTCATTTTTAGGATGAATTTATAGTCGTTTTTATGGCTTCAGTAAATAAATAACACTTGATATCATGAAGCACAATAAGGACAGCGACGACGGCCCATACACCATGTGTTAGACCAAGAACATCTTCGCTATGCTCTCTGTTTTAGTTCCAGAGGACAACCAGAAGAATTGAGTAAGACATATATTCATTCAGATGTCAAACAATGTCTCTCTGATTTGCTGCGTCCTGCTGAACCTGTGATCTGTATCCTATCCTGCTAAAGATTCCTGAAAGGTTATGCTGTATACAGTGTTTTATATGGTGAATATGAAGGAGCTTAAAGCAAATTTGGAAATCTTTTCTCCAGACTTCTGTGGATGAACAGGTATAAAAAGTATATTTTGGAAACATCTAGTAACGTCAACAGTCTACTGCAATGGCTCAGCTTGCATTTCATCACCTATCACTGCACACCGTAACAACAATGAATGGACATTTGGTGTCACCCAGATGAGGACAGGTTTGATTGTGAGTCTGGTTTCTCTCAAGTTTTCTTCCTCGTACCATCTCAGGGAGTTTTTCCTTCCCACAATCTCCACTGGCTTGCTGGGTTAAGGGCATTGCTCAAGTAGTGGCAGCGTGACGGTATTTTAACTTGTGACCTTCCAATCCAAAGTCCAATGTTTTAAACACTTTCCATAACAACCGGACATTGAATGAGTGAAAAAAGTTCTGTGGATAGATGAGTCCAAATGTGACGGATGAACTTCTGTAAGATGGAGAACAGAAGAGAAGATGTAATCAGACTCCCTCAACACCCACAGTCAAACATGAAGTTGGAATCTTAATGCTTTGTGGTTGTTTTGGAGCAGGGAATGTTGGAGACTTGTAAGGTGAAAAATTTAACCAATCCTGAACCAACATGGCTCCCATTTCATACTTCAACACCATGCAATTTCATCTGGACTGCGGCTCACCGGATCTGACTTCACCACACAACAAGACGAAGTATACGTCCAAGTCCTGTAAACGTTATTTAGAGAGCAAACAGTCGTCTGGAGTGATATCTATCATGGAATGTTCTGCCCAGTCACGCACCTAAATCCTATTGAACCGCACTGGGATGAAAGGTCAGAAAGACATCTCCAACTAGTGAAGAACATCTCTGACAGAAGCACGGGGAAGTATTTTAGATGAATGTTTGGAGAAACAAACAAATGTTCTTCATGCTAAGGAAGGAATTAAAAAAATAAAGTGAAATATGTGGACATGTATTGATTTATTTGGTCAAATTAAATGTTCATACCATCACATTACCGAGTATGGACAGACTTTGAGTGTATGAATATCATTGACGAGGTCAACCAGATCCTCCATCTTATCACTGTCTGTGAGGGGAATGTGTCCATGTTGTTGTTGTTGGTGTTATTTATACCCCATGTGAGGATGATAGGGAGGTGAAACATGGCAGCATGGGAGCCATCTTTATCTCTATCAGCTACATTTACATATAAGTAGAGAAGAGATTAGAGCTCCATGTGTGTCCTTGTGGTGGGGAGGCGGGGGGGGGGGGGTGTTGGTGGTGGTGTTGGTGGGGTGAGGGTGGGGACATTCCTATAAGTGTGTCTAAGCTTGCCAAATATCCACAACCCAGAAACAAACTCAGCACATCCTTAACACAGGAACTTATAACTCTTACTGACTACAGACATGAAGACTCATCTACACAGTCTGTCTACACGAAGATGCAGCTCTACCTCTGCCATGTTAATCTGTATTCTAGGGTTAGTGACTCTCAGGACACTCCTGAGCCAGTTAGAGAGACTTGAGTCAGTGGATATCAACTTGTATTGACTGACGAAAATAAAGACTAAAAGCTTCAATTTGACATCCTTTCATTCCATCTTCATTTTTAGCCTATTGTTTACTCCTAGATTATCAGGAGAGATAATCCATGCCAAGCCATGGTTGAGTGGTCTGTGAACAGTAAGAACCTAGTCCACATCTAACTGGTGAACGTGAAGAGCGAGGCTGGTATTGTCCTTCAAATAAAATAAAAAAAAAAAAGAATGTGAATAAAAAAGAATATTGCAGGGTTGCCAGATTGTTTTTTTTGCCTGACTAGACTCATTTGAGGCAGTCTTAAAAGCAGGCATGGGAACCCCATCAAACCGAACAAATAAACAAACGACAGCGGTTTCCATGGTGAAAGAAGATGCTGAATAATGAGATATCGGTTAAACATGGCAAGAAGGTGGAATATTTGAGATTTCCTCTACATTTCCGCAAGCAACATACAAACAGTTTGAGATCAGACTGCCTCATTGCTGACAGTGGTACATGTCGAAATGGTTTTGAATCCTGTCCACACCGTGGTGTAAGAACTGAAACATCACGCATTTCTCAGTGCACTTTATTGCTCATAAAATATGGTCTTTTTCTCTTTTTGTTTTCAAGCTTTTTTATCTAAATAAGGATTCCAAACAGATTATGAGGTCATATAGGGCATTAACTGACACTTACCTTCTATAAAACCAGTCATCTTAATATATCAGTTTTAGGTTCTGTCACAGATAAGATCACTATTAAGAGTTACTGGCTTTCTGACAGGTTAATGCCTGAAACACCCCCTTTTACCTCTGCCCCTAGTTCTGTATTTCATCCACCTGTCATGTACTTTGTATTTAGGTATGTGGGTCAGGACTCCTCTTCCAAATCGCTGACCTATGCAATAAGGGCCAGAGATATTGTAGTCATGTAGAATCGATTATTTATTTCTAATATCTACAGGTTTTTTTATTTTTCATAGTGGGAGTGTGATAATCTGGTGTTTGTACAATGTTCTGGTCGATTTGCTGAAATCTGCCATCAAGACAAACCAACAAAACAGTCCTTTCCTTGAGACCTCCTGCATTTGGACTCTCAGTACTGAAAATATATATTGATATAACATACTAGATTTGCCTTAAATCAGGAAAAGGTGGGCTTTGTGCTGAAACGTGGAGGTGGACTAGAGTAATCATACAATGTCTCTATTTTAAAACATGGTTTGTTTTGGTGTCTTCATCACAATATCCGAAGCTGGAGGACTCTCTTCTGTCTCACCACTCCTCAAGAATTAAAATAGCATCAAATCGTGCATGAACTTACCGGCAAACAAAGACGAACCAGTCACCCTTCAAAACGTCATTATGATACTGTTAGCCAAATATGGAGAAATACAGCTGAATGAACAGCTGAGACCTTAAACCTCATGTCCAGCTCTTTCATGCGGTTTGATTAAGATGGGTTATATTCGCCCTTATTTACCTCAAGCACACTTTAGGAGGAGTAAAGACAAGTCTATTTTTAGTCCCTGAGCAAGAAACGGCAGCAGGTCAATGATTACAAAAGGAGCCAAACCTTTCCAGAGCCTCCCTTCGGCATGCCCTGCCTTTCCCTGATTATGTTCTCACACAAAGTCAGGAAGCTGGCTGCTGTTTGCTTCTGAAAACATAAACTCTTCCCAATATTCGAACAAAGTGCATAACCTGAAAT
>JBCEWE010000351.1:247500-560000 GCA_039877035.1 Silurus lanzhouensis | reverse complement strand
AGTGCACTTCTCCACTACATCACCTTTCTTTTTTTTTCTTGTTGCTTTTTTTTTTTTTAAAGAATTATTATTTTTTTAATTTTCTGGTTCCTCCTTGGATCCTTTGGCTTACAGCACGGCTTCACCTGGGCACGTCTTTTCCTGAAGTCTCACCAAAAACGACACCAAGATTTTCTTCTGCCAACTTTAACGCACGTCAGGGCAAAAAAAAAGAGAGAGAGAAAAAAAACCTAGAAAGAAAAGGGAAATTTTTTAAGGCGTAAAGAAGCGTTAAAGTTACACAATGAGTCTCAAATCAGATTCTGAGCCGAACAACAGTGTATCATTAGAGGAGGAGGTAAGGGAAAACCGCTACTCTCTAAAAGTTTTGTGTTTCTGAGGAACGGCGCTGATTAAAAAGGTGTCCGAACTTTTTTTTTTTTTTGCACGTAGTTTTTGGTATAATACTTGATTTTATACCATTAATTTATTTCCTGTCTTTTTTTGAGTCGGAAACGTTTATTTATTTATTTATTTTAATTTTATTTATTTATTAATTTATTTTATTTCTTCCTAAATTTTTGTTTAAAAACAATGTCGGTGCTATTGAATGCAGCACAGGTGTCTGAGCGGATTCCTGGTTTCTGTTATGTTTATTTGTTTAAATATTTGCGAGTTGAGACTCTTATTGCTTATCGGTGTGTTTGGTTGATGATTAATCTATAGTTTCATGGTGGAAGGAAGACTTTTTTTTCTAAACTTTTTGCCTCCATCACTTGATTCACTCCACAGAAACTTTATTCTGCTGGATTATTTATAGTGGCTGCTATTGAACGCTGCGTGCGATGACTTAATGCACTGAGACGAGGGGGCAAAAAATTATGCGCACTCAGGGGAAATTCCTTGGATGTGCCTTTACTGCGCACCTGGAAAGGTGAACACATTAAATACACAAGACAAAAAATTGGTCCATGTAGTAACTTTTAGATAATTTTAAAACATCTACATGACCAAGAAGAAAGAGCCCAAGATCAGAAAGATCTACCAAACCTTTGAGGAACCCAATGACAATTTTTTTTATCTCCACTTGTTTTAATCAATGCTATTTTATTACTATTACTTTTGGAACAATCGTTTCTGCCTCCATAGTTGACCTTTTTCTCTCTTGGTTCTTCATTATGTTAAAAATAATAATAATAAAAAATCATCTACAGGCACTGGGAGTGTGGAGATCCTGTGGAGATCCTGTGGAGATCCTGTGTGAGCTCTGTAAATCTGTACGGTCATCACAGTGAAATGTTTTTGGGGTTTAGTTCAAATGTTTTGGGACTTTACTGAAATCTCTTGTCCAGTTTCCCCGTCACCTCTGGCCCTCACACTGGAGGGGTTTCCTGCTGCATGTCTGCTCGGTTTAGTTTTCTCATTATTGTGCATCAGAACAAAAGCCTCCGTCTGTCTCCAGCACCATTTATTGTTTTTTTATTTTCTTGAATAAACTTTTCGATGAAAGCACAGCCCAGATTCTACAAGATGTTTGTGCTGCATTTTATACTCGTATAAAATCTGATTAACAGTCCAGACAGCACTCCTTTTTAGAGTTTCTGTAAAGTCAAGATGTTTGAGAAGATCAGTCAAGTTATGGTTCTGGGTAAAAACGAACCCTGGTTTGGTGGACTTCTTGTGGATTCTGCGATTCGGTGCGTTCCTTGTGAGTTCTGCGACTTTGATCAAATAAACGAGACTTGGGATTATGAACATGAGACTCTGCTCCATCCAGGCCTTAGTGACTTCTCATATAGAGGAGATGAGGGGGGTCTCGTCCATATTTGCTGAAATGATCAAATCGGAAGCTCGGGTTGAGGAGGCTCGGCTTCGATATTGTAGATGCGTTGCCAGGTATTTAATGTGTAATCGTATTTACAGGCTGTTGGATGGAAAAAGTAGGAATTTAACACTCTTTGTGAAGACGATAAAGGTGGTATGTGGATGGAAACACACGCATACTCAAGCCTACATCATTCCTGTATTGTTTGCACAAATGGGGATAAATCAACACTTTTTATTTTTATTTTTTTGATTCTCAGAAAATTTCCCAGAGCCCCTTTACAGCCTTTCCAATCACTTTTTCTCTGTACACACCAGTATCATTTGCTTCATCTGATTAATTTTGATCGTGAAATGAGTCCCTTTCTGTCTTCCACTGCATTGAATTTGCAGGATTTCTTTTTCATTCCCCCATCGAGAGATTCTTGCATCCACGAAACACCTTCCACGCTCGGTTCTCTCACTCACACCTGGTAGCCACGCACACACACTTAACGTCTTCACTTCAACTAACACGGTTTCTCATGATTTCTGTGAACAGTCGAATCTTAAACACTGAACAAACGCTGCAGGAAATGGAGTTTCTGAGACAATAGAAAAGGGGAAAAGTTGCAAGCGGGCAGGACCAAAGGTAGTTTAAAATTTAATTTCCAGTACACACTCTGATTTTCAGGTATTTGTTTTTCACCGAAACACAGTAAAAGCGCACTTTCGTCATATTCTTAATTGCCAATTGCATTTTTTTGCGCTAGATTGTCCTTATAGACTTTTAAAGGACACTTAGTTTATTCAAATTATTTTGTTCTGTAGTTACTGAGGCATTTTTATTTTCTAGGTACGAACCCTTTTTGTCAGTGGTCTGCCGGTAGACATAAAGCCGCGGGAGCTGTACCTGCTGTTCAGGCCGTTCAAGGTATTCAAACCAACCGAGTGCTCCAAAGAAAAACACTTTAGGAATTTATTTTGTATGACGTACATTATAATCTTTAAAATATTCTATAGAAATATTATCGTATGCAATTAGGCAATGTTTGGCTTAAATATATTGTT
Organism: Silurus lanzhouensis; assembly: GCA_039877035.1. Classification (NCBI taxonomy): domain Eukaryota; kingdom Metazoa; phylum Chordata; class Actinopteri; order Siluriformes; family Siluridae; genus Silurus; species Silurus lanzhouensis. The sequence goes on along the minus strand of JBCEWE010000351.1, from coordinate 557,147 downwards.
TTAAAGAGCCTTGTTTATACACATTGAATTATTTCAGGCTATTTATTCATTTATTTTTAACAGGGATATGAAGGATCACTTATAAAACTAACTTCAAAGCAGGTAAGATGAATGAATTGCATGTCTTTTTTTCAGGTCTGTCTTGTGCCTGTTGTAGGAAATCGTATAAATGTTTCCCTAATCAGAAAACAAGGAGGTGACCAGTATGTATAGTAAGCAGAATGGTGCTTAATCCATCAATCCAACACTTCCCCTTTTTCTCTTCCAGCCCGTTGGCTTCGTTACCTTCGACAGCAGGTCCGGGGCCGAAGCAGCCAAAAACGCATTAAATGTAAGTAACCATTCAGTCGCCTGTAAGTAAATATGTGTGGCAGTGAATGAATAATTGATTGGCACGTCTGAAAGACTCTCGTGCCTATATCTCAAACCTCATTCTCGGTCCCTAAAAGTGGAAACTTCCATGACGTCACTGGGGTTGTTGGCTTGGTTTTTAAAAGCCTCTCAGTACTGTCAAAATACCGCGCGTGTCTGATGTATCGGTTAAGCCCGTCCACTTCAGGCTCAAAAAGGTAAATAGAATCGGAGTCTTTGACACCTCACGACCTGATCGTTGCAGTGGGGCTAAGTGAGAATACACACCGATCAGGTATAACGTTATGACTACCTGCCTAATAAACTTCTTCAGCAGTTCTACAGGAGCTCATCTGTCGGATCGGACCACGCGGACCAGCTTTCGCTCCCCACATGCATCAATGATCCTCGTTTGCACATGACCCTGTTGCAGGTTCATCACTGTTCCTTCCTTTGAGCACTTCTGATAGATACTGACCACAAGAGCTGCAGTTTTGGAGATGTTCTGACCCAGACGTCTAGACGTCACAATTTGTCAATTTCGCTCGCCCAGTTTTCCTGCTTCTAACATCAACCCTGAGGTGCTATGATGAAGAGATTATCAGTGTTCTTTACCGCTTATGTTATGACTGATCGGTGTATAGACACTGCTGTTTATATTCTGAACAAAAGATCATACACTGCACCTTATTGCTTTAATGTCTCAGCTTTTCTGTTTACAGTGAAGTAATGCAAGATCACACTTGACTGAGAAATGACACTCAACACCTGTTGGTCTGCGACACTGTCATGTCTTTTTATTTATTTATTTATTATTATTTTTTTTACAAGGGGATTCGTTTTGACCCGGAAAACCCCCAGACGCTGCGTCTGGAGTTTGCAAAGGCTAATACCAAGATGGCAAAGAGTAAGCTGATGGGCACGCCGAACCCCTCAAGCCTGCACCCTGCTCTTGGGGCTCACTTTATAGCACGTGATCCATGTAAGTGTTCCTCTGGCTCGTACAGTCACCACCTGAGTGATGATCAGGGTGCAGGTTGGCTACGCTGATTGTGTTATTAACATATGTTTTATCATTACTTTCAAATACATCAAACAAATTGGGTATATATAATAATTTTTCGTACCTATAATGATACTTGAGTTTTATTTATTTATTATTTTGTTGATTGATTTTATATCTGTCCTTTTTATAGTTACACTGCATTGTTTTGTCACTAGGTGCTAATTATTGTGTGTAAGAATTTGCATCAGGATAATAGTTTTTATTTATTTCTGTTTTAATTACTGCAGGATTTTTGTATTCCATGTTTCAGAAAAGACCAAATTCACAGCATGTATAGAGGAAAATCAAGAGGTAAATTTTCCACCCTCCAGACTGCTAATGTGTTTGATTGCGTCGTTCTAGATGACCTGACCGGTGCAGCACTGATCCCAGCATCCCCAGAGGCATGGACACCGTATCCTCTTTACACCACTGAGCTCACCCCCGGCCTGCCCCACGCAGCCTTTACCTACCCTGCAGCCGCCGCCGCCGCCGCCGCCCTGCACGCCCAGGTGAGGGAGCAACCGGTGTGTTCCTGTTCCTCTTCCTTTCAAACAAACAAACGAGTCGTTACACCTGTCCCTGCTGTTTGTTCAGATTTACAGGAAGTCTTTTTCAATCCTATTTTTTCAACCAAACATGAGCCTCAGTTGTAGATGTGCACAGACCCGTTGTAGAGAAAGGTAACCTTCATAGTGAGGATTTATTTCTTTACGTCACGTGAGACTGATTGAGGTTTTGAAAGCACACACTCAGCAGATGTTTGTCATGTTTTTAATGTCGTCTGTCTGCAGTCCTCAGGAAATGAGAATAAACTTGTTTCCGATTATATCTTTAAAAAAAAAAAAAGAGAGAGATTCCTCCATTTGCTGGTGTTGCAAAGGAATCAAACGGAGAAAATCTGTTTTTAATTGCATTTCAGCTTGGATTATATATTGAGTGTTGAGTGAATCTGTAGCCAGTGGAGGCTGGTTAAACTTTAGCCAAAAAAGGCATGCGCTCGGATTTTTACAAGCTACAAAAACAGAAGCCGTGATTGACTTTTGTTCTACGTAAAATACGTTAATGTTTGACATTCTGGTATGTTCAGGGTCGTGTTCGAAAAGATTAGAATTCTAGAACCTATTGAATAAATTTCATGTACTGTATTATAATTTAACTATAGAAGTTTTGAATCTTGCAATTTATTTATTTTTTATATTTAATGCTGTTCACTTCATGACCGAGTCTTGACTGATCAGGTTTATTGATTAAACGGCCATATTTTGCCTTTTGTCGTCATGAGAACAGAGCAACATCAATGAAAGTGTGGTGTTGCTAGGATTTAAAGAGCTCACATTAAAGGCCCTGAACCCTGAACTGCTCTGCTCTGGATTCTGGAAGTGCTTCTTTCACAACTTTTTGTAAATGACTAAGCTCATGTTACAAATCTCTCTCAGACCTGGCTGCTCAATCATTTTCTTCTTGTTTAATTCCAGTTTTCATTTTTTTTTGTCTTTCTACAAAAGTACTGAAGCTTTAGTCATTTCTTCAGGGTTTGGACACTGTCTTGGTTTGGTGATGGTCTGGGTTTGATGGTTCAGAGAGATCAACAATATAAAAAAAAAAAAATTGGTCATTTTTAATCTGTAGCCAAAATCACATGCACTTGTGAAAGTGTGTACAGCTGTCCTGATCCAAAGATCAAACTTCGATTCAGGGTCAAAAGAGTGCTGTGAAGTTCACAAAGGAAAAAAAAAAATCTTGTTTAGAATTAGAAACTGTTGCATTTTTAATTACTCCTATTTGGTATAAGGACATGATCTCTGTTAAACTGAGCGTAGGAGCTGATGCTGGTCTGGTAGTGGAGACTTGGGAATTATTCCATAATTTAGACGTGCTCTTTTTCCATTTTTTATATATATAAAAAAAAAGTAATAATGAGGACCAGAGATTTGGACTCCATGTACTTGGACACAAGATGCTCCTGAATCTGAAGGATTGTTGCAAAGGAACTTGTAGTGATGGTATAGATTTGCTAGCCGAACCGTTTTTTGTTGTTGTTGTTGAATTGATTGAATTGAATTTTGTACAGTTTTTGCCATTAAATCAACTTTATTCAGAAAAGAAAAAAATCAACTGAAATATCACAATAGCCAAATTATAGACAAATCACTGTGTGGCATCCATACTAACGTATGAGCATAGCAAATCATAATCCATATTCAGAGCCGACACGCTGATGGTAAATGAGCACAAATGGCAGGATGCTGCTGCGAGTGAGAAATTTCAGATCTGTGTAATGCTTTGGAAGTCGGGTCATTTTCAACCTGCATTTTGAACTGTATTGTGTGTGTGGGGGGGGGTGTATGAGTGCTCCCACGTTTGTTAGTTAGCAACACATCAGCTGTCTGATTTGATAAGAAAAGCTATTTACTAGCGTTTATATATTCACAGGCTTTATATAACCGTGTATCTAAAATAAGTCAATTTAAAGGTAAAAATGTTGCTTGATATCATAAAAAAAATAAAATAAAATCGCTGCTTCGTTTCCTGTTTCTGATTTGACGTCCAAGTCTAAATTGTGAAGATTATTATTGCACATTTTTAGATTTCTTCATCAAAGTGGGAGCTCGTTGGTTAAGACTCTGGGTTACTGCGCAGAAGGTCGTGGGTTCAAGCCCTGGTATCGCCAAGCTGCCACTCTCAAACCCCAGCTTTCTAACGTCACTGGGAAATGCAGAGAAAGAATTTCACTTTGCCGTATATAAATCTTTTTCATGGAATAATGCAGTATATAGATGGTGTATATGACCATCCAATTTTACAAAAGTCACCACTGAGGTTTGAGTAGCGAATATTCACTAATATTAAAATGGTTTGAATGGGTTCCCTGGTGGTCTAGTGGTTAGGATGTGAGATCTGCTGAACTCTAAGCTGCTGTTTTGTTTCCCAGATGCGCTGGTACCCCTCGACCTCAGACACTTCACAACCCGGATGGAAATCTCGCCAGTTCTGTTAAATATATAACAGTAAGTGCGATTAAATCTGCTGCGCTTTGGTTTTAATGTGTAACTGTTCAGCCAGGAGGCTTGTTTGCGTCCGCGTTAATTCATTACACTGTTCTCTCTGTACAGCTGCCACTCAGTACACGCAAGTTCAACCCTCCGTCCCTCCATCTCCTCGACCTTCTCTCTGCCTCTCCTTCTCAGTAAAGGTGTACTGAGATTTGTTCTACATGTATTGAAAGGTGTACTACATTTTCATTCAATCAGGTATATTTAACAACAGAAACAAAAAGGTATATAAATGACTGATTCTGGAGAATTCTTTTCTCTTGAAGGACCCTGAGCATTAAAAAAAAAAAAAGAACAGGAAGTAGTCTCCAGCCTGGTGCTTCATGGGCTAATGGTACAGTCTCTGATTTTTTTCAAAGCCACGCATGTAACGAGCCAATCACGTGCAAGTTGAAATGTTCTTGCTGCTTTCTGTTGGTTGTGTATGTTTGGGGAAGAGGATAATCATGATGCATGTTGAAGTAGAGTACATGGCATGAAATGTAGATTTGTGTTGTCATTTGGTCAAACCCTTCATGCTTTATTTTTATTTTTTTTTGGAGATCTCAAAAAATGCTCATGGTAGATGTTTCTACATCTTGCTACTTTCAAACTGCGAGTCTCCTTTGTTTGTTTTTGTGTGTTCAGAATTGAACTCCACATGCACTGGGTTTTTTTTTTTATTAGTTTTTTTTTTAATAATTCGCTACAATTGTGAGTTAAATTGTCCATGATGGACGAAACCCGAGATGCTTCTCCTTCCAAACCTCAAATCCATCGCCCCCTGCTCTGGTGTCTGTGCTTGTTTAGAGTATATTTGAACAAAAAAAAAAAGTACAAGTATTTTTGTACAATTGTGTAGTTATGGATATTTATGCTTTTTGTTTTGTGAAATGACTTATATCTGTATAAGATGTTCAGTCTACCCGTGTTATTTTGATGACATTTTTGTCTCTTGTATCTTGTTTGAAGTAGATAAGTGCAATTTGTGTGTGTGTGTGTGTGTGTGTGTGTGTGTGTGTGTGTGTGTGTGTGTGTCGAATGGCAGGACTGTGTTTAATAAATTATATGGTCTAAAAAAAAAAAAAAAAAAAAAAAAAAAAAAAAGTGGAAATAGTTTTTTTTTTTCTTTTCCAGAATGTGAAACTGGATAATAAAATAAATTGATCTGAGACATCTTTCTGGATTTCTTCAATTTAAACCAAGTCTGTATTCTCCTTAATGTCAAACACTGAACGCTAAGACAGAAAATCTACTTCATGCCAAATATTTTCTTGTTCGATCTCCATTTTACATCGCTCCGTACTCACTTAAAATTCAAGACCTTTTCTAGTGCTTTCCTCAACTTCCTTTTTGCCGGTTATTTTTCACGTTATCACAAAGTTGAAGTAAAACTTGCCATAAACTCAAGCTTACATTTCTGCATACAGATTTCGTAAAGATCTTCATCTTAGGGAAGAAGTCGAAGTCCGCGAGTAGGGATGCGTGCCCTTCGTCGTCTTCCAGTGATGTTCTTCCGCTCTTGAAACGCCTCGAATGTAACGCAGGTGATCAGAATAACGCCGGTTTTTCGAAACTTTTTAAAAGCACCTGGTATCTCTTAATGTCTGAGTCTCTGTGTGAGCACCATGCACAGTACACGTGCACGCCGGTTGTGAAAGAAAACTTTCATTCTGTTGACGGTGCAGAAACCCAGTCCCTGTTTTTTTGCTTCCTTTCAAGAATTTTGAAGAAAGATCCATGGCTCTAGTGGTATGTCAGTAAAAGTTTAACATCAGTTTATCATTTATTCATGTGTTAATAGATACTGCTGGAGAAAGTATGTGTGTTGTGGCTCATGAATGCTTCAGTTTGTATTAAGATGCTGATTATACACAAGTGCTCACATCGCTTCACTTTTTTCCATATTTTATGTCCCTGCCTTTTTCCAAATGGATTAAATAAATTATTTGCTTTAAAACTTTACAACCATTAACCCATAATCACTAATTCCATAAAATGATGCTACAAGCTTGGCACCTATTTTTGGGCAGTTTCTCTCATTCTTCTTTGCAGAACCTCTTACGTTCCATCCGGTTGGATGGGAATCGTGCCACAGCCATTTTCAGATCTTTAGAGATGTTCAATCTGGTTCAGGTCTGGGCTCTGGCTGGGCCACTCGAGGACCTTCACAGAGTCGTCCCGTAGCCACTCCTTTGCTATCTTGATCGTGTGCTTAAAGTCTCTGTTGGAAGATAAACGGTCGCCACAGTCTGAGGTCCAGAGAGCTCTGGAGCAGGGTTGCATCAAGGACTTGTCTGTACATTGCTGCATTCATCTTTCCCTCAATCCTGACCAGTCTAGCAGGTCCTGCTGCTGAAAAACATCCCCACAGCATGATGATGCCACCACCATGCTTCACTGTAGGGATGATATTGGTGATGGTTTCCTCCAGACATGATGCTTGGCATTCAGGCCAGAGAGTTCAAGCTTTGTTTCCCATGGTCTGCGAGTCCTTCAGGTGCCTTTTAGAAAAATCTCATGTGCCTTTTACGGAGGAGTAGCTTCTGTCTGGGCACTCTACCATACAGGCCTGATTGGTGAAGTCCTGCAGAGATGGTTATTGTTCTGGAAGGTTCTCCTCTCTGCAAAGAGAAACACTGGAGCTCTTCAGGTTCCTGGTCACCTCCCTGACTAAGGCCCTTCTCCCCAATCGCTCAGTTTGGCCAGGTGGCTCTGCTCCAGGAAGAGTGCTGGTGGTTCCAAACTTCTTCCATTTATGGATGATTGAGGCCACTATGCTCATTGGGACCTCCAATGCTGCAGGAATTTTTTTTCTGTCCCCTTCCCCATATCTGTGCCTTGATACAATCCTGTCTCAGCAGTCTACAGACAGTTCCTTGGACTTCATGGCTTCTGACAACTGTAGGACCTCATATAGAGAGGGGTTTGCCTTCAAATCATGTCCAATCAACTGAATTTTCCACAAAGATATAGAATTTTGGGGAAAATGTTGTACATTTTCAATAAGGGTGAAACATAAAATGTGGTTGAAGTGAAGTGCTGTGAAGACTTTCTGGATGCACCTCATTTTCTTCTGTGGATGTTTTCACCCTTCACACCTGATCACAAGACAATGGGAAACTACACTTGGATATTTTACACTTTTCACTCGGACACAACAGTTAAACTCTACATTTTGACCCAATTTTACACATGAACACTTGGTCAGTGTTCATTCTACCCTTTTAGACTTCTGATGGTTGTAAGCTCAAATCCGAGCACCACCAAGCTGCTGCTGCTGGGCCCTTGAGCAAGGCCCTTAACACTCAACTGCTCTGTGGTGTAAATGAGATAATTGTGAGTCCCTCTGGATAAGTGTGTCTGCCAAATGCCTTAAATGTAAATGTTAATATTTATCTATGTGTATCTGTATGCGAATTTGACAAGCTTTGACGTCTAGACGTCTGGGTCAAAGCGTCTCCAAAACTGCAGCTCTTGTGGGATGTTCCTGGTCTGCAGTGTTCAGTGTCTATCAAAAGTGCTCCTAGGAAGGAACAGTGGTGAACTGGCAACAGGGTCGTGGGGGATGAGGTACATTGATGCATGTGAGGAGCGAAGGCTGGACGTGTGGTCCGATCCAACAGACGAGCGACACTCCTGTAGCTCAAACTGCTGAAGAAGTTCATGCTGTTGATATTTGAAGAGTCATGACTGTTTTAGCAGCTAAAGGGGAACCAACACAATATTAGGCAGGTGGTCATAATGTTCTACCTGGGTGGTGTGAGATTTTGTTTATCTCTGCAAATGTGCAAATGATGAAAAAACAAGATTCTTCAGGTCAGCCTAAAGCGAATAAAGCCTGTAGACATAAACGTAATAAATCTTATCCCATCAGTACAGCAGAGAAACTGAGATGATTTTAGTAACACGGATTAATTCAGCTTTCCAGTTAAATTGCTGCTGATAATTACTAATTGTGGTGACCTAAGAGTTTGGCTCTTCAGCCAGACAAAAGAGCCCCTATTGAGGAGCCGTGTGTGTGTGTGTGTGTGTGTGTGTGTGTGTGGTGTGTGTGTGTGTGTGTGTGTGTGTGTGTGTGTGTGTGTGAAGCAGCTGGTTCATTGAAAATGTAGGAGGTTCCCACTGCTCACTGTCAGACCAGATTAATTTAAAATCACAATCGCTTTCATTACCACCCCCAAGACACACACACCACACACACACACACACACACACCAAGTTCTGTGGTATCACCATGGTATCCTCCAATGTAACAAGATGTTACACAATTTCCAAAACAGACATTTTTATGGATAAAAACTCGCAAAAATATGTGAAATATTCCAAATGCATTCGCTTCTGCCAAGTTTCAACTGTTCCAAATTCACTCAATTGAAAAATAAAAAACAAATAGACATACAAATTCTAAAGGTTTCCACTACAAATACCACTGCAAAACATGATCTGATAAACATTCAAAAGCATTAACTATTTTTTTCCATTACATAGTGTGTTCATATACATCATGAAATCACCATCAAATGAAAGAAATCATGGTTTAACCTGGATTCTACCATGTAAAGTTACCAAAGATTAGTCCTTAATGGTATCCACAAGACCTAAAATAGCACTAATAGAAGGCAAAAAAAAGTGTGACCATTACAGTTTCCATTAAAACTGACAGGGTCAGTGCTGGTCCGATTGGTCCGATCCAACAGACTCAACATGCTGTTGATGCTCAACGACTGTTTTAGCAGCAAAGGGGGACCAACGCAATATTCAGGTGCTCATAATGTTATATTCTTTTTTTTCTTTATAGTATATACAGTGAGAAAAATAAGTATTTGAACACGCTGCTATTTTGCAAGTTCTCCCACTTAGAAATCATGGAGGGGTCTGAAATGGTCATCGTAGGTGCATGTCCACTGTGAGAGACATAATCTAAAAAAAAAATTCCAGAAATCACAATATATGATTTTTAAACTATTTATTTGTATGATACAGCTGCAAATAAGTATTTGAACACCTGTCTATCAGCTAGAATTCTGACCCTCAAAGACCTGTTAGTCTGCCTTTAAAATCTCCACCTCCACTACATTTATTATCCTAAATTAGATGCACCTGTTTGAGGTCGTTAGCTGCATAAAGACACCTGTCCACCCCATACAATCAGTAAGAATCCAACTACTAACATGGCCAAGACCAAAGAGCTGTCCAAAGACACTAGAGACAAAATTGTACACCTCCACAAGGCTGGAAAGGGCTACGGGGGAAATTGCAAAGCAGCTTGGTGAAAAAAGTCCACTGTTGGAGCAATCATTAGAAAATAGAAGAAGCTAAACATGACTGTCAATCTCCCTCGGACTGGGGCTCCATGCAAGATCTCACCTCGTGGGGTCTCAATGATCCTAAGGAAGCTGAGAAATCAGCCCAGAACTACACGGGAGGAGCTGGTCAATGACCTGAAAAGAGCTGGGACCACCGTTTCCAAGGTTACTGTTGGTAATACACTAAAACGTCATGGTTTGAAATTATGCATAGCACGGAAGGTTCCCCTGCTTAAACCAGCACATGTCCAGGCACGTCTTAAGTTTGCCAGTGACCATTTGGATGATCCAGAGGAGTCATGGAAGAAAGTCATGTGGTCAGATGAGACCAAAATAGAACTTTTGGGTCATAATTCCACTAAACGTGTTTGGAGAAAGAAGAATGATGAGTACCATCCCAAGAACACCATCCCTACTGTGAAGCATGGGGGTGGTAGCATCATGCTTTGGGGGTGTTTTTCTGCACATGGGACAGGGCGACTGCACTGTATTAAGGAGAGGATGACCGGGGCCATGTATTGTGAGATTTTGGGGAACAACCTCCTTCCCTCAGTTAGAGCATTGAAGATGGGTCGAGGCTGGGTCTTCCAACATGACTATGACCCGAAGGACACAGCCAGGATAACCAAGGAGTGGCTCTGTAAGAAGCATATCAAGGTTCTGGCGTGGCCTAGCCAGTCTCCAGACCTAAACCCAATAGAGAATCTTTGGAGGGAGCTCAAACTCTGTGTTTCTCAGCGAAAGGCCAGAAACCTGACTGATCTAGAGAAGATCTGTGTGGAGAAGTGGGCCAAAATCCCTCCTGCAGTGTGTGCAAACCTGGTGAAAAACTACAGGGAACGTTTGACCTCTATAATTGCAAACAAAGGCTCCTGTACCAAATATTAACATTGACTTTCTCAGGTGTTCAAATACTTATTTGCAGCTGTATCATACAAATAAATAGTTTAAAAATCATACATTGTGATTTCTGAAATTTTCTTTTTAGATTATGTCTCTCACAGTGGACATGCACCTACGATGACAATTTCAGACCCCTCCATGATTTCTAAGTGGGAGAACTTGCAAAATAGCAGCGTGTTCAAATACTTATTTTCCTCACTGTATATTTGGATTCAGTAAAGCAAGAATGCAATCAAATCTGAATCTCAACACCAGATCAGTCCTCAGCTACAGATCAGTTTCAAGTAGAGGTGCACACACATGCTGTACATTCTTGTACTCGTCCACAGTGTTTTCAAATACTAACTCATTATGTACAAAATACATAAAATAGGCCATTTAAAGAAGATAAAGTGCCACATAAATCAAAATCCTTTAACGTTTTTAACCAATTTACACTACAGTCGGTAAATATCGCCATCTAGCGGCAGGGTATTGTAATTTTCTTTTATCCATTTGTGTATTAAATGCGATTATGGAACATGAATTAGAAATTAAATTGGTGATTCCTTTGCTATAATTTTTTATATATATAAAATAATGTAATAAAATTAAAATGTGAGTTTGAAAATAATTCTGTTCTTAATTTTAAACAGCGACCGTCTAGAGCTAACCAATCAGAACACGAGAGCCAAGATGGCTGATGTCCGGCTGCGAATAATGACTCGGCATACTTAGTTCCGCCTGCCATACGTTCCTAGCAATCAAATATTACGTGGAAATTTCTAGCAAAAAACAAAATTTGTACTCTGCAGTGTATATAACAAATATACACAAATGTAAATACTAAATACGGAAAATGTCGTGCATTGAAAATATCCTAATCAAAACTATTTATAGAAATGCACACAAAAAAATCAAATTAAATCAAATCAAATTTTATTCATCACATAATAATGAGAAGCTCCTCCTCATTCTCTCTGTGTTCGCTTTCCCTGAACGCAACAAAGAGAAGAGTCCATTGTTGGGATGGCTGAGGTCCTTCACAATCTTCCTGGCTCTGGTCCTGCACCGCGTGCTGTAGATGTCCTGCAGGTCAGGGAGCTCGGTGTGGATGGTACGTTCAGCTGAACGCACCACCCTCTGGAGGGCTCGTCTGTCCTGCATGGTGCTGTTCCCAAACCAGGAAGTGATGCTACCAGAACGCTCTCAATGGTGCAGGTGTAGAAAGTCTTAAGCACCTGAGAGGGTAGTTTAAAGTCCCTTAAGCGTCTCAGATGGTACAGACGCTGCCGGGCTTCTTCACCAGGGTGTTGATGTGACAAGACCAAGACAGGTCCTGTGTGATGTGAACACCCAAGTACCGGAAACTGTCCACTCTTTCCACTGGAGTCCCGCAGATGTTTAGTGGTTGGTATGACCGCTCCCGCTTTGTGCTGAAGTCCACGATCAACTCCTTAGTTTTGCTGACGTTCAGGAGAAGGTTGTTCTCCTGGCACCATCTCTCCAGGTTTTTAACCTCCTGTAGGTAGGCCGTCTCGTCGTTGTTGTTGATCAGGCCCACCACAACAGTGTCGTCAGCAAACTTGATTATGGTGGTGGAGTTGGATGTGGCCACACAGTCATATGTGTACAGCGAGTACAGCAGGGGGCTCAGAACACAACCCTGGGGAGCTCCAGTGCTGAGGGTGAGGGTGGATGAGGTGTGTTTTCCCACCCGTACGGCTTGTGGTCTGTCTGTCAGGAAGTTAGGAATCCATTGACACAGAGGCTGGCTGAGTCCCAGGACCTCCAACTTAGTGGTGAGTGTGGAGGGAATTATGGTGTTAAACGCTGAACTGTAGTCCACGAACAACATCTTTGCATAATTCCCGTTTCTTTGGTCCAGGTGGCTCATCATGGTGTGAAGGAGCCATCGTGGTGTGGAGGAGTAGGAATAGTGTAATATATATATAATACTATTTTCTACACTTTTCCTGAATCACAAAATGATCGCTTTCTGTTTGTTTATTTTATGTGATCTGGCGCAACCTAGCGGTCAAACAGATGAATTGTTGTTCACGATTTGTTAACGATATAATAAGATTTAATTCAGAAAAAAAACTATTATTAACACAAGAAATATTAAACCGGCACCCCTTTATTCGTGATTTAGATTCGCCTAAATAATAATAATGATAATAATAATAATAATAACAATAATATCAATAATCATAATAATAATAATAATAATAATAATAATCAGTTAATTAATTTATTAAAATATTCAGGACAGTAGGGGACACTATAGACCCAGGATCTGAATGTTTTTAGTCTTGTCTTAGATTAATCCTTTCGTTTTTTTTCTTTGGTTATTTGCTTATTATTATTATTATTATTATTATTATTATACACAGTGTAGTCTCAGGCTGTCAGTTGTCTATAATGTGGAGGTGAAAAGGTCATTCATTTCACTGAGCAGCTGCTTGTATTGTTTATTATAGGGGGACGGGGGAGGGGGCGGGGATAGTCACGTGACCTGACTTTGCGCCCGTGTGTGTGTGTGTGTGTGTGTGTGTGTGTGTGTGTGTGTGTGTACTGAAGTCGCTGCTGTCTCTCCTCTGAATCTCGGTGTATCTCTCTCCGTGTGTGTGTGTGCGCGTGTGTATGAGAGAGTGTGTGATAGACAGAGAGAAAGAGAGAGTGAAAAAGAGAGAGAGATAGATCTTCCCCTGCAGAAAGCGCAGTGATGTCCACCAGCTCAACCTTTAACGATGAGAAAGGAGGCTCTTCCACCGCCGCAGAACCGGAGTACGGCCACGACCCGGCCAGCGGCGGCATCTTCTCCTCCGACTACAAGAGGTGAGTGCGTCTCTCATCCCCGGCGTGGGTTTATTCACATCTCCTGCCATTACAATGATCCTGGAGATGAGGGTTGTGGTGGTGGTGGTGGTGATGAAGGAGGAGAAGCAGGAGGAGGAGGTGGTGTGGGATGATGACGACTTCCATCAGCCAGACTGACACAAGCTAACACCTTCTTCAGGAAACTGAAACACACACCATCATCAACATTCTGATCTTTATTTTACTAAAGCATTACAATACGTTTGTTTGTTGTGTGTGTGTGGTTGTGTGTGTGTGTGTGTGTGTGTGTGTGTGTTGATTAGGCCTTTTGTCATGCATACAATGAGGCCTATGGCTTTATGATTTCGCCCTCCGTCTGGTCTGTTGAGAAGAGGGTTAACTTAAATCCGAGTGTGTGTGTGTGTGTGTGTGTGTGTGCGTGTGTGTTGTAGCGGATGTTGTTCGGCGTTTCAGCACCACAGAGTGGACAGCTCGCGGAGTCGAGCCCGGGCCGCATCCCTCCCTCACACACGCACGCACGCACGCAAACACACACGCACGCACGCACGCACACACACACGCACGCACGCACACACACACGGCTCAAAATATTCCTAATGTCGCCATTTCAGTCAGTCTATTCCTCTCAATGACATTAATATTGAGGTCAGAAGTGTAGCACTGAGCTTCTCCTGTAAAGCTGCAATTGTGATTTCATGTTCTAAACAGGTTCGTTCTCCCTATGGTGTGATGTTGGTTCTGGTCCTACAGGGTTAAATCCAGTACAGCTTAAGTGATTTTTCTCAAAATACACCTTCCCTGGTGTTTAATGTCTTTTTAAACTGAACCAGACTCCTGTCGTTCAGAACTGAGGATGAGCATCTGTTAATAAAGTCCTGGTGTCTGGTAAAGTGTGTGTATGTGTGTGTGTGTGTGTGTGTGTGTGTGTGTGTGTGTGCTGGTTTATACACACAGCAGGGATCATCTCAGGGTTTCTGTGATTACTGTTCGAGTACTTTTGGGGTTGATAATAAATGGTTATTGAAATTGAAAAGACAGAATAACAAAAGTGCACCTTTAATGCTTTGCCCCCTAATAGTAATAATCATAATACTACTACTACTATTGATTATAATAATAATAATAATGATAAGAAGAAAAAAATATTATTTTCTTCCCCCAGTTTTCCTTTTTTTAGTATTATTTTAACCTTCTGTTACTGCACAGCCAAAACAAAGCAAAAAAAAACCTAAAGCAAAATACAAACAAATCTTATTTGTTTTTTGGGTAAAAAGAGAAAAATCAACTGATTTGAGAAAAGTGAGAGCGTTGAAGATCTTTAGCTTAAGAGTACCAATTTTAGGAGGCCATGACACTTAAACATCTGCCCCTACCATCACCAGTCTGATATTAAGGGATGGTTTTCGAGACAAATCCATTATCACTTTTTGCTGTGAGATTTCAGCTCTGGATCTTTTTCCTTTTTCTGTAATGAGAATTAACCAACAAGGAAGATGTAAATGCATCACACAACTCCTGTTCATATCTGACTGCTTGATAACATCCACATTAAAGGAAAAACCTCATAATCACATGACAGCATCTCATTTACATTTGCGGCATTTAGACCCCCTGTACAGAGCGACATACAAAAGTGCTTTAAGCCTCTAGCGGACCTCAGACAGCGTGGTGCAGTGCGAGTAAGATGGTGCTGGTCCATTTTTGGCCTTGTAGGCAAGCATCAGTGTTTTGAATCTGATACGTGCAGCTACTGGAAGCCAGTGAAGGGAGCGCAGCAGTGGGGTGGTGTGGGAGAACTTGGGCAGATGGAACACAAGTCATGCATCTGCGTTTTGGATCATTTGCAGTGGACGAATAGCGTTCAGGGGAAGACCTGCCAGCAGAGAGCTGCAGTAGTCCAGTCTCGAAATCACAAGAGACTGAACAAGAACCTGGGCAGCCTGTGTGGACAAAAACTGTTGAATCTTTTGGATGTTGTAGAGAAGAAATTGACAAGAACGAGCCACATTAGCCACATTTGAGGAGAAGGACATTTGATTGTCCATAGTTACCCCAAGGTTGCAAGCAGTGGCTGAAGGGGAGAGCAGAGATTCATGAAGTGTTATTTGGAGATCTTGACCTGGAGATGAATCACCTGGGATGACCAGCAGTTCTGTTTTGCTGGGGTTGAGTTTTAATTGATGAGCACTCATCCATGAAGATATGTCTGTCAAGCAAGCTGAGATCTGAGCGGAAGCTGTGGTATCTGAGGGAGATTAGTTGAAGGTCATCTGCAGCCATGTAAGGATATGACTTCACCAATGGAGTGGGTATAGAGGGAGAAAAGGAGGGCACCAAGTACCGAGCCTTGTGGGACACCAGTGGTGAGTCTGCATGGGGCAGATTTGGATCCCCTCAATGTTATCTGGTATGAGTGACCTACCAGGAAGGAAGCAAACCATTCCCATGCTGTTCCACAGATACCGAGGCTCCTGAGGGGAGACAAGAGAGTCTTGTGGTTGACTGTGTTGAATGCTGCTGAAAGGTCCAGGAAGATAAGTACAGATTACAGCTTGGCTGATCGAGCAGCATGCAGTTTCTCAGAAACAGCCAAAAGGGCTGAGAAGCGTCTCTGGAATGTGACGCTTTGAAACCAGACTGGTTTGGATCATGGAGGTTGTTCTGTGAGAGATAGACAGACAGAGAGTTGGTTAAAAACAGTGCATTCCAAAAATGGAGCAGGTGTGGCAGGGGGTTGTGTAGTGAAGAGAAGATGTTGTGGAGCTTACTAGGATCTTGTGCAGAGGCCTTGAGCTTTTCCTTGTAGAAGGCAATCTTAACAGAAGTCACATCCGAGGAAAATTTGGTCAGGAGTGCATGGTAAGATGCGAGGTCTACATTTAGCTGTGATTTTTTTCCACTTTCTTCTTCCTTTATTCAATTAAATTCAATTCATTTTTATTTGTATTGCGCTTTTAACAGTGAACACTGTCTCAGAGCAGCTTTACACAGATAATGTGGTGATTAAAAGTGAAGATGTTCTTTATAAGTGTAAGTTTGTCCCTGATGAGCGAGCCAGTGGCGACTGTGGCAAGGAAAAATTCCCTGAGATGTATAAGAAAGAAACATTGAGAGGAACCAGACTCAAGAGGGAACCCATCCTCATCTGGGTTGCACCAAATGTCCATTTATTGCAGATATACATTGTTGCGGGGTACAGTGATGATGATCAGAAGCAAACTGTAGTCCTGAGTAGCAGACTGTTGACATTAACTACAGTCCAAATCCATCCTCAAAGCTCCCGTTCTTACTCCGGAATTTCATGGAACTACCCAAGGCGCTGAGGAGAAACCGTCCCAAGCTGCACAGAGTCGCATCCAGTCGAGGAGAACACTATCCAGAGGCAGACCTGGACGAAGTGGGAAGATCCACGTAGGGGAGAGGGACAGGAACAGTGGTCACTGGAACCTCAGAAGCATGTTTAACTCGAGCGAGAGAGAGAGAGAGAGAGAGAGAGAGAGAGAGAGAGAGACAGAGAGAGAGAGGGTGACAGGAAGAGAAGGACATGGATTATTAAGTGTCCTTATTGTTGTATGAAAGTTAATGTCACTGTGCAGTTTGGACTCCGGCAAGACTCGCTATGGCAGCGGAACTAAAAGGGAGAAGCAGAAGGTAACACAGACATGAGGGATCTCTGGGATAAGAGACGACCCACCACACCACCGTCAACAAACCTGAGTGAACGTTTAAGAGTGAGGGGACGACAGCATCCAAATATCCCAGTTCACTAAACACTCCATATCCATGTTCCCTCCAGATCTGAGCCTTTACATAAGAAATAATCTACTGATAAAAGGCTTGACTAAATAAATACGTTTTCAACCTCGACTTGAACACTGAGACTGTGTCTGAGTCCCGAACACTGGTTGGAAGGCTGTTCCATAATTGTGGGGTTTATAAAAGAAACATCTGCCCCCTGCGGTAGTCTCCATTATTTGAGGTACCAACAAATAGCCTGCACCTTTTGATCTATGTAGGTGTGGAGGATCATACTGGTACAGAAGTTCACTCAGATACTGCGGCGTGAGAGTGTTAAGTGCTTTATATGTCAGTAGTAATATTTTATAATAGTGTGAGATGGAATTGGGAGCAGTGTAGACTGATTAAAACAGGGGTGATGTGCTCATATTTTCTAGATCAAAATATAGATTTTGGAGTGTGTTTATGGATATTTGTGTTCATCAGCCACAAGGGTGTTAGTGAAGGCAGGTACTGATGTAGGTGAGGAGACCTGGGGTGCAGTCAGCGTTCACATTCATCCCAAAGGTGTTTAGTAGGGATGAGATCAGAGCTCTGTAGCAGGCCACTCAAGATCTTCCTCTCCATGTAAACCAGATCTTCAAGGAGCTCACTTTGTGCACAGGGGCATCGCCATGCTGGAGCAGGTTTGTGTTTTCAAGTTCAAGTGAATGTAAAATTTTATTATCGCGCATCAAAACACGTCCTGTACGATTGAGTGCCTGCAGATTTGTGGTAAGGAAAAAACCACCTATAGCAGGAAAGGTCATTATTTCAAACTCATTCAACCTTTTTTACTCCAAGTAGAAAGTAAACTGATAGTCAGATACTAACATATAAAATACAATCGGGCTCGACTGATACCATGACTGTGTCGATGAAAGTAAACAAGCATGTGTGACATAAATACTAATATAAATATGTAGAACAATAGTTAAACATATATGAACATATAATCCAGGAGAGTATCATCTTAACTCAATAATAGTAGAATGTTAACAGCAATAAAAATAAGAATAGGAGCAGAAATGTACACATTGCGGATGCAGGAGGAAAAAAGGGCACGGAAGATAAGAAAAAAACGAGGGAAAACCTAAGGAAGGGAGGGTTTTATACAAACGCAACAGAACCAGGCCAAAGATAAGGGTAACTGAGGGAAACGGGAAGCTCAAATATGGATTCTTAGATTGGGGAGAAGAACCAGATGTCAGGAGATAATTAGAAATAAAAAATGTAAGTGGGGAGAGAAGAAAAAAAAAAAGATTGACACAAACAAAGAACACTATGTAAACGCTATATGGCATCAGGGTATAAATATGAGAACGCGGGAAGATCCTGTGTGCTTGATCATCTTATTTGAGATTAAATGTCCACCTTCTATGAGCTCATCAGAACGTGATGTGACTGCAATAAAGTAGTTTCCTTCTCCTCATCTCAGTCTGAAGATCCTTAATTGGTGTTTGGGGTCTGATCTATTTAATTCTATTATTATTAAGGGTGTTACATAGGGAATTGTGTCTGCTCAGAGAGAGGTTCTGAGTCCTGATGAGTTATGATGGGGAGCATTTGAGGATATTAAAATATGTGTTGGAAAACTGGGCCCATGACCCAAAATGCTAGATATTTTATTATAGATTAATCCAGTGATTTCTTTTTTTTCTCACATTTAAAAACAGCAGTGGTAGTTCCCTTTGTTGCCAGTAGAGAGCGCTGCAATATCAAGATAAGCATGAACTATAAAATCTTCAGTACTTATACTTTATAGCTAAGATTTGTGAACATTTGATACCTTCTTTTTGAACTTCCTATTTTACATGAAGTCTCCATTTGCGGTTATAATATCTTCCATTATTTAGGGAAAATGTTCCACCAAATTTTGATGTGTGGTTGTGGAGACTCGTGCTCATTCAGGTACAAGGGTATTAGTCTGGGGTCTATGGTCTGGGGTCTGGGCCCCATATGACACCTGGGGTGAACATTTGGAGGCCTCATGGAGCTGGCTTTGTGCACAGGGCCATTGTTATGGGTTCAAGTGAAGACGTCCTACACAATTGTGTGCCTCCAACTTTGTTGTAACAGTTTGAACCACATATGGCTGGAAAAGTCATGCACTTTTGTCAATAGGTTTTATACATATATAAACATCTGTCTCACAATTCTGGTGTGTTTTACATCATCCATCCTTCAAACTTGGGCTTCAAAAGCCTGGAGATTGAGAATATTTTTTCTTACATTCATTGCATTGTTCTAGGGCAAAGACACAAGGAGTTTAAGCTCTACCGTGATATGCTACACTGCATGTTGCTCCAGGAAGTCAGTAGTGGTCATCTCAGAACAACAAGGTGGGCCAGTTTCTCAGCACTCTAGAGGGGTCAGGCAGACTAAATTAGTATACCAGAACACAATATAAAACCCAGGATGCTGAGTGGACCAAGGATACCCTTGGTTTGAAATGTAGTGAACTTCTCCCCGAATAGAAATACTGCAGTAAAGTACAGATACAAAAAAAAGCTATTTACTTCCTTACTGTCCACCACTGCCTGGGATCATGATTTGTCCTCCAATTTATATATTAATGTCTTGTTTTTTTATTAGTTTTCTAATCTAGAGTTTAGGTATACCTACAGATGTCGGCATTTCACATCAGGTGTTACGTGCAAAAGATTTTGTTCGCTTGTGCCATCATTATTGATGAGAGATGATCCTTTGCGGGTTAATTAGAGTTTAATATTGGCACCCCGTTGCTCTGTTTACATGTATATCAGTGTTTGTGTGTGTGTGTGAGAGAGAGAGAGAGAGAGAGAGAGAGAGAGAGAGAGAGAGAGAGAGATGACTGTTTTACTGGTTCCAAAGCAAACACGACGAAGGAGAATTTCTTTAATGCTGTTGCCTTAGCAACACACCCTTTAAAGCCTGGCTGGACGACGAAGCGCACTGTATTTTCCATCTGCAATCAACAAATGAGATTCATATTCCAGACTCATTAATACTGGACGGATAACTCGCAGCTTCTAAGCCCCTCCACCACGGCCCCCATTTTGTCTCACAGTGCCCTCTTTCTGGAGGGTGGTGTTATGCAGTGTGTGTGTTATTCACTGCGAATGACAGTGTCGCTCTGTTGCGTCTCTCATCTCGAGCCCTCAGTGTGAATTCCACACCTATCTGTCGAAAAGCTCACACTCTCCATCAAACAAGTGCACGCCAATGGAGTGTATTTAGAGAAGAGGGTGCAGTAGTAAGGATGCAGAACAGTGTGTGATAACAGCGTCGTGTCATATGCTGAGGACGTCATCTGCTTTTATTTCTTTTTTGTTCATTTGGTGCCACCTACAGTTCAGTACGCAGTGCAGAATGATGTATGAGTGTGTGTGTGTTGGGTTTTTTTGTATCAGAACCCAGTCCCCTGTTTGTGCTTTGATTCTGCTTTTCTTTGCTGTTACATGCTTCGGTTTTCTCAATAAACCACAAAGCCATCAGGCAGACGCTTGTGAACAGGGCTGCACGAAGGCTGAGTCATGTCAGAGCAAGTACGATGAAGGGAGGGGGAGCGAGAGAAGATAGAGGGAGCGACATGGATACAAAAAGAGCACGATGTGTGTGTGTGTGTGTGTGTGTGTTTTTGTGCAGAGAAGAAACCTAAAGGGTGAATGATCGAGAGGAGCGAGGGGAAATATGTTGGATAAAAGAGCGAGTCGAGTGCGTGAGAGAGAATGAGCGATCGAGTGTGATAGTGTTGTAAGAGGAGAGTGGAAGGGAGGGGTGTGCTAACGTGGCTGGGGCGGAGGGGGCAGAGCAGACCTGTGAGATCTATAGGCTGTGCTCACATGCAGTTGCCTTCAAGCAGACGGAGAATAGCTTCTGTTTTTTTTTTCCCCGGGAGAGACTCGCGACACACACGCCGCTGTACCTCTCCGGCAGATGTCCGCACTAAGCAGGGAGATCCATCACTGACACATGAGCCAGAGGCTTGACTGAGCATCCAGCAGCAGCAGCAGCAGCAGCAGCATCCCCCTGCCTTTTACACTGAAGGTTCGGTAGTTGACATCTCTTAAGTCATACCTTAGTTCAAGAACCTCGCATCAGGCAGCAGAGGAACGCTGTCCACTGAGGATTTTTATCTGAGTTTTCAACTGCCACGTTTTCAGATCCAACAGGTGGCATTCTGAACAACTGTTGAGGTGTGTATACTGCCTATGGTGATTCTCGCTGCTGCACATGCGAGTCTCAAGAACAGCTTAAAGGTGTGAAAACGAACTTCGATAGGACCACAGCGAAGATGAAGATGACACCAATGCAGAAGCTGCTCCAGCTGCCGGCCAACGCCGTGAACATGGTGAAGACGGTGCAGGGGGTGGCGCAGGGCCACGAGGAGGCACGAAGCCCCGTGCTCACCCCAGACGGCGGGCTGCAGAACTGGTACAACGCTGTGCAGCCGGAGGAGCTGCGGCACCTCCGTACCTCCAGCACAGTTGGTAGTGGTGGTGGAGGAGGAGGAGGAGGTGGGGGAGAGGCAGGAGAAGGGGGAGGCACTCAGGAGGAAGGACTCCCCAGTGCTCAGACGCAACCCCTGCGGTAAGGACACACACACATGCACTGTGCATTGCAGGACCGCAAACACAAAACAGGTCCCACAGTTGGACATTTTGAGTGATACATATAAAGAGCAAAATATCTGTGAAATAACAACTGAATATTAACCATCATATAAATTTAGACCATAGAACGAACATCAGGATTATTGCTATCACATATGGTCTTTATACACAAACCATCGACGGTAAAAAATATTTGCCTTGTCTACAGTAAAGTGCAGTTCACAAGCCAAGATACTTTTCAACAAATCCCAAACAGGTTCCTCCTCACTGAGTATGCTTAATACCTAATGCAGTCATGAAGACGTTGGAACCTACAAGATATTTATAGACCATACACCACACATGAATAGCCCTAGGTGGCAGGCAAACATGTATGTTCATAAATAATAAATAAAGTGTTTTCTGATAAAGTTCAAACTCTTGTAAGAAAGTTTTGGCACACCTGGCTTCATTCGGCTCGCTCGCAGCCTTTAAACCACACGTGAGAAATCTACGAAGCCCGACTTTCTCATTGTCGTTTTGCATCAGCACATCTTTAAAGCTAAAACGTTACTCATGTGAGAGGGTGAAGGGGACGGGGATATGAGGAATAAAAAATAGCAGATTTTTTTTGGTAAACTTTTCCGCTGAGCTACTTTTCATTGCGAACTTGAATGAAGTTTTGGTACCTTCCGTCTCGCCGTTTATCCGTGTCCCCCAGTTTTAGCCTAACAAACTCACTGTCATGAGGAACGCCATAGAGTTTCACACTTTGGATAGGTGTTTATTTAACCAGTTAGTTAATCAGTTAGTGATGTAGTGCTTGAAGCGGAGGTGATTCAGTGTCCTGTTAGGAAGTCTAAATAGGCCAGGGGAATTGCTAAAAGGGAATAGGAAAAGGGCTTTAACAAAGACGAGTGTGTTGATTTTTGCAAGTTTCTCCATGCGTCTCTATTGTGCCATGAGCAGGTTTGTTACAGTGTCAAGGATTTTAATCTCAAGGTGTACAATTTAAGTTATTAGTAAAAAATTATCTGCAAAAAGACTGTTTCAAGGTGGAGTTTTGTAAATCTTCATATTAAAATAATGTCCATATAAAAATGATATTGCTTGTTGTAGTAAAAACGGTATGAAGATAAAACGGTATAAAACAATGGTGAAGGTAAATGGAATTATGAAATTATCGGAAAAAAATAAAAAAATAAATAATAATAAAATATTAATATAAATATTTAAAAATATAATATTATATTATAAAAATATAATAAAATAATAATAAAATATATAATAAAAATATAATAAAAAAAATATATATATATATATATATATACACACTTCAATTCATTTTTATTTATTTATTTTATATAAAAAAAAGCATTATTAAAATACCCTATATTGTAAAAATACTAAAAATGGTAAAGAACTGTATATAATAAAACCATTACAGGCAAAAATGTGTGTAGTAAAGTCTATAATAAAATTCTTTCTGATGTCTATAATACATGAATTTCTAGTGTAGTCAAAAAATGTCTATATTAAAAGACTGTCTATATTAAAAGCAATGCCTATAGTAGACAAAATAATGTCTATTGAGGACAAAACTGTCTATTGTCAAAAAATAAGCTTACATCTGTTTTATTATGAGATTATTATAAGATAAATAACTATAACATTAGTGGATTAAACTGTAAACCTTATAACTTCACCTTGCAAGAAGGATTTCGAATGGTGAGAACGTAGCATTACTGACCAAAATTATACCAAACAACAGTTTAATTTTGGGTAAAAATATTTCCCATTCTGTCAAAAATGTCAAACCCCAACACCTCTCGTAGTGAGTAAGAACGTCCCTGAAAGTTTGAACGTTCAGCTGACCGACTCTCCTGGATAGACATGACTGTTGAATTGTTAGAGAGGGTTTGAGAAATGTGTAGCTGTATGCTTTGTATTGGTTGCTTTATGATATCACACACAATGTCAAGCCTCATAATCAAAATATTTGTAATTTAATACTACATTGTCACTTTCTGTGTATTTTGCAATGCTAATCCACCACACATTTCTTTTCCCACCATCCATATAATCTTCTCTTTGCAATTTTATATTATTAAATATACCATATATTATTACCTGCTGCACCTTCTGTACATTAATCACCTTCATCCCTGTACACATGAACCTCATACCCTGTTTACTGTTATTTATTGTAAACAAGCCACTTATATACTTCTGGTTAGATGCTAACTCTGCTAAGCTCTGTACATGTACCTTGCACAATGACAAAGTCGAATCTAATCTAATCTAATCTAATAAATAAATCCTCTCGTTCCAGCAAACATAAAACCAAAAAAGTTCTATTTCACATTTATCTTCGTGGAAAACGTCGATTTTTTTGAAAAAAAGCTTAGCAGGTTTTGGAACCGTGTCAGTTTCAGTTCCTATACGAGGTAGCAAGAGAGAGAAATCTCTAACGCATACTAGTAATACTAATGAAGATGGACCAGAAAGAAAAAAAAAGGGAGTGAATTAATCGAGCTTGGATTCTCCGAGATCAAAGAATTCCCAGAAGATCCAAAGAGCGAACTCAGGCTGTTGTATCAACACAGTGAAGCTTATAACTCTTCTTAGACATCAGCCTTCTGTCTTTATTTGTATTTTTCCTTCGATCCTGAAGATCAACGCTCATCCCTTTGTAACTGGATGAGTGACAGACTCCATCCACTGAAGAATTCAGGAAAGTGTTATTCTCGGTAATCTGACTCTGCAGGCCGCGTGCATGTTGTTGTGACGTCGTGGAGCATTGAATTATGCATCGATCTAATTACACTGGACGGGGAAGCAGGTGAACCGCCGAACAGAGAGCAGAGAGATAAATGTGAGACTTGTGTTTCCTTGTCAACCGCACTGCGTGCAGAAGAAAAGAGAAGATCGTCTTACTAGTTTTTATCCTCATCGCTTCTGATTTTCTCTCTCTCTCTCTCTCTCTCTCTCTCTCTCTCTCTCTCTCTCTCTCTCTCTCTCTCTCTCTCTCTCTCTATCTTATCCTGTCACCACGCTGAGATCGTTTTTTGTTTTATTCTTTTCATGTTTTGTTCTGGGTATTTTTTTCCCCAGCTCTCAGAATCTGGACTCTTCTATAGCAGAGCTGCAGTGTGATGAACGAGCACTTGCCTTTCAAATCTTTCCTTTTCTTTAATACGTGTAGAAGATCTCTGCGCGATTTTACCATCTGCTTTAAAACACTCATGACGCTCATTAGAGATAAACTTATAGGGACTCATTTGACTCTAGAATTTATATTTGTACTCATTTTATTTCTGTAAAGCTGCTTTGGGACAATATTCAAGTAATCCTTATAATTACATTTTTTAAGACCAAAGGTTTCACTTTATAATGACACACACACACACACACACACACACACACACACACACACACACACACACACACACACACAAATATCCATATACAGTAAATACTCTATCGAGGTATCGAGTTTGTATAAAACTCATTAAATTCAGGAAATGCCATGTGAATATTTGAAATTTCAGGTAGAGGATGCTTCCGCTTATCTAAATTCCCAACTCGTTCTCGATTTCCAAATTAGTTTCTGTTATTAGGGAGCAAAGTAACACATTTCTAGTGAAGCGTTCTGAGAAACACAACACTGTCTAATACATTTTAAATACGATTTAGGGGAATTTCAGCGCTGAGAAACTATGAGGATCCTGTTCATCACTTTGTTCCAGACTTGGATTTCTTTCTCTGTCATAAATAGTCTTGTCTGTGTGTGTGTGTGTGTGTGTGTGTGTGTGTGTGTGTGTGTGTGTGTGTGTGTGTATGTGTGTGTTGAGTAAAGCTGACAGTGTGCAGCAGCTCATGACTGCTGTCTCCTCACAGTGAAGTTTTCAATTGTTCCCTCGTCACGACATGGCCACACACACACACACACACACACACACACACACACACACACACACACTCACACATAGACCCACACACCTTATTCTAGGGTAGATGCCAGGAGTGTTCACTGAAGCATAGGGTTATGGCTGAAGCAACACCCCAGCTGAGCAAAATCACTCTCTATCTCACACACACACACACACACACACACACACACACACACACACACACACACACACACACACACACACACACACAAACCTTACTTGTAAATAACTTATTTGTCACTTAAAGATCTCAGCCACATTAGACGCACTCCCTGTGAACTTCTCCGTCCTGAAGACGACTGATACCAAATACTGGGACTCAATACTCCTGTTATATAAACATCTCATAATAACGTTGCTAAATCAACAACGATAAGTTCCAATTTGTTCACCAACAACACTTTTTCAAGAAGTATTTTATTATTAGTGCAGCTTTCGTACTTACTGATAACCCAGTAATCAACCGATAGCTTTTTAAAAATGGATAAAACAAATAAACACAACACTCTATGTAAAATAATACTGTATTTTATTACAAAAATGAAAACCAGAACTGAATCCTGAAAATTTGCTAAATAAATAAATATAGATATATTAATTCAAAACATAATTATAATGAATAAATGATAAATAATAAATATAATATAAGCACTCTCCGTGCAGCGTGCGGTTACACGTTAAAACCAACAGCAATGATTTACCTCTAGAGGCCGCTCTCGTAATAGCGGCGGACCGGAACCCGGAAAAACCATCAGAATGGATTTTTGCTGAGCCAATTGTTCCAGCAATCAACTAACGCTGCCGATTAATCTCAACCTCCAGTATTAATACTACCAGATGGAACTTCCAAAAATATTCCACACTTTTTAACCAATGAGATTTGAGAATTTAGCAAATTGTGGTGTAATATGTATTAGTAAATACCCATTGTTTTTGATTGGTAAGTGTTTACACCTAGGGAGGGCTATGGATAGGTCCATAATTAATGTGGACAGCGACATAATTATTGCCTTAGTCCATAAACACAATAAATCTAATTTTCAGATTTGAATCCAGTGGTTGAACAAAAATATTAAATAATTTTCAGGAATTACGCCCATTTGTTTTGAGCCTCCACTTTTACAGGCTCATAAGTAATTAACCGCATGACTGACATCAGGTGTGGCCTGATCCCTCGTTATTTTATGAGAGATTAAGGAAATAAAAGGACTACAGTTGATTTCAAGTGTTGAATTTGCGTTTGATATTTGTTCATAAGAACTCTCTCTATGTGGTCCAAAGAGGTGTTGAGGCAAGTAAAGATGACTATCATCAGTCTGAAAAAAACTAAACAAAAAAGAATTGTCTAATGACTAATTTGGTGCATTCTTGAAAAAATTTAATGCAAGCTCAGCAACACTAAAAGAATACAACTAAAATGTATAACTCCAGTGTAGAACTTTAATTCATTAACCCTAAATCTCATTCAGAAATGTATAGAACTGTCCCTTCTGCTCAGATTCAATAAAATGTTGCAAAACTGAAAAGATTCATAGTACAGAGGGATGATGACCGAAAACTGAATGCAAAAGCAACCCAAGAGCTGCTTAAAACACAGGAATGAAATGTTGTGAAATAGTCGAGTCAGTCACCTGAATAAACCCATCTGAGCTGCTTTTCACTTACTGAAGACAAAACTGAAAGCAGAAAAACCCCCAAACGAGGAGCGACTGAAGCCAGGTGCGGTAAAGACCTGGCTAAAACATCTGTAGCATTGAAATCTGGTTAATATCGAATTTTAATGATTATCCTGCAAACCTGTGAAGATGTGGCTACTAGGACCAATCTAAAATCCACTGTGGTGGAGTACAGAGGCAAGAACCGCCGACTGTCCGAATATACTATTTTACACTTCACAGCCGTGAAAAGCCCAAGAATGTATTCACTTCACCGTATTGCTTTCTGTGTTGCTGTGGAAACAACAGCTGTGCGGAACCGAGGCGTGTCGTGAGTTAACGCAGGCGTGTGCAGGAAATCGCAGGGTGACGGTGTCATGGGGAATTGTTTTTAATGAGCTTTTTCTGTTATATCCACCAAGTTAAAACCTAAAGCTCAGGCTTTTTCGACGGCTGATGGACCGGTATGGATAGAAAGTTCTCAGTGCTCGTTGTAGTGTTATGTCACAGCAGGAAACTCCTGGTTCTGGTACAGAAATGTCCATCTGGACAGCTAATGGGGTGCTTTTAATATAAATGTATGGTTCCTAACGAGTCCTATTGATCTCTCTCTCTCTCTCTCTCTCTCTCTCTCTCTCTCTCTCTCTCTCTCTCTCTCTCTTAATCTCGCTGCACTATGATAAGTAGGTCATATTTTAAATAATTTTTTTTCCGTGATACTGTGCAGCAGTTCAGAGAAGGAACCGAAGTGTGATTAGGATAGCAGGGATGAAAATGAGGCCCGAGGTGTTTTGATGATCAGTCATGGAGCTCCCTTACCTAATAATGGGATTATAAACAAACAGGTCGTATTGTGGATGCTTTTCTGCTCTTATGATAGTGGAGTGTATGGAGAATTCGTGCGAGGATCCAGCTTTGATGTTGTACGGCAGAGTGCGTGTGTGCGTGTCAGTGGGTTCTTGTCCACGCCCCGGCAGCTTGTCTCAGCAGGGGCTTGTTATTGAGACGATTAGTCAAATCAGGTGTCTACAGAACAACTTCAGTCTTCAGATCAGCTTCTCTGATCCAGGTCTCATGACTGGAAGTGCTGTTATCTTGCGTGCCACTCCACTATGGATGCCTTCAAACATGTTCTATAGTAAACTACAGCTTTTAATAATATATTTAATTATATAACAGAGAGTTTAGTGTATCTGAAGTCTATCCAAGGAACACTAAAGTATAAAGTGGAAATACAACCCTGATTAGGATACCAGTCTATGAACACAGACATATTCATGCTCATTCTTAGCGACAGCTTAGCATCACAATTTGCCCGCCAGGGTGTTTTTTAGAGGTGGGATGACACCAGAGGAAACTCACTCAGAAACCTGTAGTTTAGGATCAAACTTGGCTGTGAGACAGGAACGCCCGGGCTTTTGTTGCCAAGAAAAACAACATCTGCCAGGTTGCTAGCCAGCTTCACCTGCAGCGTTTTTGCTAGCTACGATTATTGACCAGCATAAAATGAATGAAATGAATGCTAACATCTGTCCTGTCGCTCTTTCTAATCCAGAATAAACACATGTACGTGAGGAGTGGGCCGTAATGGGATGTTTCTATAACAACAAAAAGCTTATAATTACTGTTGTACTGTAAAGTCACTAACATTAGCTCAGTTATACTTTAGAAATAAGCTTTTAGTTACATGTCGGTTCAGCAAAGAACTGCGGTGAGAACATTTCCCTTTTTGCTGCATTGAACTATTAATAGAATGCCCAATTAAAGATTTAATGTCCAACAACATCCACTGTGTATACGTTGTTTTGTTCCTCATTAAACAGTTTGGTGGAAACAAGTATATTTTCAAATATGTCAGAGATGTGCAGCCATAAGAGGCATTTTATAATCCAATCAAATAAAAAAAATAAATATAATGAAATTACAGTTTTTTTTAAACAAATCTTTTTCTCTCTGAATTCTGATCATCATTTGTATTGTGGCCGATTTGCAGATTTCGGCTGTAATTCCCAGCAAGGCACAACGAGGTGCGTGTGCATGCGAATGTTTGTGTAAATAGTCTCGGTAACTTCACAGTGTACATCAGTGTAAAAGATATTTAGGTTTGTTCCACTACAGATTTATTTGCGTAACAGTTACACCTCCTTTTAACTCTGCTTTCATTTATTCTAAATGTCTCTACACATATGTGAGGGTGAAGAATGCAATATTAAATAGAAATAAATACCATTGGCTAATCAAACCTTACTTAAAAAGTAACTGGGAATCTGATAATTTATCTCTTTGGGGTTTAAATACACGACTGTCAGAAGTACGGTATGTGCTTTTTGAGCGTCGCGTTCCACACTACTCCCAATTTGCTCGTATAAATCCACTCCACTCTTATAGGGAGATGGTCCACTAGATTTCGAAGTGTGCTTGTGGACATGTTCATTAGCCTCAAGGGGGTAAGTAAAGTCATGTACTAATGAAGGTGAAGTGAAGAGTCTTGGGGTGCAGTCAGCATTCAGATTTATCCCGAAGGTGTTTATTAGGGTTGAGATCAGAGCTTTATAGCAGGCCACTCAAGATCTTCCTCTCTAAACCATGTAACCCATACATATAGAGTTCAGCAGTGTGATGGATAAAAGCTGGATCTGAACCTGCTGGTTCATGTTCATATGTTCCTGTATGTCCTTCTTGATGATAGGAGGTTAAACAGTTTGTGACTGGGATGTGAGGAGTCTTTGATGATGTTGTGAGCTCTACGCAGACATTTGCCATGGTGAAGGTGCAGGTTGGGTGCCAGTGATGCGTTAGACCCTTTGAATTATAATATGACGGCTACTAACTAAGCTAACACATGCTTCCTCTGAGATGAGAGAGGCAACATATGAGCAACATACATATGAGCAGTTAAGAGTTAAGGGCCTTGTTGAAGGGCACAGCTTGGTGGTGCTGTGATTTGAACTTATTACCTTACAAACAATATCCTAACCACTGAGCTACAAGCTCCCCGCATGTCTGTATGTCTTTACAAGCTACGTGCTCCTTTCCACATGCATGAACTCACACATGACCACAATCAGCCAGTGTTGCTGCGATTGACAGGAAAAAGAGTTCACAATCCATTCGATCCTAAAAGCACTGTGATTTCGCTCTTTCGCCTCCTGCCCCTGGACAGCGGTGTTGTCCTATAAGAACTCTCTGTACAATCGAACTCATTTTCAGCTACAGCTTGATGCAGAGACATTATCAGAACGTATGCTATAACTGGTATCCTTTGTATTGTCCTACCTCAAGTGTTAAAAAACATATACTGCCTACATACTGTAGATGAAACAGGAAGCAGTTGATTGAAATTTCCACTACTTAGATAATCTACCAAAGGCAGTCCATGTGTCAGGACCTTTGGCATTAAGTGTCTGTCTTTCGTATAAAGTGTTTGTTTTTCTGTGTATTTTAGCTTTGTAAAGTCGGGGGTTAATGGCTCCATTCATCACCTGCTCGTTGCTAATGCGCTGACTCGGATGCCGTTGCTATAGAAACTTTTCTCAGAAAGCGGTTATTAGAACGGTCCGCATACAGTTGCCATAGCTTTTGGCGTGACAAAATA
Source organism: Silurus lanzhouensis (assembly GCA_039877035.1). NCBI lineage: Eukaryota > Metazoa > Chordata > Actinopteri > Siluriformes > Siluridae > Silurus > Silurus lanzhouensis. Next base: position 526,127 of record JBCEWE010000351.1, on the reverse strand, counting down.
TCGCAAGGAAGCTCTGACACTCTGTGGCCTTGATTGCATCTGCTGTGGAAAGTAAATATAGACAGCAAATTTCAGTTTTTAATGTTTTATGGGTTTTTTTTTTATGTCATATTGAGCATCTTAGTGGCAAACATTTAGGGATCTTTGAGTATAAGTATAATGAAAAGAATCTGGAAAATGTCTGACTTCAGTTTGCAGCAGAAGAACATTTTAATGGAGCTATTTTATAAAATTCTTAACATAAAATGAAGGTTTGGAGACTTTGTGACAAAAGATTAGAGTCATGAATATATTGTGTCAAAGCAGCTTCACAGAATTGAAATGATTGTGGCTATAAATTTTTGTGATACAAATCAGTCCATATAAACGTATAGCTTAAAACTATCGATTACACGTGCATGAATAAAGCGTGTCACGTTATCTTCTGGATGCTGTAGCTCTCACCGACACGTTTCATCGTCTCTAGCACTGATTTTAATATCAGTAATAAGCAGCAGATATTAATTAGCTTTCTTTCAGTTTTAAGTGGTCTTTTTTCTCTCTCTATCCCTTCCTTTGTAAGAACATACTTTGTTTGGAGATGCTGGATGTTTTTCTGTTTCTACCAAATAAACTGGGTTCCATTTGCTAAATGCAGGCAGGTGACAAATCACTTAAAAACAAAAGAAAACTGAAACAGTCTCCCAGGTGTTGGGACGCCATGAGTGTGCTTTGGCTCTGGAATTGGATTAGTGATATGAATGCTGTAGATATTCTCTAAACACTTCAGTCCAAAATCTCCCACAGGTGTTCAATTGAGGGATTTGCTGACTGTAAACAGCATAACATTTTATCATCATGTAATTTACACCATTCTCATGCTCATTAAAACATCTGGTGAGAATCCTGTAGTTGAAGGCGGAGTCATGCGGGAAGAACCCACGCCTGTGATGATAGAAACATTTCACATGGTTTATAGCACAAAATAATGGACCTTCAGTACCTTCAGCATTGAACAGCAACAAAGAGGCAGAGACAGTTTTCCTTTTCATTTGTCACCAGTCTTTTTCTTTTTTTGGTGTGTAATATGTAACCTGTCATTCACAAAATCCCACCTCTCAAACGATTTTCTGAACCGAATATGTCTCAATTGAATGTTTCGGTGATTTTGATTGCCCTTTTTATCACCATCTCTTTCCATCTCCTCGATTGCTCTCTTGAGTATCTAACCGTGTCTGCCTGCCATAAGAGATTCTCTATCGTGCATTATGGTCTGAGGTGTCACTTTGCGGCGCACGCCCAATCAGTCGCGTTTATTTCCCTGTTCATCCTCTGAGACTGAACGAATCACTTCAGCAAAGGGCAACTTCCGTCCTTTTCCGCCCCCACCTCCTAACTTCCTTAGTGAATCATCATCATCATCATCATCATGATACAAAAATCTACTTTAACACACACTCACAATGTGTCAGAGAACATCAGGAGGGCAATGGGTAAGAGATTAATTGGTGTGTATGACTGTTTGTGGCCTGGGAAATAATAATTAGATCACAACCTTGTCCGTTCAGGCTTTTTTTAAACACCTGGTTGTATTAATACATCGAGTAAACGCATTACTCTCTGATAATCTTCACTAAAAAGCAATAGGTTTCCCCCAAAACAAGGACAGAAAAAAAGCCTCCGAACTGGCTTCAGATCTCCGAGTAGATACGATATTAATACGTCGATGGTGTCTCCTTTTTTCCAGGCACGATGATTTGAAGGAGATGTTGGACAGCAACAAGGACTCTCTAAAGCTGGAGGCTATGAAAAGGATTGTCGCGGTGAGTATCGCTGCTGGAACCTCCGTTAGTCAGTTTAATAAAATAAATCTGAAAGCACATCTCTGGCACTGAAAGCATACATCTGTCTTTTTTTTTTTTTTTTTTTTTTGCACTGTAGTGTCAGTCGTATTGCTTTTTGGCTGTAGGGTTCGACTGTAATTCTTTATTGCTGTGATTCGGTTTATTGTCTGCTGATTTATCAGTTAAATGACTCTCCCTTAAAGCACTCAAATTGAATCACCGTAGTCCTTTTACGTTATCGCGACACATTAGTTGCGCATCTCGTGATAAATTCGCCCTCGAGAGATGATTGCATGCTATGAGGATTTGTATTCTCTCTGCTGTTATTATTAACCCGACTTCCTGTAGTAATCTTAGTACGACGCCTTCACGGACTCGGCTTATTGTTTCTGTGCTTATTATCGGGTAGTTTAGCCAAATAAGATGTTTGTATTGACCTGATTTTAATTATACGGCAGGCTTCTTTCTGTGGTTGGATTTGCTCTACAGAAAATCTTAGCCTGTGTTTATTATTTATTGCACTAGGCAGGGCCATTATGCTCACTGAGGCAGTGCTGTCAGCATGTGCTTTATGGCTTCAGTGTTCAGTGAGTCAAGTGAACCTCCAGCTCCTTATAGATTTGCTCAATCAAGCCCACTGGATGTTCTGTAATAGACTGAACCCATTAAACCACATATAACAAAAGACAGAAGACGTTGAAACGCAGCTCATCGAGACTGAAACTGAGCGAATACAGAGAATACACTGTTTTTGGATTTATTCTGACTTTAGGTGCACTTAAACTCGAACTCAAGTGTTACACAAATTCCCCTCCGACTTTCCGATTTGTGAGCAAAGACACGTCAGTATACGCATGTAGACACAAACGTGATTTTGGATGTTAATGGTTCAATTCGATATTCTTTTCGGTAATAAAAAATTAACTTCCTGTTGTTGAAGACACAAAAATACCAAAAATACAAAGGTTTTCTCCATTCACTTTTTTTCAAACCACCACACCATCACAATCATCAGCTCGAAATGTGCGGAATGTTTACACTGCTCATAAGTGCGGGATGAACCTTTTGAGCATCGCATTCCACGTTTAGTCCCAGTTTGCTCTTATAATTCCCACCACTCTTCTGGGAAGACGTTCCATTAGATTTTGGATTTAGATTACGCTCGTGAACATTTGTGTTCATCAGACACAAGGGTACAGAAGGTGATGTAGGTGAGAAGGTGAGGAGGCCTGGGGTGTATTCGGTGTTCACATTCATCCCAAAGGTGTTCAATAGGGATGAGATTAGAGCTCTATAGCAGGCCTCTCAAGATCTTCCTCTCCAAGCCATGTAAACCAAATCTTCATGGAGCTGGATTTGTGCATTTGGAGCAGGTTTGGGTGTCCAAGTTCAAGCGGAAGCCCAATTTGATTATACTGCGTCTTGTACAATTGTGTGCCTCCAGCTTTGTGGTAACAGTTTGGAGAAAAACCACAGAAGAACCACAAAAGGAATACCGTTGTCCTTATAGTGTATTGTTTAACTGTTTTTAAAAGTTATACAAGTGTTTATTAAAATGTAGGCTCCGAGATGTACCTAGCTATAGCATCGAGTGGCCTGTACGATGTCATGATATTAAGTAGGACAGTGTGTGTGTGTGTGTGTGTGTGTGTGTGTGTGTGTGTGTGTGTGTGTGTGTGTGTGGCTTGGGTGTGTAGTACAGCCTGATGTTAAATATTCATTCTTGGTGTCAGATTCTCCGAGTTGCAGCAGAGAAGCTGCCGCCTAAAATATTTATTGCATGAAGCAAAGACGAGGGGAAAAAAGCAACAGCTTGCTTTGACATGGTTTCTATTATCAGAGTCGTGGAGGCAGCTGGAGTATTGGTGACAGGTTGAAAGTCACCATGAAACCACAAGTTAAATCTGGATCGATGAGAAAATAAAAATGTATCTGGTTAAGACAGGATTGGTTAACTCTTCACCGAGGCCTTGAGAAACCTGATTTAGAAGATAATTACTAATAGAAATCTCATTAATTATCTATCACTAATACGTATTATTATAGAGAAACTCTTTTTCTCTACTTTCTTTGTCTTTAGCTTCCACCCAAAACACTGTCATAGTGAGAAGTGTATATAAATCGACCCCAGTGCCTGCGACGTCATACAGTGATTATACCTCCATAGATTCTGTTCTGCATAACCGTTCCACAGCAGAGCAATTTGTACAGAACTGCTCTCAAAACTGCTTTATTGTATTCGAGTTGATTTTTTTCCTTGCTATAGATGATCGCCAGAGGGAAAAATGCGTCCGATCTCTTTCCTGCTGTGGTGAAAAACGTGGCGTGCAAGAACATCGAGGTGAGTTTGAAACACTCCTGCCATGGCAACATGAAAACTAGCTTAAGATGTTCACAGGCAATTGATGCTGTTATGATGTGAAATCAGCAGTGGGCATGTAGCACGAAAACAACCCAAAAAAAACTTCACTGGTTCGTACGAAGCAGCTGTTTTATAACCTTTTGTGACTTCTGCAGCTGCAGTGCAGGGCGATAGGAAGTAATCAAAAACCAAATGAGTGTATTGTCTCACAATGTGCATTTTTGTGTAACATGCATTATTCCAATCCAGAAAACAAGAAGAAAACGCAGTAAGAGTACATAAAAACAAAAATATATATCATTTATATAGATAAAGGAATCTATAAAACACCACCAGTGACAGGACAAAAACAAAGGATGGGCTTCTATGTGGTGCAACTGAAAAACATTCACCTTTTGCCATTCTGTTGCCTTGTTGCTGTCTTTCCCATGTCAATCACAGCGGCACAAGCCAATCATGGGTGCCTATGAGGTCAGGTATGTGGAAGAGGGCAGATAGTAATTACCTCCGAGTGTGTTGAACTCTGAAAAGTTGCTGCTAGCAGGACATCACATCTCTCAGAGAAAGCATGTGATCCTCTTTTTTACCCTCCAGGTTTGGAAGCTGTTGTCTGATTAAGATGCATTTTATAATAATGTAAGCAAAGGACAGGAAGTGAATGAATTAAGAGAAACAGCTGTTTAGTTTACGGTAAATACAAAGCATCATTTTTGAAATACAGTTTCTAATGTGTAAATATAAATATATGCCTGTTCTAGGTGAAGAAGCTGGTGTATGTGTATCTAGTGCGCTATGCTGAGGAACAGCAGGATCTGGCCCTGCTCTCCATCTCCACCTTCCAACGTGGACTCAAGGTTTGTTTTTGACGAATAACATTTTTTCAACTCCAACTCCCAGCATGCATTTATCTGCTCTGAATCTGTTGCCTCAAGGCAGCAATGTTCGGGGCGCTCGGTCCTAAGATACAGGAAATATGTTTATAATGAAATATATATGATGTGCTTACTGATTTGTTATTCCTGTGAGAATTTTGTGGTCGCGTGCTGCATTGCTCTACAGAAGACCAATGCTAATGCAGATACACAATGCAGTCTTGCAACAGAGGATCTACTCGACCAGTCAGTAGTGTGTGAGATGAGAAAGGTGAAGATGGCATCGACAGTGGTATTTGCAGTTGTTTAGGAATAGTATCTATTAGTGGAAGTGAGGCAGCTGGACAAACTGAAGATGACGCAAATCTTAATTGCACGACAGGCGCATTAACCGAAGATCGCAATAGACTTCAAATTCCAGAATTCCAAAATAAATCTTGTACACCTGTAAAGATCACATATTAATCTAAAATATGAATATGGTTCTCCTGTTCTCTATTCACTCATGAACCTATGTGACCTGACACCTGCGTGATTGGACATGACTCAGCATAGCTCCCTGAGTCGTTTTCTCATTATGTGCAGACACCACCTAGTGACGTGATGGAGAAAATGCATTTCCTTCCTTTCCCTACAGTCACAATGCGGTGTATACAGTATATGCTGTAAACACGAATGTTATTCTTTACTGTACTTAAGTCATTTTTTCAGTTGTTTTACGTATCTGTACTTTAATGCATTTACATTTGGGGACACTTCACTACATCTCAAAGTCAAATATCGTTTTTTTACTGAACTACATTTTGTGAAATCAGCGTTAATTTTTTATTACATTTATGATAAAAACTGGTCAAGCACACAGCAATCCACCAATCAGAGTTGACTCTTGGTGGTGTCTAGAGGAATAAATGCGAGAAAATCTCGAACTCGCCACAACACCCGCGGCCTCGTTTGCACAATTTTTGGGCTCATGATAATTGTAATAGAAATCACCCATTTGTTTGACCCATTAATATCATTCTATTAATAGATTAGTGTGCTGAGAGTCACAGAGTCTTGTGACAAAATTGGTAATAGGAACATTATAGCCGTAATAAATCAGAATACTTCGAATACATACGTACATTTGAAGGCAAATACTTTTGTACTTCTACTCAAGTGAAAGTTTTAAGGAAACACTTTTACCAGAGTCATATTTCGAGTGGATCTCTAGTTTTACTCAATACTTTAGGTTATTCTGTCCACCACTGGCATTTATGCACATGATCGGTTTGTCACTTGACATCAGCTTGCCTTTCAGCCAATTCCTTTTCTCATTTTTACTTCCTTTCCTCCCCGTACAAACTACAGGATCCGAATCAGCTTATTCGTGCGAGCGCCTTGCGTGTGCTGTCCAGCATCCGAGTCACCATCATCGTGCCCATTATGATGCTGGCTATTAAAGAGGCGGCTTCTGATATGTCTCCATACGTCCGCAAGACAGCCGCTCATGCCATCCCTAAGCTTTACAGGTACGACGTCTCACCACTGCGGCGCTAGAGATGTTTTTCTATTGATTGATAAAAACAAGAAAACCAAAGCGACTCGAGGTTCTAGAATGATGAGAGTAAAACTAACATTATTAGATTGAGTCTAACATGACAGAAGTGTTTGGATTTCAGCACATTGTTTTACAGCCATTTGGTTAAGAAGACAACTTTGGCAGCAGCTTTACTGATTTGAAAAATGTGGCCTGATGAAAAAGGGTTTTTTAAATGCAGTCAGCTGCAATGACAGGAGGCAAAATTGGCATCGTCCCAAATCGCTTGTTAAAAAAAAAAGAAATCTTATGTTTTGCTGAACATGGACTCAAATGTTATACTTTTATATATACTAATACTAATAATTAACATGCCGACAACTATCCCAGTTTAGGTGTTTGACAAAGAGAGTCAGGTTGGATGCTGATCGTCGAAACTTTTGTTTGTTTAACGTTTGCCTCATGATTTGGCTCCGCCTAACTGTTTTATTAATAAAATCTTTTTTTTTGTTGTTTTTTACTGCACTGGAATTCTCCCGTACCTTCATGACAATTTCGCATTATAAACAATTACAATCAAACAAATATAATTTCGAGACATTGTGACTTATTTCAAGCTGGTAGTTTTCTAAATCCTTTGGCAGATCGACTCGTTCAATGAACAAATAAATGCTCAAAATAAGCAAAACGATTTGCTGGTAATAAAATACACTTCTGAGTAAATAATGTTAGATTTGGTTTGTTGTAATTAAAGGGAAATTCTAGATTGCAGGATATTTCCACTTGCTAACTGAAATAGTGAAAGTATCCCTGGTGGTCTAGTGGTTAGGACGCGGCGCTCTCACCGCTGCGGCCCGGGATCGATCCCCGGTCAGGGAACCAACCCCAGCCATTAGGGTTGCACAAGCTTTAGTGCCGGTCCCAAGCCCGGATAAATAGGGAGGGTTGCGTTAGGAAGGGCATCCAGCGTAAAAACATGTGCCAAATCAAACACACGGATGGTCCGCTGTGGCGCCCCCTAATGGGAGAAGCCGAAAGAAAGTTTTAAAAAACTGAAATAGTGAAATGTACTACCAAGGGACAAGATTATTCTGAACTGTTGGAATTTTGCTGTCAGTGATTATGTCGCTTATGTGACGTGGTAATAACCAGTCAGCTTTAAAAAGCGTCTCTATACCTAGTGCCATTCAGTCATGTGATCATAAATAACATACAGCTGGAAACCCTGGTAACCTTATTACAGTTTTTTGCTTCTCTTGTGGAGTGAATTTAATTCATCACTTCTGACTAAATAGCTGTATAGTCTCACTTTCTCTCTCTCTATCTTTATCTCTCTCTCTCTCTTTATCTCTCTCTCTCTCTCTCTCTCTCTCTCTCTCTCTCTCTCTCTCTCTCTCTCTCTCTCTCTCTCTCTCTCTTTAAAGCCTAGACCCTGAGCAGAAAGACCAGCTAATTGAAGTCATTGAAAAGCTGCTTGCTGATAAAACCACCGTAAGACCCACCTCTTACTCCTACGACCAAAAGTTCATCATCGTTTATTTCTTAATTTGTGTATCCTACACCATGTGTGTGTGTGTGGTTTTAGCTGGTCGCAGGCAGTGTGGTGATGGCGTTCGAGGAAGTCTGTCCAGAGCGGATTGATCTGATCCATAAGAATTACCGTAAACTCTGCAACCTGCTGATAGATGTGGAGGAATGGGGTCAGGTCGTCATTATCAACATGCTCACTCGCTACGCCAGGACTCAGTTCCTCAACCCCAACATTAACGTACGTTCGCTTCACTCCAAATTCATCTCAGAAAATAAACAATAAGAAGGCTGTAGGCTGAATCCGAGCTGCTGTATGTTATATCTTTAGGAGTCCCTGCTGGACGAGGGTGGAGAGAAGGCTTTTTACGGTTCTGATGATGATGAGGATGAGGATGATGATGAGAAGAGGGCTGAGGCAGCCACCCTTGCTAAGAGGAAGCCGTATGTCATGGACCCTGATCATCGACTGTTGCTCCGAAACACCAAACCACTTCTTCAGAGCCGCAACGCAGCTGTTAGTACAATAGTCAAGTCTAAACACATTTTTACACCTCTATCCTAAAAGCTAACATTTACACGCTCTACTTTTTTTTTTACGTCTGGATGAGGAACAAACAGAAGGCTAATAAAATAGATTGCGATTCTTGTAGATCTTGTACACTTTCCCCTGACCTGCAGATTCCACTTGAATTGTTAGAAAACTTTATTTCACAGAGATATAACACTTATCTTATAACTCATTCAGAGAATTGTACTAGTTATAAATAAGTAAACGATATCAGCTAACTAGCAAAATTGCTAACGATGTACTCATGCGAATGCAATGATTGCTGCTGAGCTAAACCTTGTTGTCCCATAGCAAAGCTCGCTAGCTAACATTGCTGCATCTTAAACATGTATTGTAAGTGTATTAAAGCAGTCAACTAATCTGAGCATTTTAACAGTGCCTGTATTTCCTATAAGAGCACTGGGAAGTTTTAACACACCACTGGTCCGTGTTCACCACAGACAACTTCAGATGTAAATCATAAAAGCGTGTCAGTTTCAATGGAAGAAGGCGAGCTAGCCATCCAGCTAGCAGGTGTGCTAGCCATCCAGCTAGCAGGTGTGATAAGCCATCCAGCTAGCAGGTGTGCTAGCCATCCTGCTAGCAGGTGTGCTAGCCATCCAGCTAGCAGGTGTGCTAGCCATCCAGCTAGCAGGTGTGATAAGCCATCCAGCTAGCAGGTGTGCTAGCCATCCAGCTAGCAGGTGTGCTAGCCATCCAGCTAGCAGGTGTGATAAGCCATCCAGCTAGCAGGTGTGATAATCCATCCAGCTAGCAGGTGTGCTAGCCATCCAGCTAGCAGGTGTGCTAGCCATCCAGCTAGCAGGTGTGCTAGCCATCCAGCTAGCAGGTGTGCTTTTGAGAACATGTGGTTTATTCGCTATTTATTTCTGCTAGAAGTGGAAAAATAAATAGTACATAAAACTATAGTACTGATGCATTAAAGGAATGTCATACTTCCAATCATCACTGATACATCTTTACATAGATATATCATATTCAGTATCTCACAAAAGTCAGTGCACCCCTCAGATTTCAACAACCGTTTTATTATAATCTTCTCATACTATAGAAATTACACTTATATTTAGGAGGAGTCAATGTGCAGCTTGTATAGCAGTCTACTGCTGTGGACTGTCCTCTTTACTGTCATTACTGTCCTCTGAAAATAACTCGACATACAGCCATTATTGTCGGAATATCTAGCAACAAAAGTGAGTGCACCCTCAGTGATAACAGCTGTGCATTGTGTAACTATACAAAGCCACATGTATTATTTATTATGTGTATATCTTGTATTAGAGCAGATCAAATTTGGTGCTTTGAGTCCAATTCTCCCATACTGACCACTGGAGGTTCTATATGGCACCTAATGGTGATCCTCTCTAAAGATTTGAGAATTAGAGGTGTTGCTCTCCACAAAGACACCTCTGCTGTAAGAAGATCAGTATCACCCTGAAACTGAGTGACAGTGGTCAGGGCCATACAGAGGTTTTCCAAAACGGGTTCCACTCGGAACAGAGGGTCCATCAAAGAAGTCGAGTCCTCCTGATGTGTGTCAGGTGCAGCTACTGCTTCAGAAACAGACACTTGAGTGCTGCAGCATTGCTTTAGAGTCTGCAGAAGTGGAAGTTCTGCTTGTCAGGAAGCCTCTTCCAGATATCAATGGTGCTGACACAAAATATTCACACTTTAGACACAGTTTTGACACGTTCACTGAGGTTGGACTCACTTTAGTTGGCAGTTATTTAGACACTATTGGCTGTATGTTGAGTTATTTTCAAAGGACAGTAAATCTGTACTGCTACACAAACTGCACACTGACTCCTCTAGAATATATCCAAGTTTCATTTCTATAGTATTTATAGTTATATTTATATTTATTTAGTCCTCAAAATGGCACCAATTAAACAGTGTGAAGTCACATGACACCCAAGGCTACTATACGTATATATTCTAATATATAGCATTTGCCACTCCACCATCATTTACCCCCCACCCGCTTTCCTACTGTCTTTTTATATTTCTTTCTCTCCAGGTGGTAATGGCAGTCGCTCAGCTCTATTTTCATCTAGCTCCTAAAGCGGAGGTGGGCGTCATTGCCAAGGCACTGGTGAGGCTGATGAGGAGCCACAGGTCAGTAAAGGAAGAAGAACAACATTTTGCCCTTGGCTGATTCACTTAATAGTTTGCCCATAAACCTTCTGTGCAACCATTAAGGACTCTGTCCTCACTGATGAGGTTATCAGTCAGTGTCAAAAGGGAATGCTATCATTAAACCAGCATGCCCTTGAGTCCTGAGAATGTTCTCACATAGTGGTCTAGTGAGACAAGACCTCAGATATGCTTTTCAATCCGAGATTTTTCTAAACTCTTGGATTGAAACATCGTTAATGTAAATTCATGCATCTTACACAGGTACGGTAATTGGACATGTATGTCACTTTGGTGGGTAAATTGTTCAGTGCAGTAATGCAAATTGGAATTAAAAATGGTGGGTTCATCATGCGCTAAAAATAATTTTAAGGTATTCTTTCATCTACAGTGAAGTCCAGTATGTTGTTCTTCAAAATGTTGCAACCATGACCATCAAAAGGAGGGTGAGTCATTTACAATAACTACCATTAGTAATATATTAGAAATGCCGTTTCAAAGACCATTGCCTGACCGATATCCATAAAAATTCAACAAATAATGAGGTCTTGGTTTTCTCTAATGAACATTGTGCTGCTCTGCTGTAGGGTATGTTCGAGCCATACCTGAAGAGCTTCTATATCCGATCTACAGACCCCACTCAGATCAAAATACTTAAGGTGATTTGAATATCCAGATATAAATTACAGACATTTTCCAGCTTTTGGACATTTTAAAATGAATTTGATTTTATTTCTGATTTACTTCTGATTTACTTCTCTTCTTATTTCATTGCAGCTTGAAGTGTTAACCAATCTGGCAAATGAAACCAATATTTCTACCATTTTAAGAGAATTCCAGGTACGACATTTTATTAAAAAAATCTTTATTAAAGTGTAAGTGACGGTTAATTGAAAGACTTATTAATCTATGTGATATTGAATAGACATACATCAAAAGTATGGATAAGGACTTTGTAGCAGCCACCATCCAGGCCATTGGCCGCTGTGCCACCAACATCGGGGAGGTGAGAGACACTTGCCTCAATGGTCTCGTCCAACTTCTATCTAATAGAGATGGTAAGTGAAATGTTTTTATCAAATTTGGTTACAGAAAATATAATAACACACTTGCAATGTACAAAAAATCCATTACAGTTTCTTCTCTCTTCTGAATACTTCTTATATGGACATGCACTTTTGCAACAAAGATGGATTGAATCTTCAGGGGTGCTTGTAATATACGTCTAGTTCTGATATCAGCATGTTTTCTGTGTGCCTGCTACAGAGCTGGTAGTAGCAGAGTCGGTGGTGGTGATTAAGAAGCTCCTGCAGATGCAACCTGAGCAACACAGCGACATCATTAAACATATGGCGAAGCTTACAGACAATATACAGGTGGATCTCTTCTGGTCTGTTTAAAAAATTACCATTGTTCTTAAATTACCATTCAAAAAAGCTCTAACAACAATTATATTGAATCAATTTTTATTCAGCTTAGGAACATAACCAGAAATCTTCTTTTTCTAACTAAGGTCCCAATGGCGAGAGCGAGCATCCTGTGGCTGATTGGCGAGTACTGTGAGCATGTACCTAAAATCGCCCCTGATGTTCTAAGGAAGATGGCTAAAAGCTTCACCAACGAGGAGGACATTGTCAAGCTGCAGATCATCAACCTGGCTGCCAAACTCTACCTGACCAACTCGAAACAGGTAAGAGCATGAGACCTGAATTTGAAGTGTATGTTACTAAAGTGTGGCTCTGTATTTGCAGTGTTTTTGTCACTTTGAGATCTGATGATAGAGGTTTGGTACTGTCCAAGGTTCTGAAATATGAATTGCCAAAGAAACTTTTATGTAGCCAAAGTTAGTTTTACTTAAACATAACATCAGATGAATTGAGTTCTGATTTCATGAACAATCTTTTTGGAGTTTTCAAGGATAGAGCACAGGTCAGACCTGAATTTGGTTCTTGGACTAATTCGGACCCCAAAAAAAAAAATGTTAGAGGAGTGTAAATGAAAACTTCATATTAGATTTTTATATAGTTGGTTTTCATTTCCACTTCTTTTTACACATTTATTTATCTTTAATGCTTCAATTTAATTAAATTTTATTTGTATAGTGCTTTTAACAGTGGACACTGTTCCAAAGAATCTTTACAGAAATAAGTACATCAATTAATTGATTAATAAATTTTACCTCGATATAATTGTCCCTATAAGTTTATCCCTAATAAACGAGCCAGTGGGGATGGTGGCAAGGGAAAACTTCCGGAGATGGTATGAGGAAGGAGGAAGAAAATTTGAGAGGAATTAGGCTCAGAAGAGAACCCATCCTCATCTGGGTGACACTGAATGCCCATTCATTGTAGTTTAATCATTTTTGAGATTCAGCTGTTGGGCTCCTGAGTTCAAAACTGTGGCATGGCGACTGTAGCCCTAAACCATTGTAGCAAAATGTTTATATAAATTACAGCCCAAATCCATTTTAATGGTTCTTCAGTTTAACCCTCCACAGCAACCTTATGGATCTTTAGACTTTTCATGTGGAGCCATCCTCAGCAGCAGTGCATAGTGCAGGATCGCTGGTATCTCAGGAGCATGTGTTGCTTAACAGAGGGTGAGAAAAATCAAAGCGCAAGCGGCAAGACTACTTATAACAGCACAATTAAAAGGGAGAGCAAGAAGGTAACACAGACACAAAGCTTTAGGATATATGTTGGCCAGCGACCTTACCATCAACATACCCGAGCACACATGTGGCACCACACAGACCACACTTTCAGAACCACTGGCTTAGACAGTTGTATTGGCTGGATTGTGTACGATCACCAAGATTGCATAGGCTTTCTACATTAAAGGAAGTTTTTCAGAGGCAGAGACAAAATCTTAGGAAACACACTGTGAGTAAAGACAAGACTAAGACACTGTGTCGCACACACAAACTCTTTCTCTGATACAGTATATTACTTCCAGTCTTCCGTGTCTTCATATGTAGACCAAGCTCCTTACGCAGTATGTGCTCAACTTGGCAAAGTATGACCAGAACTATGACATCAGAGACCGCGCACGATTCATCCGTCAGCTCATCGTCCCCACAGATAAAAGTGGAGCCTTGAGCAAATACGCCAAGAAGCTTTTCCTTGCCCTTAAACCTGCACCTGTACTAGAGTCTCCATTTAAAGGTAAACTAGCATTGCTTGTTAGAGTTTTGTTTATTTAATATTAAAGAGAAAGATTTTCCTGGTTTCATATTTGTGCAGTTTTAAATATTTATTCTCTGTTTTTTTATTTATTTTGGAAATTGCTTTAAAAATGTGTTGGAAAAACTATTTAAATAGCACATCTCCCAAAACCATATTCAAGCTTGATCCACTGATTTCCATTTTTGAAACCGATCAAGAACTGGAGCAGTTTGTCCTATTTTGAGCAACCGTAAAACTACAAAGCAGAAAGAAAAGAATAAATCAGAACATGATGTAAATATGTTGAACCTAGCAAAGAAAAGTAAGCCTTTTTTGTCTTAAAAAATAAGATTTTGATATCAATTATGGCAAAGTCGTTGCCATTTATTTCACAATCATTAGTAGAAAAAAAGGAAAAAAGACTGTTTGAGGAGACTAGCAACTGTTACTAGTAACTACTCTTATTGACTTCTGTTATCTATGATTTAGAGTTTGTGGTGTGTTTTTTTTTTTTTGTGCAACAGACAGAGACCATTTCCAACTTGGCTCGCTGTCTCATCTTCTGAACACCAAAGCAGGCGGCTACCAGGAGCTGCCCGACTGGCCCGAATCAGCACCCGACCCCTCCGTGCGCAACGTGGAGGTGAAGGAATCTGTGCGTGCAGTGGAAACAGTTACTCTCAGAGGCAGGGCTTCGTGGCTCGGGTCTATGGGAGCTGCTCCTCCACCCCACCAGAGGGAGCACCAACATGCAGGACACAAAACCAAAAATGCAACCAAAATTGGCCCCTCCCACAGCCATGTTTTATCTCTCCTCGCTCATCAGCATAACTCCACCCTCATCGTGCATTGTCATTCCAGTTGGCTCACAACCAGCCAGTAAGCTCGTATCAAGATAGTTCACAGTAGGAAGTAGGAGTTTTATGCTTTTGAGTGTTGAGAAATGAACTCAGAATCGGGTAGTGTTTAGAATTCTGCTTTACTGATAAGCTACGTGGGATCAGAAAATCCATACCATTCATATAAGACCTCTGTTGGGCCTTCTGGAAGAGCAGCGCCCACAGAGCCCTCCACCCCACATACACTCTGCACTCTACACACTGAAGCCACCTCGACTCATTACAGGCTCTGCACCTTCTCCATTACGCTTTTAGCTTCTGAAATTCTCAATAACTCAGCAGAGAAGTATTTACTGGTTGAGTCTAGGTTTGCTTTGTGTGGCTGTTGAGTGCAGGAAGGAAATGATGGTACATGAGAAAAAGGGACATACTTTTTCTCTCTTCATCAGAACGCATGCATCTGAAAAGGTTCCAATCAAATTTACCGGTGCTTGTAACCGTACCAGCTAATAACCATGGGATCTGTACACCCCATTGTGTGTATATTTCATGGACAACATGACAGTTGCTTGAAAGTGTCTGAGGCGCGACTGACCGCAGTGCGTCATGTTTTTCATCATATACACAACGATTGGTACAACCACAAGCAGAACGTTATCTGATTTGCGCCATGTCGTAGATTTCCTTTACTCGATTGAGAAATTGTATATGTTTTATATCACTCATATTACATAATACTGCCAAGTCATGATGCAGATTTCCCTATTGAGGAGACCATGTTGTTATGTCTGATTTCATTTCCCATTCAGTGATCCTTTTCTGTTTGTTCCTTTATTACCCCTGTCTGTTTACTCCACCCGTGCCCCCCCCCTCCGACAACATCGTCACCCCACAGCAAGAGGAAGTCATAGACACCAGTGAGGGGCGGATTGGTCTCCTTGGAGACTGGCGAGAGGTGCCCGCAAGTGTGCAGTGGCTTCTCCTCCTCCCTATCTCTTATTCTGTCCATACTAGCACCATTTCCTCATACCTCCCAAAGCACAAATAATGAGGTTTTACTTAACTGTGGAATGCCCTCTATTGATCTGCATTCCCAGTATAATATAGGAATACTAATCGACTAATACCCAGATGATAAGCAATTCTTTATTTTTATTTTTTATTCATTGTTTGTTGTGTGTATGTGTGTGTCTTCTCTTACTCTGAAATCTGCTGTTGGACGATCTTCAACTTTCATCTCACTCCAATATCAGGTGTTTCATCGCATTTCTGTTGCACTTCCATTGATTTACAAAGGCTACCGTAACCTCGCATTATAGCAGATCACATGCTTTATAGCACATACACATTTAATACACATTCAACTTTTTTATAACTTGTCTATTCAACAAAACCAAAAATTCAATGCAGAATAATATAATTTAATATTATATATACATACATGATATATCGTTGTTGATAATGCAAGTTTTGTACAGTTCAGTCATACTGGCTGTAGGTTTCAGAGCTTATAAAAAAAATGGAATGTTTTGGACATGGAAGCTCAGCTGATGTACCTACTGTAGATTTGTTAAGTGCAACCTGACTCCTTGTGTGTACCTTTTTAAACTTTTCTGTTCTCTTCTTTTCCTGGCTCTTCTTGTCACCGTCTCACCTCATCACTCTTTCGTTCCCCCCCCCCCCTTTTCTTACTTTCCTGTCCGCCAGGTTATTAGGCTGCTTGAAAGAGTCGCGAATCTAACCAGCGTGAGTCTGTCAGTTCACGAAGAACTCTGCGCATATCAGAGTGCTTCCTTGCCAGTCAGCTTAGCCGTTACCCTTCACGCCCAGCCTAGCTTATTGTCTGTCCAGTGCTTAATTCAGCCTTAAACCCCTGGCTGAGCTTCACTATCTGCTGTCTCTACCATTAAAGAGCAGGATCCTTTCGAAAAGCCAACTGCCCTCCTCTAATACTTCAGCTCATTTTCCTTTTGCAATCCTGAGTGATGCTAAAAACTCACAACGCTAATCGATTCCTTTTGATGATCCAAATGGACTAACATAATGTCTTAACTCAGGAGGAGGTCATTTGGTGTTTATTTCCGACGTCATTATTTAGGTAGACGTTTCCCAGTTATACACTAAAGTGGCCATGAATGCATCACTATAATGCTTACATACATGATTCGTCTTTATTAAGGTTAAAAAATGCATGATGATGATGATGATGATGATGAATCCAGAATTTGATGAAACTACATACGTTCTATATGTTTACAGCCTGTAGCAATGGGAAAGGCATTCATGGCCACACAGTGCTCTAACACTTTATAGCTATGCTATCTATGTTTGGTCTGACCTTGTCTTGTGGCTTCCACCAGGTTCCAGAGTGGACCAAATGTACAAGCAGGAAGGAGCGGAAGGAGAAGAAGGTGGAGAAACCTTTCTACTCCGACTCTGAGGGAGAATCTGGACCCACCGAGTCTGCTGACAGCGGTAACTCAGGAATATTTTGGTGCCTGCTACTGAAAATCTGTGTTAAAGATTCCAACAAACAGAATAGATTTTTATTAGAGATTCTACACCAGTTAGATTTTCCACTTTCTCTGCAGAGACGAATTCCTGCAGTGGGTCAGAGAGCGGCAGCGAGGACGGTGGCTCAGGCTCTGACAGTGTTGAGAGCGACGAGGAGTCCGAGTCTGATGGAGAGGAAGAGAAGACCAAGAAGAAGAAGAAGAAGAAAGTAGACAAGAGCAAAGCCAAGAAACCAGAGAGTGCAGAGAGGTGGGATTCATTTCTAAAGTTGGAGGATTGGAGCGTTTCTAGTGTGACCGTGTGCTTTCTTTACAGTGACCAAAGCAGTGCAGAGGAGCAGAAAAGAGGCAGGAAAGTAGGGAAGGAGCAGAAGAGGCTGTCCGAGTCAGAGAGTGAGGAGGAAAGCGAATCTGAAAGCAGCGAGTCAGAATCCGAGTCGGAGGAAGAGTCAGACTCGGACGTGGACACCAGAAAGAAGAAGGTTTGAGCCTTAAATCTGCATTAATTCCCCTTTATTTTTTATGTTTTTTATTTTAAATTTAGACTAAATCACTCTGGAGTTACACCCCTTTACGACTCAAAGCTCCTGAGCTGCCGCAGGGAGATCTTATCGAGAGCATGGAGATCACTCTCTTCACGGATTTTGAAGAGGTGTCCTTAGTGTGCAGTGGTTTCTTCTCCCTGTATCTCTGTAAAATCACTCAGTGACAGGCCTTATTCCTTAAAGAATACAGTAACCCCACAGCAACAACACAGTCACGACAGAAGCACTGTGTTATTTCGTTTGATGGAATTCTTACATCGCAAATTCTCTCTTTTTTCCCACTTTCCTTCCTTTTCTTGCACTGAGCTGTTTTTAATGATGCGTCCCAAATGTAGAACACGACTGATGTTTGGTGGATTTTTCTCACAGGCACCTACATCAAAACCACCACCTCCAAAGCAGACCAAAAAAGAGAGCAAGAAGGAGTCCAAGGAAATGTCTTTGTTGGATCTGGATGACTGTAAGTAGGATCTGTTCACTTTTGTTGTTTTGTCTTGTGCCATACCACAAATGGGATTTTTGCTCCATTCTGGCTTTTGCTAGTACTATATAATGTGCTTTATTGAAAATTTAACTTTGAGGACAGAATAGAAGACTTTTACTGCTATTAATAGTTTCTTCTTTTTTGCCTCAGTTGATCCCACGCCCTCACCTCAGGTTACCCCGGTCAGCAACTTCCTCTCCAGCAGCCTAGTGGCTGATCTAGAAGGTCTGTCACTGACTGACACCGTACTCGCCCCCACAGTAAGTTACATACATCACTGTATTTTCATTAAATGTGCTTTGCTATCGACTTGACATTTTGCTCGTTTGTTCCCATTACATTTTCAGACCATCACCCCATCATGCTCGATTAGGATGTATGAGTTGTTGCACCGCATCACAGGAGAGGGTCTGGGGGTTGAGTACTGCTTCAGCAGGCAGCCTTTCAGCCCTGATCCGAACATGGTGGCTGTGCAGATCCAGTTCACCAACAACACCAGTTCAGAGACCAAGAACCTACACATCGAAGAGCCCAAACTGCAGTCTGGTATGAGGATCAAGGAGTTCACTGAAATCGGTCAGTCAAAGGAAAAAAAGATGTACACCTGCAAATTGTTAACATTATTTTGATTTTGAATATAATTTTATAGTAATTATTTATAGAATAATGCAGTGCTTAAGCATTAGAGGCAACTCAAACACACACACACACACACACACACACACACACACACACACACACACACACACACAAGTCAGGGTCAGGACTGGTGGATCAACACAATATAAGGCAGTGCTCATAAGGTTATATATATATATATATATATAATGTATTAATATAATTAATATATTATATTGTATAGAAAATATATATTTTTATTGTATATATTTATAATAAAATATAAAAGAGGCGAAATAAAAACCTACAATGCAACACACGTTTATTCACAACATCCTTTCTTCAGATTAAATTTTTTTCAGATCTAAAAAAATTAAATAAATAAACTCCATAGTTTTTAATCACTAAACATTTGGTTTGCTGATGCGGCAAATTTCAAATCAAGCAAAAAAAAAGAAAACGCCATGGTGCACACATCCGACAATTAATAATATTGCCACTTAAATTAATTCTTTTTTTTAAATATCTGAGTAGAAGAAGGACGTTGTCAATAAATGTGTTGCGTTGAAGGTTTTAATTTAGCTACTTTTATATTTATTTAATTATTTATTTATTTGTTTATATTCTTAATAAAAATAGTTGCTATTTATATATATATATATATATATATATATATATATATATATATATATATATATATATATATATATATATATATTTATCAATCACACACTCTCTCTCTCACACACACACACACTCAATAATGCACACACTTTCAAATCTACTCAGTTACTCATTCGCTTAAATCTCCTTACACCTACCCACTCATTTACTCACACATTTATTCAAATTCTCACACTTAAGCATTCACTCACACACATTTAGTAACACTCACATGTTCACATACACACACTTATATATTATATTTACATACTCAGACAGAAGACCTCAGGCAGCATTTGTCTGAATCAAAAGGGAAAACAGTATGAATGCAATATCTACAAATATGATCATATGCTTTTATTAGAATTTGGAAATAAAGCTTTGTTGTTGAAATACATCAAAATTGTGTATAAAATGTAGAAAAGTGGAGGCTTAATCTATTTAAAGTTAACATTTTATTACAATATTTCATCCAGCAAAGCCAAAAAGCAGTGATACAATCGATTCAAACCAACTTCAATTTGATGCAAATCAACTATACACCTTTTATTACAAATTGAAATGAAGGCATGCGTTTTTAATTTTGTTTTTTTATTTATTTATTTAATATTATTTTAGAGAAATGCTATCTATGTGAATATATTCAGTACATACTTATTTTGCATTAAATGATTCATTTTTGGGTCTGAAAGATATTGTAATACACTGTATTTTTGTAATCTGAGTGACAGTGATATTTGATTGCGCTCATTCGTTCGAGTCACTTATTAACTTCCTATAATCGTATTATTTCAGCCTTATGACAGTTTCTCTGTTATTAGAAGAGAATTATGTATAATGTTAAATACAGAACTTCTGACTGAATTTTCTGAATTAAACACAAGACCACGTGGTGTCTTTTTTTTTTTTTTTTTATAATAGTATCATTTAGGAAAAAATGTATCTAAATTATTTTGTCATGAATAAAAGGGCTCACGTTCTTCTGTGTCTCGTGATGTGCTGTCTGATTTTTTTTCTCAGAGCTTCTACCTGCAGGAGAATCCGTTACTGCTGTAATGGGCATTGACTTCTGCGACTCCACACAAGCAGCCAACTTCCAGCTTTGGTGAGTAACAAACCTTCAGTCCACCCAGGAAACTGATTACACATATGAAACTAAATATCCTCTGTTATAATACTTTTCTTCATGATTACGTCCTTCACGCTCATGTCTAAGAAACAGCACAGATTAACATTTCTGAGATGATTCATTCTCTTGACTGCTGTTTTTTTTTTTTTTTTCCTTACATCAGCACACACACTCGGAAGTTCTTTGTGTACATCCAGCCACCGGTCGGGGAACTGATGATGCCTATTTTTCTGACAGAGAACGAGTTTAAGAAAGAGCAAGGTGAGATGATCAGATGTTCCTCTGAATCTGTGCATAAGTCACATCAATAGCAATATTTCTTACACTAAGCTTCCATAATTCGGAGCCAGTTATGTCTCTTCTAACATTATAGCAGATGTATATTATTTAACATACGGTCTATTAGCATTCATTCGTTCCCAGTGTGTAATTTCTAACGATTAAGCAGCACTGGATCTCTGCACCAGCTACAATTACTGAATGTTCCTCTATCATGTTTTTATTTCTCCTTCTGTGTGGGTTCATTTTCGTTGCTGTCCTTTAGAGACGATATTACACGGTAAGTTCCCCTAAAGGCCTAGTTTCTTTACACTGGCAGTTCGCCATCTACCTCAAGCCCTGCCGTTCCTTCCCAATACCCGCACCTCTGCTTCTAGCCATGTTGTCAGATTCAAGTGGATGTCTTTGCATCATTAAGCATGGCAAATCATTTCTTAGGTAATGTGAAGCGAACATTTAAAGCCAATTATCCCACAGAATTTTTCACGTGGAATACATGAGACAGAAAGAAAAAAACGAGTATATAAGCATTCTTATAAATAGAACCTGGCCACATGTATGCATGTCAGTGAGGACTTACACATAATAAAGGTAAAGAATATGTACTTACAGTAAATGCATTCTTAAGATCTGTTATTTGGTCTGTTTATAGTGACTAAAGCCCAAAACCAAAAGCTCTCATGCATTTATAGTGAAATTTATAACCTTTAAAAATGTTGGAGTTTTGTGCATCTCCGTGATGTTCTAAATCGTGTTGAGCTTTAAGACTAAACTTGACAATGTGCAGAATTTTTTTTTTATTCTGCATTCAACCAAAGATCATAGCTCATACTGTAGAAGCAAAGAAATGCTTTCTGAACTTCGCGCTCTGCAACATTCAGCAAGTGACATCTAATCAAAATAGTTGCTTTAAGAATGATATTGTAAACATGGTAGCACTTTTATACCATGTATATAAAGCTATTTACTTTAGATCAGCATACAGATTGATCTTAAATCTATAACACTGAATGTACAGTTTTGAGGAAGAAAATATACATCACTTGTCACAGCTAGCTGGCTAGATCATATTCAACCAGTGGTGGGCCGTCACGGCCAACGAGACCTTCTCTCCTGACCATGACAGCTCCCTCTGAGAATCTAACTTACATTTGAAGTCATTATATTAAAGTCTATTATCTCCATTTAATTTAGTTTTCTTGGGGGATCTGCTCCAATGCATATCTGTTACATTGGAGATCTATCCAATCAGATTTCAGCCATCACCTCACGTGTTGCAAAGGTATCAGCCATGAGGCCTTCAAAATGAACATTCTGCTTCCAGGCTGTTGCTTTAACCACAGATTTCGAGTTTGATGACAGCGTTTGGCGCATAATAACGTCCGCATTCTCACATCCTTTGATTGTATGGTCAGAGAGCGCACTAATCAGAGCTCTCGAACCGCATCTGTAGCAATCTGCACGAGCTCAAATGTATTCATGTGGATTTAATAGCTGTTTTTATTTTTGCACATTGACTGACAGAGGAGAAGAATTCTATTTGGTTGCAGATGTACTTACAAGGACATTTTCAATGTGGACTTAAAAAAAAGACTGGACATCGTGAGGAAAGTGTATTCGATGTATTACATCATTCATTATTCACTAATATTCAGTGATTGTTTTATTCATTTTTACATCCAAATACAAACAGGTACAAACTAATTAACATTAGTGCAGGATTTTATTTATATATTAAAAACCATTTCTGAGTACACCTCCACCATGATCGGCTCTCTGTCTTGTTTTGGTGTTATTTGTATTGGATAAAGTGATGGACCTTTACATTTATTGCTCCGCAGGTCAGCTGATGGGAATGAATGAAATCTCAGAGAAGCTCAGCTTGGGGTTGAAGTGTCAGACTGATCACGTTATTGTAGAGAGAGTCACTGCTACAGCTAACCTCAGCAGGGTACCTTGTGGCTCTGAGAAAGAGTGCAGGTAAGACTTAGGGAATGAATCACACACTTTGCCTGTCAAAGCGTAAGTATGTACTCAAGTGGAAACAAGATTTGAAATGATTGTGCTCATTTATTAAAATTCGAACTGAGATCTCTGATTTGGAGAAGTATTCAGATCCAGAATCGAATTCAGATTATTTTTTACTTTGTTAAAGCACTTTGGGTAGCAGTTACAACCTTGAGTCTTTTAAAAAAAAAAGGCCATAAGCCATGGAAGTATTGGGAATACTAGTGGTAGGAAGTCTGGTAGATCTCTCATGGCAACGAGTAGATCCGACCGTGAGTGAGGTGGAATCGGGACCTTATAAAGGGGAAAGGTAATGGGGAACAGGTGTAGGTGATTAGAGCAGGGAGAGGCTGAGTGAGAGTTAGAGAGTTGGAGGGAGACGTAGCTGGTGGTTCCATGACAAAATCACACTTGCATTGGTGTGAATTTAAAAATGGCAATATTAAAATATAGATGACTAGAAATAGATGAATATCATTAATTATTAATAATAACCTATAATTAAAGGTAAATTTAGCAAATTTGTTATTTCAGAAGTGTGTATCAAACTGGTAGCCCTTCACATTAAGCGGTACCCAAGAAGTAGCTCTCAGTTTCAAAAAGGTTGGTGACCCCTGATCTAGCTACTCTACTATGAATTCTAGACTGAGCTCAATTTTCCATGCCTTAACCAGGGATCTGAATCTAAATAAGAGATTTCAGTTATTGTGGATTTGACGGATTATTGTGTGTATGTTAATGGGCAAAAAAAATAGAAGGGATCCAATCCTACGGTAATGCTGGAAGAAAGAAGTATTGCTGAATTAATTAATAAATAATTAGAATTATTCTGTATTAATATGTTGCTCTACGCTTTTTACCTGGTTTCTACTCTGCTCTTTTCTGCCATCTGTATTTTCTGGCCTGTTTTGCTTCACTTCAGTCCTCCTCCCCCTCCTCCCCCTTTTCCTGTTTTCAGGTTTGCTGGGAAGACGGTGAGCAGCGGCAGCCTCGTGCTCGTCACCGTGGCGAAGAAGGAAGGCAGAGAAGCCCAGCTCACGGTGAACTGTGAGAAGATGGTGATTGGCACGATGCTCGTTAAGGACATTCTTCAAGCCCTGACGCAGTGATGACTGAATGCTTAGTGTGTAAAAAAAACCTGTAGCTATGTGTAGCTTTAAACCTTGTGTGCTGATGTTTGACCCATTTTTGTCATTTACTACACAATATGCACCTAGTATACATAGCCGATCGCTTAAAAATCACAGATTAATCTTAATTACTGTCCCTGATAAGCTGAAACCTGAAAACGATTCGCATTCAGCCCTTGTGAATGCTCTGTATGCAGTGTGACCTTACCTGCCTTTCACGGTTTTCTCGGTTTGGTTCGCAGAAGTGTTGCATGACGTGATTCACATTTTTAACCTTCCCAAAATTCTATTGAAACCCGTGTTTACTCTTCATTTCTTTGTGTGACCAGGATATCACACATATATACATAGATATAACACATGGCAATGTTTACACTTACGGCGATTATTTAAGGAGGTTACTGGAATAGAAGAGCCTTTGCCACATATACATTACAGCACAGGGAGATTCGTTCTTCGCATATCCCAGCTTGCTTAGAAGCTGGGGTCAGAGCGCAGGGTCGGCCATGATACGGCACCCCTGGAGTACAGAGGGTTAAGGGCCTTGCTCAAGGGCCCAAGAGTGGCAGCTTGGCGGTACCGGGGCTTGACCCGCCGACCTTACAATCAGTAACCCAGAGCCTTAACCACTGAGCCTCCACTCCCCCAGTAGCATATGTGCTACTAGAACATATGCTACTTTTTTTTTTTTTTTACCATTTTCAAGACATTTTAATTGGATTTTTCTCCTCCTAACACAATACCTGCAATTATAAAAACACAGATGTTTGAAATCTCTTTTTCGCTTTAATATTCTATTATTTTGAGTAGTTATAATAACAAAACAGACACTGATACAGCATTCATTTCTTCAGTTAATCCTTTATCCTCTCACACACACACACACACACACACACACACACTGCTTTTTAAGACACTGGAAGGCAACCGAAAAACCCTGAGATGTTGCAGCAAATTTGCACCGAATAAAATATTTTATTATCTCAGCAAAAAGATGTCCAATTACGTTAACTTTCTCCACTAAATCCTGCTTATATCAGTAACACATTCAGGCTAAAGTGACAGCAAATTGCAGTTTATTAGTACAAACATCCTGTATGGTATTTGCTGTAATGTAAATCATGCGGTTATGGGGCAGAATTCTCCTTTTAGTGAACAGCTTGTATTGTGTTGATGAGCTTCCTATTGTTCCTGAGACAACGAACGTTCAGTGCTTTGGCGCTTATGGGAGTCATGTGCAGCCAGTACAATACAGTAATGATGTAGTAATTAGATGTAGCCTATATTCTAGGTTATTTGGTTACTCATAGGGGTTTATTGCTTACAACAAATAAATGACAAGTCTATTCTGTGAAAAACAAACTGAATGGTTCAGGTGTTGAAGGCATAATTTCCAGCTTTTTATTATTATATTATTATTATTCCGTAAGAACCACATAAGGAGACTTAATGAAATTAAATCGTAATTTTTTTTTTTTTTTGTAAAAATAATCAGACCCTAACGGCTAAATTAATATTCCACATTTGTGTTTTTTCAAGTTTAAAGACGCTACTTGAAATTCTCACCCGTCATGATATAAATTTAGGAACTCTTTATGCAGTTCATACTTCCTCAAAGGTGTATAATTTATGTTAAACGCAGGGGGAAAAGTGCACACGTACGATAAACTGCTTTCGTGATGATTAAACTACCCAGTGTTCGGCATTCGAGTCCTTGTCGTGTGAATGTGAGATAGTTTCTGATTTTATTTATTGATTGAATTTTTTTTATGTCAATAAAATAAAACATATTCAAATATTTTGGGTGTCTAGATCATTTTGATATGCATTCATCCATCTATTTGTCTATTCTTCATTCCACATTTCATTTTTAGAAGTCAGAACAATAATAGCATTAAACATTGCAACCAATAGGTCCAGTCTTTACTAAACTTGGTGTGATAAATCCCCATTAAAATGCAGTTAGAAAACTACTGAAGAAAAACTTAACACTAAGAATAATGAATAATATTGGAAAAGAATTTCATGCAGGCTTTCAACCATTCATTTTATTTGTAATATTGAATTTCAATATTGTCTTGCATAGCTGTTTACCTGAAAATGTCATTTGTATATTGGACCAGTATTTTTTTGGCATTAAAAATTATTATATACTGAAAGGCCATTTGACTAACAAACATAATGGTGGTGTCTGAATTTTGCATTGTTCGTTTATATAATGAATGATCATGAGTGTGAAAAAGCACAAAAAAGCAAACATTTTAATGAGCTGTTGAGGGAAAGGATACACAAAAAAAGACACACTGTGCAGAACATGCCAATAGCAAGCAGCACCATGGTGAGGTGAGGAACCCAGCTAAGTTTACTGGAGGCCATGACCAGAAACACAACTCCAGGTTCTTATATAATGTGTAATACCGGCTGGGCAGTCAAAAGTAAATGAGATACTGTATACTGTATTCACACCAAAGCCTTCAGTGGTGTCCAACCTAAATCAGTCCACCTCTTTATATCATTAGGGTGGCTTTAGAAACACAGTATAACGGAGTGTTGCTTCACAGATAGGAATCTCAAGAATGAAGATCATTGTTAAAACAAGAAACCCTATCAATGAGTCTCCTTTTTTTTGCAGCCACATCAGCCCCGTCGATATTAACCTTTTTGATATTGACCTTGTGCATTTTTGTGTATTTATTTCCCGTACATCATGGTTTTAGTGGGGATGTGAAATTGTGTGCTTTTGTGCAAGTTCTACTGAAAATAAATTGAAAGGATTGTAAGTATATCGCGACCAATTCAATTTCTTCTCCTGTCAGTCATTGTGAATAAAAAACAGCTATTAAGTGTACATAAATATTTGTGAGATTGTGCAGCTTGCAAGCTCTGACTAATGCATCCCTTTGACCATCCAATCAAAGGACATGAAAATTCCGACTTTATTGTACGCATGCTAGACAGCCCCAGTACCCCCAACTCGAAATCTGATTGGTTAAAGTGACAACTTCAGGCAACATGTATTGAGACCCAGAAACATATGATGTGATGGCTGAAATCTGAATGGTTAGAAACTCAAACACAAACAGACACTCGGTTGTGCTCCTCTTAGAGGACTGAGAGAACATCTATAAAACAAGGAGAATAGTTTAATTGGGAATAATTTAATACATATTCATGGCTAAAAACACATTAAAAGTCAGTGATTGCTGGCCCTGATACTCAATCATCATACCAGTATGCTTGTTGATCTCCACCCTGACTAGATCCTGGATATGAGAAATGCATTTGAGAGATTTGTGTACTAATGTTCATCACAGAGGATGAGGTGTGTTGGGAGTTCATCCTTTCCAAACTAACCACACCATGTCTTCATGGAGCTGGCTGTATGTAGGGGTAGTGCGCATGCTCAGTTCTGAACGTGTTTTGATTGGCAGTGGCGGATTTAGGCGACTTGGGCGAATTTAGAAAACAAAGAGGAAAGAATTAGAAGGAAAATGTGCAAAAGATAAAGGTGTGTGTGCAGCTCTATCACTCATCTCGTCCTGTTCTCTGTGTTATAGAGATTACGTGTGAACTTAAGCGTCAGGTCTGCAGATCTCGCGAGACTTCGCGTCTTCACATACGTGGCTTTTCGCTTCGTGCTCACTTCCGGTTTGGGTGAATTCGCTACTAGCCGTCAACATGGTGAGTTCTGCACGTACAGAGAATAAATAAAACGCGTTATTTTTGCGTGGTTTTATTTATTATGCGAATGTGTGAATGTGTGAGCCTTGTTCTGGCACAATTTAAGACAAGA
The DNA here is from genome assembly GCA_039877035.1 of Silurus lanzhouensis. NCBI lineage: Eukaryota > Metazoa > Chordata > Actinopteri > Siluriformes > Siluridae > Silurus > Silurus lanzhouensis. Next base: position 498,156 of record JBCEWE010000351.1, on the reverse strand, counting down.
CTAGTGCATTATTAGCTGTTTATATAGCTAACACATATATAGCTAGCTTCATAAAAATGAAGAATGCATCTATTACGCTGTATTAATTACTATTCTTTATCTATCTATCTATCTATCTATCTATCTATCTATCTATCTATCTATCTATCTATCTATCTATCTATCTATCTATCCATTTACTTTTGCGCATGCGCAAGGTGTTTTCCGATTATATTGTCCACTGTATGAATGACTACTATGGAAATATTTAATAAATATTAATATATAAAAATAATAGACATTTTAAAATGTAAAACTATATACTGTTTTCAGAAAAGATTGCAAAATTGTTCTCTTTTTAGATTAGATTATGTATTGTGTTGAAATTATAAGATGAAAGCAAGAGAAATTGTTTTGAAGTAGAGAAAAAAAAGTCTGTCTAGGAAGGTGTCGTCTTATATAAGAGTCTAGATGATAAATTGATGAAATAAACTCGCAGATCTTATATAACATTGTGTACACGATTAATATTGATTGATAATTAATCAGTGGATGCTCCTCATATCTTCTGTTCCTCTGAGCAGGAGCTGGAGGCCATGACCAGATACACGAGTCCGGTGAACCCGGCTGTGTTTCCTCACCTCACCGTGGTGCTGCTCGCGATCGGCATGTTCTTCACAGCGTGGTTCTTCGTGTATCCTTTACCTCAACAGGCCGGTGGGACGTTTGCGTTTCTTTTCACATGAAACAGGGTCTGTTTTACACCATTTGTCTTTAACCCAGTCTGCTCCAGCTACGAGGTGACGTCCACAAAATACACACGAGACGTCTACAAGGAGCTGCTCATCTCGCTGGTCGCATCACTCTTCATGGGCTTCGGCGTTCTCTTCCTGCTGCTTTGGGTCGGAATCTACGTTTGAAGGTGAGGATTTAGTCATGGCTCCGAGCTTCAGTGTATTATTAGGATACAAGCCGAATCTTTTATAAATGATGCTATTTTGTTGTAAACAGGAATTTCAATGCACTGGTTGATTCTGTTTGCATGCTGCACTTGATGCACGGTCTGTGTGCATAGTTTTTTATTTTTGTCTTCAGCTCGAATGTTCTAAATGACAAATTTATCATGTACATCTCATTGTTTTTTGTTTCTGTGCTCTATGTTGCAGATTGAGAAGAACATTCCAATGGCTCTGTGCTTATAGTTGTGTCTCTTTCTCTCTCTCTCACACACACACACACACACACACGCACACACGCACACACACACACACACAGCGGGATCAGGATTGAACTTTGCACTTGCAGTATGTTGACAGTTTGACTTCACTAATAAAATTGATTTTGTAAAAAAAAAAAAAAAAAAAGACTCTTATTCTTTGTAATGTGTGATGCATTTTGGGAGAAAATGCTAATAAAAAATGTTCATATGTTTATTTTATTTAACATTTCATTCATCAGAAACTCACTGTATTGTTACAAGAGTTACTGTGAGCTATTCAAGTATGGGATTTTACAGAGCGACTTAAAACCACTGTTTTCTACAACTCAGCAGTTGAGGGTTAAGGGTCTTGATTAAGGGCTCAGCAGTGGCACTTCGGTGGTGCTGGGATTTGAACTCGCAACCTTCTGATCAAAAATCAGCCCTTTATCACTGAGCTACAACTTCCGGGTGCAGGTTCTGTTCAGTGCAGAGATTTTACTGTATAATGGACTTTCTCCACTTGTTTCCAGGTTAGTTTTAGTCCAGGTGTCTACATTTATGGCATTTGGAAAATGGTCTTATTAATAACTACTTATAAACGAGCAGCTATGGAGTTAAGGGTCTTGTTCAGGGTCCAGGAGTGGCAGCTTGTTGTGACCTTCGGATCCAAGGTACAATGACTAAAACCACCCTCTCCCCAGCACTTGGGCTTTCCGAGAACATACAGTGCATCTGGAAAGTCTTTACAGCGCTTCACTTTTTCCCCACACCTTGTTCCAGCCTTATTCTAAAATTCATTAAATTCATTATTTCTCTCAAAATTCTACAAACAAAACCCTATAATGACAACGTGAAAGAAATACTAGGTAAAACTTTAAATTTTTATTCACAGCCTTTCCACTGATCATCCTTGAGATGTTTCTACAACTTGATTGGAGTCCACTTGTGGCAAATTCAGTTGATCGGACATGATTTGGAAAGCGATATACAGTGTATTAGATCACTTATGTAAATTCTGCAAGGACAAAAAGAAGCAAAAGAGGGTCTGTGAATTCTGTGGTCAAGAAAAAAAAACCATTTTGCATCTTTTTTTTTCATTGTATTTACTCGAGATTATTTTGGAAAGATATGGAATTATATATTAATAGAAAAATGGAAAGTGGGCTAGAAATATGTATATTTGATGTGCTGTTTCATACAAAACATAATTATTTGAATTGTGAACAACAATATATTATACATTTGTTTATTTTATTAGGAAAATTCCATATTCATAAGAAAAAGTGGCCTCACTGCGGACCAAAATTGTCTCATTTTATTAATAACATCAAATTGTATATAAATTTCTTGGAAGAAACAAAAAAAAGCACTGAAAACACGTAATGCTCTGAAAGCATTGAAATCTATGTAATGTTTCAATTTTTTTAATGTTTTTTTTATTGGTTTTGTTTCTCTGTAAGTAAGTTTGAATTTGACATAAATATGTAATACCTAAATAATAAAAAAGTGTTTCATGGATGTTTTTTTGTCATCTGCTACCTAAAGAAATATATAATATAAATATTAAATAAAATATTTTTGTGAATAAATTGTTCATATGTATGAAGTCTGGGGACACTTTAAAGGTTGTACAGACAAAATAATCCTTATTGTTATTTCAGGATCGAGTTTAAAGCTTTGCACACAAATTCAAGCCATGGACTAAAACTACAAAAAAATATATAATAATAATCACTTTCTAATTTTGAGAAAAAAAAAAAAAAGGCTTAAAATTTAGATTTTTAAATTCAGATTGACACATTGGTGACACTCACTGGTTACACAAAATTCCAAATAATTAAATATACTTCACTTAATGTTCGATTTCTTAACCAAGGGTGCTGATGTATGGCTGATTAGACGTCTGCAGGTTGTTTGTGGTGCCTAAATCTCCAATCCTCCAGTAATCTCATAGATAAGAATAGAGCAGCATGTTCGAGCCTCACTGCTCGGCTTTCAGGGCAATAAACTTTAATCCTGTATATATAACACTCATCGTCAGCCTATAAACCTTTTGGGCTGAATGTAATAGTGTAAATATCAGGAAACCCAATCCCACACTTCGACCTACACATTTTGAAATTCCTGATTTCCAATTTACATTCTGTAATATTTGGACATTTGATTGTGTTTGCAACGTGTTAGATAAAGAATACTTTTTTTCTTTTGTACTGACCCAATGTGAAGCAAAGACCACGGGGTGAAATCTGAGCTGTGAAGTATATAAATCTGGCCGCTTATTTACCTTCATGGACATATGAAAAAATAAATACATCAGCTGTTAAAAAAAAAAAAAAAAGATTTTATCTGCATCTCAAATCGCAAAATCTGATCTTACTATTAATAGTATTTAAATAAATCTTAATAATAATAATAATAATAATAATAATAATAATAGTGCTAAAAAATCCAGAACACTGATGCACAAAGTGGATCTTTTTCAGTGGGTTTACAGATGATGAGAGGTTTTTAAGACGTGCTGTACATGTGATAAAGGAGATCAAAATGTGGTGAGATGACGAAACGGTATAATGATCCCATTATACATTTTGGAGTTATTCTACATCACACAGCGCTGAAAACACTCAAAATCAACCAAGGTATTGTAATCTTCAACATCAAACATTTATTACCAAAATGTAATCTTTTAATATTATTGATTATTATGATGTGGAACATAATCATCACTCTAATGACCTAAATGCCAACCAGCGATCAATAAACCCACCCCCTGACCATGTGACTATATTATTACACCTATAATAACCGATCAATCCCGAGTCCTGGCTGCACATGTTCATGATCAATATTAAAAGTCAGGCACTTTGGATACGATGACAAGCAGAAGGTCTGAAAAATGTGATTTCTATTAATGCAGTTTTCCAAAATAATATAAAGAAAGGATAAATGTATAGAGGATAAATCTAAAAAAGAAAAGAGGCTAAAAATGGCATTTTGGAAATTTTGAATTTTGAACAATGGAATTTTCATCGACTAAAACACACACACACACACACACACACACACACACACACACACACACACACACACACACTTTGGTCATCCCTGTTTTATCCAATCAATATTTAATCATTTGTTCTGTCGTGTAAACAAAACAGTAGAATAATAAAAAAAAAAAGATAAAAAATAAAAAGACTTTACTGTCGAGTTTATCATTCAGGACCGGACAGTCTAACATCTATTGCTCTTATTAGGTGCACCATCAATATTTAAAATGTAGAATGAAGAAGAAAAAAACTTTAAACTGACTAAATAATAATATAATTTAAAACTAATTAAAAGTGATCCGTTTATGCATCATGTATAAAGACGTATGGTGCGTTCAGTAAAAGTGTAGATGATGTTTTTTGTGCTTCGCTGATATTATGGTTGTGAAGAATCCAGGATGAACATGTTCCATTAGTGCGTCTACTTGTGCTCCATGTACCAGTCTCTTAGTTCCTGTCACTGTACTGGGAGCAGTTTTTATATATTCAGCACTGCGTCTGTATTAAATTCACTTTTTTATCCCAGTCTGCAAACCAGTCTGCAGTCTCTGTGCTGAACTGGCTGTAGCTTCTGTGTTGTTCTTTAAGAAGAGATTAAAGCCGAGCTCGGGCGAAAGCGTCCCGCAGCCAGGGACAGTCCTCGTACAGTCTCGGGTCTCCGAGGTACTCGGTGCTGCGCTTGTACAAGTAGTAATACAAAACTGCAGCTGAAAAAGAAAAACAAAAAGAACTAGGAACATATAGGTATTCGTACTCGGAATATGTGATTAAATGATCACACGTTGAGTTTTTCCAAACAACAGCATTTTTGCCTTTCGTACGGCGTTTACCTATTCTCTGGAACACGAAGAGCACCTGCAGGCCGTCCGTCCAGACAAAACGATTAGACTCCATCCACCTCAGATTCTGTCCAGTAAAAATTTGAATCAATCAAAGAAATATTCAAGTTTATTATCACTGCAATCAGGTTGGGATCAAACGTATCCTTGGACGCATCAGATATACAGCGGCTGTCAAACATCTGGAAACAGCTTGTCAGACTCTAAGAAATTTCTATGGACAGGAGAGAAGATGTGATCAGACTCCCTCACCACCACACTCACGCATGGAGGTGGATGTGTAATGGGTTGCTTTGGAGCAGAGAAGATTTCGGAAAGGGCAAGGAATCCTGAACTAACACGTCTCCCATTCCACACTTCATCACCATGCAGTTCCGTCTGGACTGCATCACAAGTAAGAAATCTCCAACTAGTGAAGAACATCTTCAAATTATACAAAGAGAAAGTGTTTCAGCTGAATGAAGTGTCCGGATTCTGAAAGTGTGTAAAGCTGTTCTTCATGCTAAAGCGAGGGTTTTTCAACAAAAAAAAAATTTCAGTGGAACATCTGGATATTTATATATCTGTTTGGTCGATGGAAATCTCCATCCCATTAAATGACTTAGACACAAAAGGAACATGCACATGCTTCTCAAAACCCCCCAAAAAAGTGCGACAATAAACTTTACTGGATGAACTACACAAAATACCATGTAATGTTTAAGTAAAAAAAAAAGCGATAAACGATAGAATTATACATTTAATGATTTACACAAAAATGAAATCTTGTAAATCTAAATTCGTTACTAAAATTTGAAATATTCATCCCTGTTGCTATGGAATCTCTAAACCACGTTCTGGTGCAACCAGTCATCATCAAAAGATGTAAACAGCAATATGATCTCAATACCAACAATACGGCCAAAAGTATGTGGACACCAGCCCATTAAACTTTAACTAAAAAGTTTAGCTGAATACATGGAGTGTTATGTTTGAAGTTGAAGAACTCGAGTATCCTGCACAAACACCTGAACCTGAACCCCCACTGCACACCTTTGAGACGAACTAGAAACGCCTGACCTCTGTAATGCAGGAAGACTAAGTCCATACACTTTTGACCATGTAGTGTAAATACCGCTGTGGTGAAAATGTACACATGGCACCGGAGATCAGTTCTCTTTAGTAACTCGAGGTTGCTGTGGATCAGGAGTCTATCCTGGGAACACTGGGTGCGAGACAACATGCGATGGAACACGAGCATTCAAACAGTGTCAGGGACAGAGGGATCAGGGGACGTACCATGATCCAGCAGTGAAGACAGATGCTGAGTGTGAGGTAGACAGCAGACAGGACGAGTAGTGCTCTAAACCTCTCCAGCAGCAGAGACAGCAGTCCCACCTGGAACACGTACGTGTTGAACATCATCAGCAGGATGATGATGACGTTAAAGAGAACGGCAATGTCCTGGATTCTGCAGTGGGATCAAGAGTGCGGGAGAAAGACAAAGACGTCAAACATTAATATGACAGCATCCGAATCAACACGTTTCTTCGCTCGGGCTTTTTATTTTTGCCTTTAATACTCACATGAACAGTACGAGCTGGATAACTGGAGCTGCCCTCAGCAGTTCACTGAAAGAATTGACGAACAGGTCGAAGGCCAGAAGAGAAAGCTGGATCAGCAGCACCAGCGAGTAGTTATTGGTCTGGAGCATCTCGGAGTCCAGTGTCGCCTCACTCAGCGATTTATAACGTGTCCTTCAGCTTGTCGTCAGTGTGATACCACAGAAATGAGCTTCGAAACCCAAACTATTCAGCCGATTGTGTCTAAAGGTGCTGATTTGATACAACTTTTCCCACTTCCATGCCTCATACCGCGGAGTGTTAGAGCTTCAGAAGAAATCGGAAAGAATCGCTCTTTAATCCTGGGGGTATTTTAGAGGCTCAGATTGACAAATTCATGTGCACACTATGCTCAAACATCGAGTCATAAAACCGAAATCTGTCCGGTTAGAAGTAATCCGGTTGAACGGAGACGTGATCTACAGGTCACCTAGAAGACACGAAACGGTGGGATTAGCATAAAGCAACGATCAATCAATATATCACATATTAGATGACTTCTTCTTCGCTGGAGTCACTCGTTCTCCTGTCTGTAGGGGGGTGGGATTACTCTGAAATTTATGACGTTCCTAAAAATGGTGAGCTATGATCTGTGTAATTCCAAGTGTTAAAGCACTTGGAAACATGGTAGGGATTAAGGTTTAATTTCACTTAGACATCTTGTGTGTGTGTGTGTGTGTGTGTGTGTGTACCATCTAATCTGTACCTGACTCTTGCTTCCACCAACACACACACTTCCATGATTAACAAATAGTTACCTTACTTCTCAAATCTAATAAATCACACTTTAATCAACCAGTAAATCTTTTATCAGAGTTTCAATCAAAACAATGAGCTCCTAGAAGATCCACAGCGGTGGTGGTGGTGGTGGTGATGGTGTACATATCTGGCTACATGATCTGCACCTTATCCCCAGCTCAAGATTGCTCAGTATCTCATCCGAGTTTCATTTTAAGTGCAACAAATGATGTGTAACACCACGGATCAAAACAAACATGTGCTTAATGACAGCATGGCGCACATTGTCTTCTTCCCAAAGCAGCTAAGTGGCTAGCTATCCTGCTCAAGACGCTCAAACTGGAGCTTCTGGTTTATTTACCTGAACAAAACTGGTACAGTACCTCATTCTCCGGCTATACATGATGTTAGTTTGAAGACAGATTGGACGCCGGGATCCGATCTCACTCGAATCAGACAAACGAAGCGTCCATGTGCACCAGGAATCCACCACGTCTCCCATAGCAACGTTTACCGTAAAACCCGGAAGTGACGGTGACACAAAAAACCCCCCACAAATAATTTAGTGGACCCTAATTTGATTTGGAGTTGTGTCTTCCTACAAAAACGAGCAGTCATTTACAAAGTAAAAAAGAGAAATATTAATGAATAGAGCTCTGGGTTACTAATCAGAAGGTTGTGGGTTCAAGCCCCTGCGACGCCAAGCTTATTTCCCGTGTGGTCCAATCCAACAGACGAGCTACTGTACAGCTCAGAGTGCTGAAGAAGTTACCGCTGTTGATGCTCGACGGGTCAGGGGTGTTTTGGCAGCGAAATGGAGACCAAAACAATATTATTCAGGTGGTCTTACAGTCATAAGGTCGGCGTATATGACAAATTACGGTAAGGTGAGTTTTCTGCCCTCTAGCGGCAGAGGAGCGGCAGTGAACTGCAGGACGTAGACAGGATACACACCCGGTGGAATTGCAGTGACTGGCGGCATGTGAGCAACCTGTGAGTCTGGGACGACTGGAGAACTTCACAACTCCAAGAAAAGGTAAGTGAGATCTCTGTTTCAAACTGGAAATATCTACAGAACATGTCCTTTCTAGAGTCATTATAGGTTTATGGAACGTGTCCCCATAAACATGTCACATGTCTATAGACAGTAAATAAGCAGTGTCAGCAAAATGTTCATACATTCTCTAAAACAGGTTTATAATACAGTAAATATAATACAGATTCTTATAAAGGGAGAAGTTTCTGGATATCCTGAGTGAAGGTGAGAAGCTCAGGACTGTGCACATTACAGTTTCCTCTATTTATAAGGCAGCACTGGTGCCTGTGTGCCAGAAAGCATTCATGCCATGAACACATTTATGTCCTTGAGGTGCAACTTGTTAAACATTAGGGATTAAAGTTGCTTTTTCTTTTACTTTCTGTAAAACTTTAGTTTAGTTTCAGAATAACTCGCCTGTGTGCTGTGGACTCTAGTGTTTATTTATCCTTGAGAGCCGAAAGGAAATACAGTGGACTTTATAATCGTTATTGTTGTTATAATAATCATAACAACAATAATACAAATAAGAATAGTATTACGAATAATAATAATAATGATATTATTATATCACTGTTATTTTTCTAATTATTAGTAGTAGTATTACTAATATCTGTTTTCTTCTTCTTCCTCTTCTTCCTAGTGTGATTAATATTACTAATAATACATTTGAAAATAATTGTATGTTACTCCTGTAAAATACAGTATATTACTGTATTTATCGTTAAGCAGCTGCCCTGCGCTACAATTTGTCATATTCCTTTATTCATTGTTTTCCTTTATCTAGTTCATTCATTTATTTATTTGTTTGTTTGTTTGTTTGTTTGTTGTTTACTTCCCATTTGCTTATGCAACACTTCCCTACATGCTAATGGAGGGGCATTTCCCGAATCATCTGGCTGTTCACAGCACGAGGTTTTATAGATAATTGTGTCTAGAAAGAAGGAAACCTATTTTTGGAGTTTTTCAGATTTTCACACACAACAGCCTCTAGTTTCTGTGCATCAGAGATCATTTGGCTGCTGATAAAAATAGAGGAACTTTTTCTGTCCCTGTGCCTCGTAACCAACTTGTTTAACTCTGTACTGTCTGCGGAAGGACCTGTCAGCTAGGAAGTTAGTATTTCAATTAATAAGCAATTAATCAAGATAGATAGAAGTCAATAAAAATGTTAAGATGTTGAAATGTTCGTTGGGAGTGATGATGATGGACAGGATTAGAAATGAGTTTATTAGAGGGACAGCGCATGTTGGACGTTTTGGAGACAAGGTGAGGGAGGTGGGATTGAGATGGTTTGGACATGTGCAGAGGAGGGACATGGGGTATATCAGTAGGAGAATGCTGAGGATGGAGCCACCAGGAAGGAGGAAAAGAGGAAGACCAAGGAGGAGGTTTATGGATGTGGTGAGGGAAGACATGCAGGTAGTTGGTGTGAAAGAGGCAGATGTAGAGGACAGGGGGGTATGGAGACGGATGATCCGCTGTGGCGCCCCCTAATGGGAGAAGCCGAAAAAAGAAGAAGATAAAAGTCAATTTAAAAATGGACTAAACACATGCACACTGTCTCTATTGCTTACCTCCTTAACCGCTGTGTAACATTATGCCTGTTTCTTTCCGTTCCTTAACAACGTCTCGTGACTGTAAGCTGAAACTCGACCTAAACAGAAAGAATCGCAGTAATATACATTTTAACATCCGGATCGAAAGTTATAAATCACTTTAAATAATAATCTCCCGTAGCACACAATATCTTATTAACGACGTGTTGATATGATGTTGTGTGTTTTGTTATCGTGCTTCTTTGTTTGAACAATTAAAGCTATTGAAATGCAAGATGCTACATATGTGTGTTACTTTATTTTGGTTCCTCCACCTGGTCTGGTGGATTCTGAGGTAGTTTCAGGAAAGTCTGGGGAAGTCCATGGGACCTCGGTTTATTGCGGATATATTTACACACTCATTCATACCTAATGGAAACTTTGTTGTTACCAATCTGCCTGCTAGCATGTTTTTTTAAATGGGGGAAGAAGCAGAGAAGCATGCAGGAACCCATACAGACCAAGAGTGAACCATGGACCTCTTGTACCTCTTGTATCAACGTATTATTGCCCAGTTTGTTGTTGGAGCCTTATGGGTCCTGAATTGCTTGAGATTAGGGGCCTTTGTTTTAGAAATCAGAGGTTGGAAATTCAGATTTAAAACTTTTATTCGAATGCGTATTGTAATACCTTCAATCCACATGAACCCGATGTTCAGGCTGTGATTGCTAGTTTTAATGCGCAGCGCCCAATGCAAATTTGGGTTAAATGCTTTATTTGCATCTTGCTTTGTTTCTGTGTCACCTCCCTGTCAGAGCACACACACACACACACACACACACACACACACACACACACACACACACACACACACACACACACACACACACACATATGCAAGCCCACCCCCTCCCCTCACACACACACACACACACACACACACACACACACACACACACACACACACACACACACACATGCAAGCCCACCCCTCCCCTCACACACACACACACACACACACACACACACACACACACACCACACACACACACACACACACACACACACATGCAAGCCCACCCCCTCCCCTCACACACACACACACCACACACACACACACACACACACACACACACACACACACACACATGCAAGCCCACCCCCTCCCCTCACACACACACACACACACACACACACACACACACACACACACACACACACACACACACACACATACACACACAACCAAGTGTACAGTTCCATCATGTGACCATCCTGTTTTGCTACTGCATATCCTGGAGCTTTGACAGAGGCAGCAAATAAGCTAAAGAGAAGAAAAACAAAGGGAATGTGTGCTCATGGACAGTGTCAGGCGCTCTATTTGATTTGTGAGTGTTGCGACGTGTCACGTTGGGAAATTATCAGCTGTTTTGCCCTGCACAGGACTTTTATCCCTGTGTTTTGGCGAAACGCTGTAATCCAAATTCAACATCTGGCATTGCAATTTCATTCAAACGGAATAATGATTCTGGATTTTCCAGCGATACAGGATTCACGTCTTTTCCCAAACGTTTTGGTAGAAAGTGGTAATCGACTACAATGTTTACACACTGATATTGACTATAGGCAGAGCTGAGGAACATCGCAGTTCAAACACAAGAGGATTTCGGCCCTTAGCATGCCGGTGGCTCAGAGCAGAAAATACAGAGTTTTACTGTTTGCACGTCGTCACTTCTTTCCCGCTGATAAGAGACGTGTCAGGCTTCTGTTTACATTAGGTTTTAGATGAATCTCTCGCCCCTGTATCATGTTGTTAAGGGGTTAAGGTTTCATTGGAGCTTCTGGCACAGTCCACAATAAATACACAACTATAATCAGTAACAGGAACTGACCTGTTTGTAGAAAATACCACTGGATTAACATCATTAAGATTAATGATTAACCATCATTTTGTGTCCAGGATTTATTCTGTACTGAAATTCTGAGTTGACCTTCTCATTTAAACCTCTATGAACATGATTGTTGGAGACAAGGTGAGGGAGGTGCGATTGAGATGGTTTGGACATGTGCAGAAGAGGGACACGGGGTATATCACGGGGTAGGAGAATGTTGAGGATGGAGCCACCAGGTAGGAGGAAACAAGGAAGGCCAGGGGGGAGGTTTATAGATGTGCTGAGGGAAGACATGCAGGTGGTTGGTTTGACAAAGCGAGATGAAGATGGATGATCCTTTGTGGTGCCCTATAATGCGTTCAACCTGGAAAACCAAGAAGAATCATGGATACGTTTGTGTATTTTTGCTTTAATGCACGGTTTCCTACATTAATATCAATAGGTCACTTTTTTTGCAGCGATTCACACGAATCTCTGACCAGACGTGAAGGGATTTGAACCGTTGATGGCGTGAGCAGCCGTATTGACAATGAAACGATGCTATTATTTGCTGAAGTTGAAGGAAGAAGCAGAGGAAGTTGGAGAGAGGAGAACTTTCTATTTAGGAATTTCAAGAAGAGTCTGGTCTTTTTTTCTTTTTTGGGGGGTCTAACAGAGGTTAGAATGATTCTCCTTTAAAACACATTCGTAACTATGTAATCTCTGTGTCTTTGTGATGACAGGACAAAACCAACAAACTGACACATAGATGGATATTCCCTTTAAAAATATTCCGGGATAAACATACGGAATGTGTTTTTGTGTGTGATGTTTTTCCTTCCAACCTGCTGATAAGAGGTCCTAGACTCTGTATCCTGTTTCTGCTGAGATCTGCATTTTTTAAACAAAGGAAACTGATTTATTAAAACTACCACCCAATGATTAACCCACAAGGGCATTTCAGGAATACTGAGGAAAAAGTACATAAAACCAGTGAGAGTTTAATTATCAGTGAATAGATTAACTAATTTTTACTCGTTCTTTCTCTTCACTTCAGTAATGTCAGGCTGGTTGAGAGATGGAGAGGTTCTGGAGGGTCAGGGCAGTGCCCCAGCGTCTCCTGTTAACCCTAGATTTAGGACTCCAACATCAGGAAGAGGAACGAGGCCCTCACCTGAGAGTGCAGCTTTCAGGACACCACAGGACACAATGAGGAAAGCCAAAGAGCTGTTTGGGTTGTGTGATAAAGAGAACAAGGGCTTCATCACCAAGCGAGACTTGCAGGTGTGTACAAACTCTGTTTAGAGTTCGTGGTTTGGTTTCATAACCGTTGAGGTTTTTCTCAAGGTTTCTTCCTCATACCAGCTCAGGGAGTTTTTTTTCTTGCCACTGATTTCTATAATGATCTCAGATGTTGAGCTATTTTATGAGTTGCTCAGTAGGTCCTAGTTTTATAACCACAAATGACTGTATAAGATTATAGAAAGAACCTCACTCATAATCTTACACTCCAGTGCTCATGTTAGTTCTCACTCTCCAGTGTTCTGTAGTGTTTAAAGACTATAATCACACTCTTGATGTCACCCAAATGAGGATGAGTTCCCCTTCTGAGACTGGTTCCTCTCAAGATTTCTTCCTCATAACATCTAAGGGAGTTTTTACTTGCCACAATCACCATGGTGCTCATCAGAGATAAACACAAACCATTCACTTTAACTCTTTAAATTCTGTAAAGCAGCTTTGAGACAATGTCTGTTGTGAAAAGCGCAATAGAAATAAACTTGACTTGACTTGACTTGACTTGACTTGACACTGTCGCCACTGGCTCATCAATGATAAACTTATAGGCACTAACATTCTAAATCCATATTAATAATGTCTATTGTTAAAAGTGCTATACAAATAAAGCAGAATTGAATTGTACTGTTTCTGCTTGCCAGCGGTTGCAAGGAGAGGTGCCTCTGACCCCGGAGCAGTTGGAGTCTGTGTTCGAGAGCTTGGACCGTGATAGAAATGGCTTCATCACGCCTTTAGAGTTTCACACGGGCCTAGGTTTGTGTTTGTGTCATGATCCTTGAAAATATTTACGACGCATGATATTTAGCACAATTATAATCTAGGTTTGGATATAATATTACTATTCATACACGAATGATAAAATATTACCAGGAGCTGCTATTAATCAAAGTTTTTAAAGGTTACCAAGCATATAAAATACTGTGTCTCAGAAATGTGTCCAATAGCATCATTTATTACGTTTATGGCATTTGGCACCTGCTCAGGAGTAGCATCTTGGTGTAGCTGGGATTTGAACTCATGACTTTTGGATCCAAAATGCAATGCCTTAGCCACTTGTAAATGGGAAAAATGCTAAATGGGAAAAAGAAAATGGGAATTTAGCCATTTGGTAATGGTTTTAATCAAATGGTAAAAATACTGTTTGTCCTGGTATTACATTATCCTTTTTCCTAGCCTTATTCCCTTTCAATCCAAGCACTTCTGATGATGTTTGAATACATAAAAATTTAATCCACACAGAATTCTGACACGACAACTTGTTAATGATGTAACCCCAAGATGATTAGAGAGTATTTTGGACCAGAACCGTGCACACTTGGCTAAGAGAAACGTAAAATATTTGAAAATGCCTACATAAAGGGTGTTACCACTCATGGGCTAGTTAACTGGATGTTCACAAAACCATCTCTCACTCTCAGGTGAGCTGGTAGAAGAATGCGAGGTGAAAGATCCAGCAGAGCTGAAATTCACACAGATTCTTATAGAACTCGGAGCTGATAAACTCCTGAAAGAGTGAGTTTTGAGACGCCGCAGTTCACCAACATTTCCAATTGTAATATTATAACCACTTATATAAAGTATACAATGACTTTCTTTTTGTGTGTGTGTGGTGTGTGTGTGTGTGTGTAGTCAGTGGGAGCTGTGTTCCCTTTGGTGTCATTTGCAGAAAGACAGGCCTGAGTTGCTGAACGTGTTGGAGGAAATTCTTTCCCAAGCCGTGGCTCATCTCCAGGACGCCCTGAAAGAGAGGGACAATTTGGAAGAGACACTACACAGGTCAGCGTTCACACTACACACCGGATTTTGTGTAGAAATTAATTCAAATTTAGTAAGCCATATGGTTGTGTAGTACTAGGGTTGAATTTGAGTGTGTGTGTGTCTGTTTGTGTTGATGGACACACAGACGAGAAGATGACCACGACAGGGTGGTGCGCTCACTTTACGAAGATCTAGAGAACCAGCTCAAAGAAGAGCGAGAGAAACGACTCACTCTGGTAAATCTGGATCAACAGAAGATCAATAATCTGCATGCATGACCTCATGACCTCCTTGCATGGAAAACATGACCACACTGACCACCAATAATAACCTTTTTATTTTTATTTTATTTTTTTTGAAGGACAGTGTGAGACATGGAGACAAAAGGGAACAGCTACTGCAGGAGTTGAGGTTGAGAGAGCAGGAACTAGAGTTCACGTTGACCAAGCAGAGAGAGGTAAACACTTTAGCATTATTCAGAGCCGTTACAGTTCCTTGCCCAGAAGAATATAAATCTATAACACACTCTCCATGGAACTCCTTGTAGCTGGAGTCTAGGATCAAAGCTCTGTGCCAGGACCAGGCAAACACTCGGGTGCAGAACCAAAGGCTGCAGCTGGTGAACGCAGATTTGCGGGAACAGTTGGAGGAGAGCCGAGAGGAGCTGCAGAAGGCGCTTAACCAGTTGCAGATCCTCCAGGAAACACTTACAGATCAGCAGGAGGGCAAGCAGAGGTGAGATGGGCTTTTGGTACGTTCGATCCAGAAGTCGAGGGTTTTCAGAGCTCAGAATGACATCATATTAAAACTACAAAGTAAACAAAAGAGCTGAACGTCTCCATGTTTGACTTTCGTTAGCAAAATGCTAACTGTGATGAGAAATGCCCAATATATATATATATATATATATATATATTATGAAGATGATAAACTTCACAAAACAATGCATACAATTATGTTTATGACACTAGTGGCTTTGGATACCCATGTAGGACCGCATGGCCTGTCTTTCCTTTGATTTAATGGTTTCCTTTATTATTTACCCTTCTCTGTTTTTCTGTAGTACTCATTGCTTGATTTAAATACTACCATCTACCATACTTCAGTAGTTTTAACCACATGGTTGGTATCGTTTTGTACCCAGGCAGGTGCTGAAAGTCTCCAGAAACATGCAGAAAGAGCGAGAGAGCCTGATGAGGCAGCTGAATCTGCTCAGGTAAGACCGCATGCATGTGTCGCATGGCTTAAAACTTTGTGCAGGTGTGTCTTGAGGTCATTGTTCAGTTCAGGTTTATTTGCTCTTGACAGATATCAGATATAAGATAAGGCGGGGAGTGTGGCCCAGTGCACAAATACCTGAACTGCAAAAGTGAACAAAAAAAACAAAACGGGTTGAAGACAGAAGTCAGAAACAAACTTCACTCAAAAAAATGTATTAAAGGAAAACAACAGACTTATTATTAGTGAGTGAGGAGCATTAAATAATGTCCTGTACATGTTCTCGTCTGTGTTAGAGGACAAATGTTAAGTAGTTGAATGGACATTCGGTGCCACCCAGACGAGGACGGGTTCCCTTTGAGTCCGGTTCCTCTCATGGTTTCTTTTCTTAGGGATAAACTCACAGGCACTAAACTAATAAATTCATATTTTATAACCGCTTTATCTATGTGAGGCTGCTTTGGGACAATGTCCATTGTTAAAAGCACAATAAGGAATAAAATTCTTTTGAAAATACAGAAATATATTTTTGTGAATTAGGGATCAGAAGTTCCACTACAGTTGAGGTTCTAGTTTTATATCTCATATTTATATTATTATTTTTACTGTATCTTTGGTTTCTGTTCATTAATAACCTGCTTTTTTTTCCCACTAAGACTAGTCATATAAACGATCACAGAGCTCAGTAAATAATGAAATGATGAATAAGAGGATTTTACTGATTGTGTAAAATCTTTTTAAATATATACAGTAACAACAGTTGTATATATTTTGCAAATGCAGAATTGCTCTTGCAATAGTTTCTCTGCCCATTAAATAGAAATTACGACTAGTATTTTGATTTTGGTAAACTTTATGGATAATAGTATTGGGAATGAACTTTTTCAGCCATATGTGGCTCCTCCCTTACATCTGATTCCAAAGTTGGAGGCACACAATGTAACATGTATTTGGATGCGGTAGAATCGACATTTCCCTTTAAATAGAACTAGAAGACCCAAACCTGCATGACAATGTGCACAAAGCCAGCTTCATGAAGATATGCTTTACATTACGTTGGAGTGAAAGATCTTGAGTGGCCTGCTCTAGAGCTCTGATCTCAATTCAACTGAGCACCTGTGGGACGAATTGAATCACTGACCTTCTTCAGGCCTCTTCAGCCTACATCAGTACCTCGTTGTGAATGAATGAGCACAAATTTTCACAAGCACACAAAAAAAAATCTAGTGGAACATCTTCCCAGCATTGTAGATATCATCAGAACAGTAAATGATGACTAAATGTGGAATAAGAGGTTTAAAATGCACTCACCAATCTTGTGGTCAAGTGTCTACAAACTTTGTCTAAATAGTGCATGTTCAAGGTGTTATTATAATCCTTCATTTTACGATTCACCAATTCATCTAGAACAATCCACAGGCAAAAAATGTGCTCTGCTAGAATTTAATTGACCCACCAGACTTTAATAAATCAGACCAACAATTTTTATAAATAAAATTTATTTCTTGCGTTTCTTTAAATGTTTGTTTTCATCATGTTTCTTTATCAGGGACATGAACAAGCGTCTGCGGGATGAGAAGGACGCACAGCAGGATCTGAAGAGGGTTAGTCACAGACAATCCTTCATGCCTCCTCTTCAAACTTACCCACCATGCAACTGTGGCCAAACCACCCCACCGTGGGGTGGGCACTCTTTTTACCCTTACTGAACTGGACTCTGAGCTGGTCTCTTATATGCGGCTGTTTGTTATGACTGTGGTGAAGCTGTGGGCAGCGCTGTGCATGTCTGTTCAACAGGAAGGAGATCATCTTCACCTGCTTGTTCTTCCTTTGCATGTGGCTGTGCTCGGGGTTTCTGTCCTAATGAGGGTTAGACTAGACTGCTGGTCTACTGAAGCTTCCAACACTTATTAAAGGGTCACTCAAATACATGGACTCCAATATTCAAGTCTGGAGAATTGTAACTGGTTTGAACTGGTAACTGTAACTGGTCTCTGCTGCTTATTACTGAAGGTTATATGCTTTAATCTTAAAGAATGTACAGCGATCAGTATATGGACACACACAGATGTTATGATGATACACACAGCCATATGATGGGTTTCTTATTCCGGACCCTGAAGGCCACTTTGAAAAATGTGAATGCGGAATCTCAGGTTTGAAAAAATGTTGTTTCTGTAGAAAAACAAATCAAACGCTTTTAAATTTGTGTCCGTTACAGAAAACACGGATAAACGTTCCCTCCAGGCTGTTTTTATTTTCAACACTGGAGCTCAGCTCACATTAGGAAATGACTCATTCAGACTGTGAATAATTTTAGAAATCAAGAGACCATGATCAGCACGCCAATACCAAAACAAGGCTGGACGATGTGGTGTCAAAATAGCTTTGTGTTTGTATACTACGTTAGTATACTGTAAACTGTACCACTACCTGCTAATACAGTGCTGTTTGTGGGTCATGTGACCAATTTTTGTCAAACTTCCTTATGGACTGTTCTTCCGTTTGAAGTATTACTGCAATTCCGCTTGAACTTTTCATAATAGATATCTAAAACATTTCCTATTTGGCTTTGTTCACTATTCCAATCATTTAAAATAATAGTTCTTTAAAATTTTATACCGCTTTTTAATATTAAAAAAGCCTTTGAGACCTTTGAGGACTCTCTGTGCTGATCTGGCAACCCCCAGGTCTGTGGTTTAAATCTGGCTTGAAGAACAGTTTGGATTTCGTGAATTTCACCTCACAGATTAATGAAGTACATCAATCTATAAGCATCTATGCAGAGATTGTATATTTGCTGTCCTGTAATACCATGAATATACAATAATACAATATTACAATAATATTCGTATGGAAATTTGGCCCAAGCTTATACTGTAGGCAAGTCAGGAAGCGGGTTCAGTGATTTTTCATTTATACTTTACATCATGCTCAAAAACAGCTGGATAGAGCAGCATTTTTGTTGTTGTTGTTTTTTACTTTATTTTTTTTCACTTTTATAAGGTCACAGACTAGAAAAAAGCATCAGTCTACAAATGGTAGAGAATAATATTATTAGAAAAGGTTTTTGTTGTTTGAAGGAGAGAATAAGAGGATCAGATCAACCCGTGCAATGACACTTCATACGAACGTCAGCTCTAATCGAGATTAAACAACGAAGTCTGTTACTGATATCACTTAAACCACACATCTTCACTCTGAGCCATAGAGCAAGTCGACACACCTGTAACTCTAATCCAAACCCAGATGAGCTCATCTAATGACTTAACGTTCGTAGCTTTTGCTGTAATTACAGGGCCTTTGCATTAAATATTCACTTTTTTCCACATTTTGAATTTTTCTCAACCTGGAAAAAAAAATGGATGATTATTTTATACAAACGTATTCCTGATATATACATGTACATATTTATTTAAAGATGTGAAAAAAAGTGGTCAGTCCTTGTGCAGATTGACTGCAGGACAAATGCTGTGCATTGCTTTTTTTTGTGAATACTAATAGCAGATTGTTTTTCCCTCCAAAAAATATTTCCTGCACATTTCGAATAATTATTTTGTTCTCTCTGAATATGTTTTTCTAAATCATGAAATTTTGAAATTATACCTTTTTAATTATTAATTCGGTGCAGAAAGTAATTTTCGAGTAAACTCTTGAGACGCTAGGAATCTTGCCAGATCCCAGGAAGAATATATTTATCACATCCTTTTTTTTTTTTTTTGTCTGAATTTTTTTGTTTTAAGTTATGTCAATATTAGAAATTATTTTTCCTGCATGAAGTTCATTTAAATGATTGCATCTGCTGTACGTTTCGACTTTAAATTGTGACAAGTTTCTGTGCTTTTTCGGTTCATGATGAACAAAATGAACATTTTGTGAGTCAGGTTATGAAGGAATGGGTGTGTGTTTTTTTTTTTAGCAGCACCTCAGTACACAATAAAAGACATTGCTGATGGTACACAATCCTATCCGTCTCCTTATTGCACAAGACCCGACCGTATATACACGTGTGAACACTTCTCTACCTTCTATACACGAAACAAAAAGACTGTGACGTAACATTCCAGCCATACAAGAGAAACACGTTCTTTACAGAATAATAGATTTTTTTTTTCCTCGTACACCTTTTTTTTTGGCATGCTAATCTTCTAAAGCTAAAATAATCCCTCGACTGTTCCTTAGACACCTGAGGAGAAGAGACCTTTAGAGAAGAAAGGGTCAATAATTGGAGACTATTTACTGGCCACGAGACCTGACAACAGGTGGGTCACTAAAATACTCATGACTCATTTTTTTATGATGTCTTAAATAGTATTTGAATACTATATACTATGAATACTATATACACACGCACACACACACACACACACACACTTTTTCTTTTATGTTTTTTATCCATACTTCATTAGTAGGCGGGTCAGTTTTGTTGGTCTGAAGAAGAACAGCTCACCTAATGTTATTGCGGAGGCCGAACAAACGCTCTCAGAGAAAAACCATAAACTGGATACATCCAGCAGCACGGTATTGTAAAGAAACGTTTGTATTTTTAAGTAGTTTTGTTCTTTTTTATGATAAGAGTATGGTCAGGATTCTTTTATCTGCCAATGATTATCTGCCATGTCTCACAAAATAGACTGTAAGATTTCTATTGCTATACATGATGCAAATATAGAACTTGAGTCGTTTGCATGGTCAAACCCTTTTTTGTTGTAATGCAGCAGGTTCTGATTTTTAGATTTTTTTGTATGTGTTTTTTTTAAACAATCAGCTTGACCTGACTTTTTCTGTGTAATTTATTTAAATAACCCTGTTCCTGTTTCTCAGGCTGAAGTTAGAAGCCGAGAGCGTGTGTTTAAGGTTGTGTTTTTAGGCAGTTCAGGAGTGGGTAAGAGTTCATTCATCCATCACTACTGCAAAGGGCACTTCCCCAATAAAATGAGCACTACTGTAGGTAAGCACCAGATCTCTGGTGTAGAACATACACACAATATGTAATTGGTTAAGTTGGCAGTACTTGAAAGCTTCTTGCAACACCAAATATCATTTGCATTTGCTTGACAGGTGTGGACTTTCAGGTCAGAAGTCTAATACTAGACTCCACCCAGATTTCTCTCCAGCTTTGGGACACAGCAGGACAGGAGAGGTACGGGGAAAAAATCTTATTTTACTAAGTCGTTGTATTTTTTAATGCAAAGCATCTGTAAAATTTACTTTTTATTTCATTAAAATATAAACACGAGCGATCATTTAATATTGTAATAGAAACATATATCACTATAAAGTGGTTGAAGAAACCTGGCTACCCACCTACAGTATATCAATCCATCTCTTTTTAAATGAGCGTTAAAATGAAAAGAAAGGGAAGAATAAATGACTTCGTCTGTGGCAGATTTCACAGCATCACAACACAGTATTACCGTAAAGCAGACGGGATCCTGGTCATGTATGACATCACTCAGGCCACCTCGCTCGTGGCGGTGCGTGATTGGCTCGAGCAAGTACAGGTGAGGCCAATTTGTGATGCAAATATTCCATTCCGAAAAGGTTTGCATTTCTGACGATGCGGTGAAATGGGACGAGCCCAGAATTTTGGCCTTATTAACAACAGGACACGCTTGTTGGTGCACTTTTTGTTCTTTCAGGAAAACATGGCGGATGGAGCATGTGTGATGTTGCTAGGCAACAAGATGGATATGGAGGATGATGGTGGAGGACAGGTGACCACCATGCAGGGGAAAAAAATGGCTCAAGTAATTCACAGGGGTTTCCTGTTTTGTTTACTCAATATTTTACATGATTGTACTCAGATATATTTATATCTTTTTATAGGAATTTGCTTTGTGTTACTCTTTGTTTGCATCAGGATTACCAGGTTGAGTTCTTTGAATGCAGTGCTAAGAGTGGCTATAACATCCAGGAGGCTATGAGACACCTGGCTAGGTAAAAGCCCAGAGTTAAACTTAATATAGTGTTATTTATTATTTCTATGTAGATGACATCATACCTGATCACTGGATTCTGTCTTTGTAGGCTGATGTCCACCCAACAAGATAAACAGTGTGAGTTTGTACTTCACTCCCTGGATAACTCAAGTCATAGTAGGCAGTGTTGCACGTAGGTGGAGAGAGAGCTAATGACAAAATCCAGTCACATGATCAGCCATTACCATCAGACTGCCTGCAGCATGACTGAAACCACTTACTAGACTAATCCAACATGTGGAAATTCTTCTGAACAATCTCTGTGGGTGGTGACTTTCTCAGGATATTATGCCCAGAGTGTTTAACATGCGTACATGTTAGCATGTTAGCACATGTTAGTTGTTAGCAACTAGCATCGCTAGCTACCCTTCACTTGTAGACTTAAAACTGTTCCATCGTGACAATTTCGTGAAGATATGGTTTACATGGGTTCAAGTGGCAGATCTTAAATGACCTCACATGAAGCTCTAACCTCAACCCTATCGAACACCTTTGGGAGGAATCGGAATGGCGGCTGCACTCCAGGCCTCCTCACCTCACCTACATCAGTACCTTACTTTACTAATGTTTACATCTTCTCAACCACGCTCCAAAATCCTTCTCCAAAAAAATTATATTTCCTGCACATTTCGAATAATTATATATATATAAATATAATTATTCTTTCCAGAAGGGTCGAGGTTATTATAACAGATTATGAAATGAAGATTATATCTGAAATGGGATGTGTATAAAGCATATACCATTGTTAAGGTCAGGTGTCCACAAACTTTTGTGTATGAAGTGTACATTAGATTACTTTGGATGGTATTATTCTATAACAATAAGGATGGTATGATATCTTTATATTTCATAATGTGTTTGTTAAATCAGTATAACCACTGTTTAATGGCTATAATCAGTATCTCTAACATTATCATGCATGTTTGATTGTTAAACACAGTGAATTGACTTTGTGCCATGTGAAGCAAATGAGTGTCTTGGGTGGTTCTCAAGGAGACTGTGTTCCAAGTGTATAAAAAAAAATAATCATTTAACAAAATGGAATTTTTGTAAAATTGAAAACTGTATTTTAAAAAAGGTCTGGAGGATTTCTAGAGTAACGAGGTGTTAATAAATAAGAAAATGTTGCTGTTTCACAGTTTAATAATTTGTGTAATGATGCATAGGATGTGTGTTTTCAATACGTCTTCGAACGAACTGCCGTCGTTTGCTGAACAATGTCTCATTTACAGCATCACAACTTTCTAAACGTTTTCTTTTTTACATTTCAACTTCTTCACTGAAGTTATTGCTCTTAGCCACGTCAATGGCTTTAAAATGAAGTGGATATGACTTTTATAGTTTTAGGACTAGTGAAAATTTTCAAACAAACATTGCTATGAACAGCTATGAATCTGTGAACTCTGATCATAACTTCACTGTATTTAATTTCATGTTAAAACTATAAAGAACGCTACAAATTATGCTTACGAAATTGCACTTTTAGACTATAAACCACCTTTAGAACACTTTTAGACCAAACTTATGAAAGGGAAAGATTTATAATCACATTATTGATGCGGATGGATTTTCAGTTCAGGATAAATTTAGTCATTTGCCTTTTATACCTTGAAATTGTATATTTTTGTAAAAATGCTTTGTGACAGTGTCCTTTGTTAAAAGCTTTGCACTAATAAAACTAAATTGACTTGAATTGAATTGATTCCTCTCAGAATTGAACACGTGTTCAGTTACTCTGAATTAACCGGTTTTCAGCCTGCAGTGATGAACAGGTGATGAACAGCAGCTTGATGATGAAGACCTGGAGCTGGAACACAGACACTTGTGAAAGCCTAAATCATCACATTACCGCATCATCACATCATCAGCTGACACATTGCAAAAAAACCCACATTAAACAGTAAAAAAACAAACAAACTGGTAGCAGCATTAACCAGAAGGTCACTGTAAGGTCAAGTTAACACTACATTGTTGTAGAATTGTACAGTTTTTTATATATATATATATATATATATATATATAAATGTTAAAACGAACTGATTGTAAAGCGCTATAAAGAACTGATAGAGCGCAGTTCTTTATAAATGCAAGATGCAAGCTGTAAAACAAACCGACAAAAAATACAATATTTTATATACAATAACTTAAAAAAAATTAGGAAACTGCTGTAGACAACATATGTTTTTGTTGCAGAAAAGTACAGTTTGTTCTTTATTTGTATACTATTTTATAGCAGTTAAAAAAATAAATAAATAAATAAATCTACTAAAAAGATCAAAGTAAACAGTAAAGAACTGGGAGTCAGGGCACCAGAAATTCCCCAAAAAGTTAAAAGTATGTTGCAGAAATTAGATTTTTATTTTTTTTTTAAATAAATGCAAATTCATATTTTATTTCACTCCACCCATTTAACCATTTGAGACCTTTTTCACTCTTTAGTGTCAGTGTCTATCCACAGGAGCACACTCCACACTAAATTCACACCAGTTGCCCATATTATTTACTCATCAATCATCTATTAATGGACAGAGTAGGATGGTAAATTCTACTAAATGAGCTGCAGTTTGCAATTACACACCTCTCAATTTCAAACTGGATAAGAATCTTAAAAATGTAAACTTTATTTACTATAATTAAAAACAAACCAACCATGTTAAAGTAAATGGCAGTGTATTTAATATCACTGTGATGAAGATAAATAGAGATGTTTAAATGTTTCTGGGTTTGTTAATTAAAATGTAGCATAATGTTCTATATATTTAATGAAGCCCAAGGTCATGCATTGGTTTAATTCATGTATGCATGTATGTATGCATGTATGTATGTATGTATGTATGTATGTATGTATGTATGTATGTATGTATGTGTGTATGTATACATACACACATACATATATGTGGTTTTCTGCCTGTGCTGCCCGTGTTTCCTAATGACTAAGCACACAGTCAGAAAACCTGTTTTCTCAGCACTGCCATTGTGCATACATCCGTCTTCCCTGTTCTAAGCTTTTCCAAGGTTTCCAATGTGCTCCCTCCACCTATTGCTTATGTAAGTGGCTCCATCTTTTGCCTAAGTGCCTGAGTCAGCAGGAGTCCTTGTTTTAAGATGTTGCTGAATCACGTTAGAGTTCACTTCACTTCACACACACACACACACACACACACACACACACACACACACACACACACACACACACACACACACACCTCGTCGGTGAGTACACATGCATCCAGTCCCAATTCCGTGTCATTTTTGCTGCTGTGGCATAAAAACAAAATACTAAAGACACAGCTTTGAGAATGAAAAAAAAAGTCTGAAATTCTCTTCCACTAGGCTCTGTCCCATATATAAAACTCTGAATTCTTTACTTATATGTAAAAAAAAAATTTTTTAAGACATCAATTTAACCAATATGAGGAGTGATTATGTGTAATCAGTTAGATTTGAATATAGTCATAGTTTCTTGTGTTTTCTGTTAGAATATTAGAATTAAACAGCTATAAGATTGATCAATCTTAAACATTATTTCAAACATAAAATGATTGGCCAATTTCTATTGGCTGCTTTTTTTAATAAGAGAAAAGTCCAAAATCAGCTACACATTTATTAAATAAATATTTCAAGGGTAAAAAAAAAAAAAGGTCATCTTATATTGTGGTTAATAGTATATAATATATAAATAATGCTATATACTGTAAATTTTATTATAAGATTTTTTCCAGTGCACTAAATACAACTTTACTCTATGCACCTTATGGAGATTATTTCTTTGCAGCTCTTTTTAGCCCCCCGACATGGATATTAAGGTGGAATTATCATAATTAGGCCTGTGTGCGTGTGTGTGTGTGTGTGCTGGCCGAATGAAAGTCTGGTGTGTCGCTCACACAGTAGGAAAAAAACAAAACTGTTCATTGAAACCAGCTGAATCACAGTGATGATAGGAACTCTCTCTCTCTCTCTCTCTCTCTCTCTCTCTCTCTCTCTCTCTCTCTCTCTCTCTCTCTCTCTCTCACCCCTCCCTCCATCATCTGGCCTGTCTCCAGCTTCAGGCCTGACTCAGCAGAGGAAGAGGGAGGGAGAAAGCGATAGAGAGAGCGAGCGATCCGTGTGACCAGAGTACCACGAGCAGTGCAGCGGAGAGTTTGACACCACACAGATCTAGATTAGGTGTTTGTAAGTATGTAGACACGGCATTGTGTTTTCGTGTGATGTAAAAGTGTGACGTGGCGGAGCATGGAATGTCTTTATCAGTGAGAGAGTGAACCGTTACAGTCACATGTTTAACGTGTCAGTGATGCACACACCAGGCTCATGGATGCCTCAACGGGCAGCACAGCAGGTTGGCGTCTGAGATTCAGATTGTAATTATATGTGTTTGTTGGTTTGTGCATGTGTTAAAGGTGTCTTGTTAAAGGGGGTTGCTCAGAAACTGTCTTATTTGTATAGAAGTACCAGAAGCAGAATGTTCCGCTGTGGCCAGCAGGATGCCGTTCTGCAGTCAGGAGGATCAGGAGTCTCCTTTGGGCCTGCTAAGTGTCGCTGAGCTCAGTCTGGGCCTGCAGTCTCTCAGACTGCCCTGCTGGGAACAGCCCTGGAACAGCACTGAGCCTGAACATCCATCCAGGCCCTGCTCTCCAAAAAACAGTGAGTAACACAGTCAGCATGGCATTGTATACAATATTACTCGATTTTCTCAAATAGTTTTCTTAGACCACATTAAAAAATTTCTGTCCTTTGTAACGAATTTGTCTTGAGGGTTTCATATATGCGCTTGTGTGTGATGAATATTTACTATAATGATTATTCTGGAAGGTCTTTAAACTTGTGAACGACTAATCATCTGAAACACACCACCTCGACCTCAAACACTAGCTTCCCTGTTGAGCTGCCAGCATTTCTCCACCTCACTTAAACCACACTTATTATTCTTATGAGAATGCGCCGTGTCCTATTTACTCATATTTAAACCTTTTTTTTGTCAGGGTTGCGAACGTTTCTAGAGTATACACGAGATTTAAAGTCTTTTGTGTGCCTCATATTTGCTCTGCCCCAGTTCTTTTATATAGAGCAGATGACACAGAAGCTAATGCAGCGCACAAAGCCGCTCAATTCTGCTGTGTCATTCAGGCCCTTGTCACTCCAGGACAGCGCACTTTGTCAAATAGTACTTGTTATTGCATGTGAAAACCAAAATGTAATTAGTAATTTCATCATGAAATCTGATAAATATTTTGCTGCATTTCTTTATTTCTATCCAATGTTCTCTCTATGTTGTGTATTTGTGCATATACAGTGCTGGGATTGTGGCCTAGTCCTCTCAGCAGTGCTCTGGACACACTGCAGGGTTGCCAGAGCTCTTTGGGTGGAGGTGATCTGTTGGAGTGTTTTCCCAGCCTAACCCGCATGACAGAGTCTCTTTCTTTGCTAAACTCCGGATCTAGCAGTCCTGTCGACTCTGAGACCAGCGGCTTTTCGTCTGGATCTGACCACCTGGTCAGTAATCTTAAGGTGAGTTAATGAAAATCGGGATTTGATGCTTAGTTTGTTTATATCTGATCTACAATCTACAATCATGGGAGCTAGTTATACCTCTTAGATAAACCTGTGAGCCTTGAATTGTAATTAGTGATCAATGGAATCAATTTGAAGACTCAAGCTCATGCCTTTTTTAATGTCCATGTTTCAAACTTCTTGCTGGTGGAACAAACCCTCTGGTTAGTTTTACTGCTGAGTTGCTTGAGTAAAAGAGTTTGTTAGCCATAACAATGAACAATTCTGGACCTTTATTTTGTGGATTGTTGGGGAAGAAAAACCAATGGTTTTGCCAATTACTCATATTGATGAGTACCAAAAAACTCAACTTGTAATCAGTCTGTATAGTAAAAGATAGCATGCCAAGTGTTATTCCACTATTTGATAATAAATGTGTTTATAAAGGTTTGGCATTTTGAAAATTGAAGTAGTACCTGATAGGATATTAATCTGATAGGGAGTTATGACCTTCTATCTACTGATAATGCATGACATCTGAGTGGATCTGAAAGGGTAAACAAGTTATGCTAATAATTCGTTGATTGTTTGCCATTATATTGTTTTCACGTTCTTCGATGACAAGATATACTTGAGGAAATCAACGCTTCCTTGAGACTGACTATCTGTTAAATGTACTGTAATAAGATCACAGGATGAACAGAAAGATTAAAAGATTTAATACAACATTGATGGAGTAATGCATTTAGTTCGCAGTATTGTTGCCATCAAAATATCATCAAATTATTCCTTCTTTTCTTAGACCAGTGTACGGATCTCTCCTCCTATGAAATTCCAGCTGTTTGACACTCAGAAAGAGGCTCTGTTGCCGAGCAGAGGGCAGCAAGAAGACTTCATTTCTTCTCTCGCTCCCACCCTACCGACTGTACTTGAAGAGTCACTGGCTAAATGCTGGACCAGGACGGCCCCCTGGCCCAGCTGGAGCAGACAGAGTGCACGAGTACATTCGTTCAGCATTGAGACGAAGGCTCAGCTGCATAGACAAGCTGCAGGTAGTGTGTAGCCAGCATGCTAACATCAACACCAGTCTCAAGCACAATCAGTATTTGGTGAAACTGTATTACTTGTTGCAATTTGATTGATGCAGTAAAACCTTTATTGAAGATTTCGTGAAAAATCCTAATTTCATAGCAACAAATGAAGCTACTTGTACCTGGGCTGGACAGCTGCCTGCACGCATCTACAAAAACCCTATCTACTCCTGTAAAGTGTTCCTGGGAGGAGTGCCCTGGGACGTCACAGAGGGTAATATACATACACAAACACACACACATGATCTGATCCACATACAGAAAATGTATTTCTTAATTCATAAATTCCCCAGATGAAATATGTGTGTGAGTTGTGAACTATAAAATTTATGCTGTTGAGTTCTGAATTCTGAATGGTCAGAATTTGTTGACTAGCTTTCTGTAAACAAAACCTTTGACAGTTTCGGCTATAAGGCATTTTACATGTTTATATTAATGCGCTTGTTGGTGATGTAACCGTCCAAAACTGTTTTTGGGAGTAAAAAAAAATAGCGCAGTTGTTTATTACATTCATGACAGCAGTGAAATGTGCAGTAGGAAAAACAGACTGGTTCAAGGTGGAGGTTGGACTGCATCAAGGATCAGCTCTGAGACCTTTCCTGTTTGCAGTGGTGATGGACAGGTTGACAGACAAGGTCAGGCAGGAGTCTCTGTGGACTATGATGTATATTGTGGATGATATTGTGATTTGTGGTGAGAGTAGGGAGCAGGTTAAGAAGAGTCTGGAGAGGTGGAGGCACACTGGAGAGAAGGGGAATGAAAGTCAGTAGAAGTAAGACAGAGTACATGTGTGTGAATGAGAGGGAGAACAGTGGAAGGGATGCAGGGAGAAGAGGTGGAATAGGTGGAGGAGTTCAGGTACCTGGGGTCAACAGTGCAAAGTAATGAGAGAGTGTGTTAAAGAAGTGAAGAAAAGAGTGCAGGCAGGGTGGAGTGGGTGGAGAAGAGTGATAGCAGGAGTGATTTGTGATAAAACAGTATCTGTGAGAGTGAAAGGCAAATAGGACTGTGGTGAGACCTGAGATGTTGTATGGATTAGAGACAGTGGCATTTAGTAAAAGACAGGAGGTGGAGCTGGAGGTAGCAGAGCTGAAGATGTTGAGGTTTTCGTTGGGAGTAACGACGATGGACAGGATTAGAAATGAGTTTATTAGAGGTACAGCGCATGTAGGACGTTTTGTAGACAAGGTGAGGGAGGTGAGATTGAGATGGTTTAGACATGTGCAGAGGAGGGACATGGGGTATATCAGTGGGAGAATGCTGAGGTTGGAGACACCAGGATGGAGGAAAAAAAGAAAATCAAGGAGGAGGTTTATGGGTGTGGTGAGGGAAGACATGCAGGTAGTTGGTTTGAAAGAGACATTTGGAAGAGTAGTATGGAGACGGATGATCTGCTATGGTGACCTCGAATGGGAGTAGCCGAAAGAAGAAGATACAATCGAGCAGCTATAGGGTTAAGGGCTTTTCTTAGGGCCCCAGGAGTGGCAGCTCCGTGTGTCTGGGATTTGAACTCATGAGCTTCTGCCCCAAAGTCCAATACCTTAACCATTAACCAATTGGCGAATTTCGTGTGCACTTGAATGTGTTGCTGCAATAATGTTGAAATCTGCATTTAAGGTATGTTTTTTTTTATTGAAAAATACATTTGGTGTCACCTCACCAGAATGGATGTTTTTCAATGTATATTTAAAG
Source organism: Silurus lanzhouensis (assembly GCA_039877035.1). NCBI lineage: Eukaryota > Metazoa > Chordata > Actinopteri > Siluriformes > Siluridae > Silurus > Silurus lanzhouensis. Next base: position 467,774 of record JBCEWE010000351.1, on the reverse strand, counting down.
TGGCATTTATGAAAGATCTTAAAGGCAGTTCATTTTTTACAGCAGACACCCTGAATTTATGAGTAATCTGTCTGCCTCTGTCTGTTCAGGTAGTCTTTTCAACACCTTTAGTGTGTTCGGATCTTTAAAGGTGGAGTGGCCTGATAAGGATGGGAGACACTCTCAATGTCCACCTCAAGGTAAGCAGCCTTGTAGAAATGCAGTTGTGATGATTTCCATCTATATTCTTGCTCAATGTTTTACTTTAATTTTCGTTGTGTGTAGGTTATGTGTACCTAGTATTTGATTCGGAGAAATCAGTGAAGGCTTTGCTCCAAGCCTGCAGCCAGCGTCACCTGCATCATACAGATTACCTGGAGTACTACTATAAGATTTCTAGCAAGAAGATACGCTGTAAGGTGGTGAGTAAAACATGCAGGCACAGAATCCTTTTTCGTGATGTTTGTCTCCAGGTGTTTTAAAGCTTGTAAGCAAATATCCAAGAACTTTCCCTTCATGCAAATATCATCAACTAGAAGCCTGATGATGTAATTCAAAATGTTATGGTCTACATACAGATGGTTACCATAGGAAGTATGTTGATGCAATATCAATATTCTCACATTTGGGTGTCATAACATTTGAAGGTTTTATTAACTAAAAAGGGGACAATCTGGAAGCAGATTTCATGTGGATTCCATAGTTTTTTGTTTGTATTTACAGATTATATTTTTATTTCGAATAAAAAAAATATCAGACTAAACAAAAATGTCATCCAACTTATTTCGAATGTTTTCCTTTCGAACACAACATCGCCGTCTTGCTGGTAGTTTCTTAGAAATGCAACGTATCATATCGTAGAAAGGTCAAACATCAAAAACAAAAAATAATCATGATTTAAAGCTACTTATTCATATCATAGCAAGGTCTTATATCATGATTTATTGTACTTTTTGTCATATTGTAAATGCTAGCGTATTTACCGCGTTTGCCAAAACCTGGAACTACCATGATTCGTAAAATAAAATTTCTAAAAAAAGAAATAGTTAAGTACAATAACAAAGTATTTGTACGTCTCTGGTTGTAACAGTGTGCCATCTGAGACTTCTTTCATCTCGGTTGTTTTGCGGAGGAAGGAGGAAAAACTCTTTCTTATGTACACATAGGTGCAGGTGATCCCATGGGTGATCACAGACAGCAGTTTTGTGTGCTCACCCTCGCTGCAGTTCTTCCCCAGGAGAACAGTGTTTGTTGGGGCTCTGCACGGCATGCTAACGGCCGAAGCTTTGGCTCACATTATGAAGGAACTGTTCGGGGAAGTCGTGTACGCTGGGCTCGACACGGACAAGCACAAATATCCAATAGGTCTGCCTTGACATACTTGACTGTTCAATGTCCCGTTTGCACACCACCACCTCACAACGGTTCAGTTTGTGATATTCGGCTTGTTGCAGGGTCTGGGCGTGTGACATTCAGGAATCAAAAAAGCTACCTAAAAGCACTGACTGCTGCTTTTGTGGAAATCAAGACCACTAAATTCACCAAGAAGGTAGGATTGGAAATATTTAAAGAAGGAGATATTATGCACTCTACGCATTGCATTCGGGTTTCTAAATTGTATGAGGAATAATTTCCATTCTCAAGTGTATCTACCTCTTCCTGCTTTTCACTTTTTTTTAGATCCAGATTGATCCATACCTTGATGACTCTATGTGCCAAATATGTAATTGCCAACCAGGCCCATTCTTCTGTAGAGATCAGGTGAGAGATTAAACACTGTTCTGGATTAAAAATTCCAAGCACTGCTTTGTAGTCTACGCCTTCAGTAGAATGATATAAGGAGGTACAATGCATATATACAGTATATGGCCATTGACGTGTTATCTCTGCTTGTAGTTTAATGCTTGTAGCTGCTGAGCTTCAAGCCCTAGCAGTACCAGGACACCACAGGCTTCTCTTATCCAATGAAAATCGAATTAATAGTTAGTCAGTCAAAGCATACTCTTTTAAAATAGATTACACTTCACACTGAACATACAACACATTATACGCTAATGCTCAGCAATAAATATCAGTAATGAAAATTAACTTTTACTGAAGGTAATGTTTTGATGTCTCTGTCTCAGACTTGCTTTCAGTACTACTGCCGCTCCTGTTGGCACTGGCATCACTCAACAGACATGCTGAGCAGTCACCGGCCTCTGATGCGCAACCAGAAGAGCCTTAACCTGAGCTAAACAACCAATGCAAACTGTAACTCTGCTGCTCACCCAGAGGAGTGTGGGCTCACCCGACCCACAGAGGTTTAACTGTGCCATCTTCTTTCGACCTGCCGGGTTGAGCAAGAGAATGACCGTAGAACGTTCATGCACTGCTTTCTCACTTTTTCGCAGTTTACTCGTTCACTAAGGCACTATGTAGGGCGCCGTGCCGAGGGATGGTGGTCCATTTTTACTATTACCTGGATAATCATTACTATGGATATAATCCCAGAATTCTGCAGGTGGCGAATAGAAAAATGCCTCCTTGGTTTTTAAAATTCTTTCCACAACTTTGCGTTGAAAGTTTTGAAATATTTATTATCATGTGAGTTGAATAGCATTTATGTTGCCAGTTTATCAGCATGTTATTAGAATTATTACTGATGGGTTTACCTTTAATTTACTTTTAATTTACAAACTCAATTTTACTGTATTGACTGATGTAGTCTACTGAATTAAGATGTCATAGCCGTGTGGATTATTTCTAACGTGGAGAAGGGACTTAACATTTTTTCTGATCCATTCAAAAATGTTAATGTGCAGCAGCATTAAACAGCCTATATCTCACTGTCATTTCTTGTTAGAAACTGTTAGATTGTGGACTGTACATAGTTTTTAATCAAATTGTTGCACTGTATTCATTTGCACTTTGGGACTGGGGGAAATCCGCTGTTTTATTCTACTTTTGGAGAACTGTTGAACTGGAGAGTTGTTTAAACATTGTTCTTTACTGATCCTGTTTCTGTTCCTGTTCCTAGTAACATGAATTAACTCTGGTTCAAGGCCTACTGATTGTAAACCATTCTACATCAATTTAAATTAACTCCCAGTTTTATTTAGGATTTACGGCTCTGTGCCAAAGAAAGTATTAATCTCTCTTTCTCTCACTTTCTCTATCTTTCTTGTTTTTTTATTGAGTTTTGTTATGCTGAGCTTGTTGCCTGATCCAGCTGCTTTTTTTAGAGTTTAAAAATCTCTACCTCATTGGTCTGCGATTGTTGCCATGGTTAAATAACTTGGTGGTTGTTCCAGTTGGGCACAATAAAAGATGGTAAAGTGTTGTTGAAGTCTGTTCCATTTATTTAAATAACTCTTTCAATATGTTAAAAACTTGAATAAGTTTTAGCATTTTTGAGCTGTTGATTTTTTTTCTCCATAAAATGCCCTAAAGGGTAAAGTATTTATATGGTACAGTCTATGGCCGTTATTGCTTTTTTGGCAACCTAGGTGGGATTCCAATAGTCACCCCCCCATGGCTTCGCCCTCCCATCACAATGCTCCACTCCCACACCATACAAATCAGTTAGTTAAATAACTCAGTACCACCACTGTTTCTAGGCATAGGCAAACTAGGCGGTTGTGCCAGTGAGCCCCCCCAGCCCCATCATCGCCCTCACCCATTTAAATTATTTACCTGTTTTACTATATATACATATATAGAGTATATGTTTACAAACTTGAATTCAGGCAACTTCTTAATTATTATTAAATGTGTTTTCATGTCTTTAACCTTTTTAATGAAAAGTTACAAATGATTTGTATTGTGTGGGAGTGGAGCATTGTGATGGGAGGGTGAAGCCATGGGGGCAGGGTGACTATTGGAATCCCACCTAGGTCGCAGCAGATCCTTTATGCCCTGTACAGCCATGGCCAAATGTTTTGAGAATGACACAAATATTAATTTTGCATATAGTTCCGAATGTTAGGAAGAGTGATCACATGAATTGCAATTAATTGCCATCAAAACTCTTGGCCATGACTGTTCAAGTTGTTAGGTTTGGCTTTCATGGATCAAACTTGTTTGTCAAGCACATCCCAAAGATGCCTGATCGGATTCAGATCTGAGACATATGGAGGCCAAGTCAACACCTTGAACACTTTGGTATGTTCCTCAAATAATTTCGGGACAATCTTTGGTGTGGATTTTCATGGAGCATTATCATGCTGAAAGAATCTATTGCCATTACAGAATACTGCTGCCATGAAGGGAAGTCCTTGGTCTGCAACAGTGGTGATACGTGTCAAAACATCCACATGACTGCCAAGACCCAAGGTCTTCAGTACAACTATGTCTGCAACTTAATTGCTCACAGCCTCTGTAAACTTGCATAGTGACCCTGGTTACATTTGTTTTTGTGGATAAGAGATGGTTTAGTTCTGATGGTCACATGCTCATTGTTGAAGTTCTGGTGGTGTACAGGAGTCAGTATTTTCACTCTTCAGCTATGCAGCTTTATATGCAGCAAGCTGTGTTATGGCTAAAAGCCAAAATTATCTTTAAATTTGTGCTACAGTTGCTCTTTTAGTCATATCAGATAACAGGCTTCACTCCCAACATGCATCAATGGAATGCCCTGGTTTTCTCATGACCTTGTTGCTGGTTTACCAGTTGTCCTTCCTTGGACCGATTGTGGTAGGTACTAACTACTACATAAGGAGAATAAACCTTTCAAGACCTGCTGCTTTGGAGATACTTAAAACAAGCCATCTATCTATCACAATTTGGCTCTTGTCAGAGTCCCTCATATTCTTACAATTGCCAACTTTTCCTGGTTCCAGCATAATCATTTTAACTTTAACTTCAACTGACTGTTAAATTACTGTTTAAAATATCAAAGTGACATGTGCAACTGTAATATGAGTTATTATTGTACTTCAACTGTGAGTCACTGATTGTTGTGTATTTATTGTACTGAATAAGACACCGTGCAAATATCGAGAAAATAAAAAATAGACACTTGATTTCAAATTAAGAAAATTATCCAATTTAAAAAATATTATTAAATTGTATACATTACCACTTACAATGTTGATTATCATTTTGATCAATAGCTCTTGATGCCACACCTTGGAGAAAGAACTTTTAGTCTCTCAGAACAGATTCATTTGAGGATTTGAGACTTTTTCAAATGTAAATGTTTAATTAATCAATTTAATCGATACAGTTTACACATAAAATAATAACTTTGAAAGTGGACTTTTCAATCGGGAACAATTAAAAAGCATTTTCCGATCTTAGATGTTCGTCTCTGCCTGAAATGTCAGGGTTGAGAGGTTGTGATCTTGACAGATCTATGTCTGATTTCAAATGGTTCAATCATCAAATCCTGCATTGATTATCGATAAAAAAAATCGAAATATTAACAACGCAATGGATGATCAAAACACCAATCAGTGACACTCATGAATTAACTGTTCAACACTGCGCCAATTACAAAATTAACATCTTAATCAGTGTGGAGTATTTACATAGTCAACTGGCATTAATGCTGCGCTTTTTTCTTTAACATGGCTTCACATCAAATTTGACAAGAGACAAGGCACTCAAAACACTGCACAATGACACTGTAAATAAAACCTCCTAAAACCTCCTGAAACATGAGGAAGCTCATAACTGTTCATTGCAGTCTACACAATGCAGCTATCTGGTACAGTATCATACCAAAAACGAAGTGGACTTTGAATTCTAAGGCTGCCAACGACGTGGTTGCCCAGCATGGGATGAGCATCTCGTCAATCACAATGTAATGCTGACTTGTGCGTACCCGAGGAGGTATGGCTGTTTTGCTAAGTGTTCTTCTAAACTGTTGTTTGACTGTGGGGTAAAAAATACACAAAGATTTACATCATAATAATCTTTTTAGTTTGTGCATTAAATGAATTGAGCTTGTGCTATTCACTTAATCACAAACTGTATCACACACTTTGTGAAACACAATTAGATGGTTCATGGCCTGAGCTGCACTGATCTTCAGTTTTTTCTTTTTAGAAGGCTTAGGTGGTAGAATATGCAGGAGCAGCATAAAATGTGCCATATCACTGTCCCACTCTGTACATTTTTGAAAAACAAATAATCATCTATTCATTTGACTGTAACGTGAATACCTCAATGTCCCTCAGAAGATTCATCATTGTACAGATTCCTGGCAGATTTTAAAAAACTCTGGAGCACTGAGGTGGAAGTAAGGCTCCACTGCTTCTCTGACCATCTTTTCCTTATAGAACGTAGGCCACTTCTCCAGAAGTTTGGCAGCTGTTTCTGGAACAAAGAGGAGGCTAAAATCTTGACCTATATGCGGAAGAAAAATGAGTAAATATTCCTGACATTCTAATGCTCACTTTTCTATGAACTGTAGTTAAAGAATAGTATTCCAAAACTTACCAGCCCTTCCATGGTCAGCAGCCTTGGAAATGCTGAGAAGACGCTTTGTGATTCGGCTTAAGTCGATTTTTCCTGGTATCTGTACTTTACTATTTATTTTTCTGACAATTGTTTTACTCCTCACTTTTTTTACACAAATATCTGTACTTTCCATTTCTTACATTTTTGAACCAGACTCGTTACTTTAGTTTTAATCTATTTGCTGACGTGATCGACATTTTTTCTTCTCATTGCACTATTTTCAGACCATCAACCGATTTCTCGTCATTGCGCGACGTTTTCAACATATTACTGGTGTATCAGAAGGCAGTAAGAAGTCTGGTGGTAACGTGGATGAGACAGAGGCAGTCAGTGATGTAAACATGACTGAGAACAGAGACATTCCTGATCATCTTTTCTCTGCTTGTGTTCTATATGGTGGATGCTCAGCCTGGATACATTCATTAGGTAACAAAATGTTTAATTATTTTATAATCAATATATTAATATGCTATGCGGTTCAGTTACCAGCGTGACACTTAAACAGATAGTAATAATGACTACTTTTTACTGAAGAACATGTCAGAGCCCAAACTACTTCACTTTCACTTGAGTAAAAAAGTGCAGTCAGAACTTCAACTTTTACCAGAGATTTTTAAACATGAGTATCTGCACTTCTGCTGAGTAAAGGGTGTGTGTACTTTTGCAATATTTCTCGGTCAGTGTTGTGGTTCATTAAGGATATGGGACTCTTTACAACGTTCTTTATCCAACTGATGGACAGCCAGACTCAGCTCTGTGTCCTTTGTTGGACCACCTGCTCCTGCATTCTGCATTTATGCTTTTTTGTACTCAAGTTTAGTCTTTCTCGGAATGGTCTTCAACCGCAATGCAAGGAATCCAGAACCACTTTGGCTGTCATAAAAATGTTCCCAACCAAGAACAGAGACATCATTTGGTTCAACTTTTCAATCAAAAAATAGCAGGAACTGCCTTCTAACAACTTGTTCATTTGTATAATTAAAAGCCAGCAGTTGGAACAGTTCTAGGGGAAAATGTAAATCCCCTGTAATCACAGGTGCACTGCAAAGTGTCTAGGTACATCAGGATAACTACTTTTCGGTCCACGATATATTGACAGGGATATTTCGGATAAATTATACTATTGTAGAAAGTAACATATTTTTACTGAAGCGGGCAGGACTGAAAAATTCTCTAGTGGCATATTGTCAACTCTAGTCATATATTATCAACTACTCCGACAAACAGCGATACAATACAATCAGAATGCTTCAGAATGTCACAGTACATGTTGGAATCTATGTTTTCCTCAATGAACTGCAGCTCCCCATTACCAGCAGCACTCATGCAGCCCCAGACCATGATGCTGCCGCCACCATGCTTCACTGTAGGCAAGACACAATTTTCTTGGTTCTCCTCACCAGGGCGTCACCACAAATGCTGGACACCATCTGAACCAGACAAGTTTATTTTAGTCTCATTAGAACACAGGACATCTTTCCAGTAATTCAAGCTTCTGTTTTTCGAAAGCAGTTTCTGACTCACAGCACGAGGACTCGACTTCTTTGATCGACCCTTGTGAGGTCTGTTCCGAGTGGAACCCGTCTTAGAAAACCTCTGTATGACCCTGACCACTGTACTGTTACTCAGTTTCAGGGTGATACTGATCTTCTTACAGCAGAGGCGTCTTTGTGGCGAGCAACAATTCTAATTCTCAAATCCTCAGGTATTGAGTTCTTCAGTTTAGGAAGTAGGTGTACAGAAATGGTTTCAGTGTGGTGGGAAGACTGTTCTAATGATTAGCTGCTCAAAGCACTTGATGATTTGGGGGAAAATGTTTAACAATAAAAAACTTATACAAATTAATTTTGTTGTAGTTTCAATATCTAATAATCAGAATCAGAAAAATGTTATTGCCAGGTACAGCAAAGGGTTCAGCAATGAGCACATTACAGTACCAGGAATTTGTCTTGGTGTCAGGTGCAAACATATACACAGACACGAAATACGTACACAGTTTTTAAATAAGCTAGAATAAATTCAATAAATGCTGTATACAGAAAGTGGCTTTGCATGAAAAGTGGTGTAATTTACAATGTAAATGTGAAAGTGACTGTCAAACAAATATACAAACATGAAGTATGCACACAATCTAGAATGGAAATTTTATACACAGAAATGTGGCACATGTCAATTTTATCTGCTAATAAAAAAATCTATAATCTATTGGTCGAAGTACTTTAACTCCAAGCTCTCTTACCTTTTGTGAAGCCAGGTATGAGAGCAGGCAGTTCCAGTGTTTCAGTGTCAAAACGAGATGATTTATTTTAATGATATAAAGTAAGTAGCTTAATAGTTGAAACAGTCGTTCTAAGTAAAGAAATAAAATATATGTCATAAATACAAATTTTTTTTCTCCAGAAATTTGTAAACAGCAGAAAGGACACGCACCATCTCCAATATGACAGTAACACTGGCCTTGCATACACCTCAACCAGTAGGCCATACACACCAAACCCTAAGAATAAGGACACAGTATGAGCCATTGAACAAAATTTGGGTCAACAAAGATGGCAAAGCATCTATTCAGTCTCATCACACACAGTAATAAATAAAGCAGGATGGGATATCAAGACATTTAAGGACCCTAAAGGTCTCGATAAAGGTCTCTATTCTGCTTTATATGCAGTGTGTATTTCAGTAGAGGGCGCTAACGTGCAGTGTGTAGTTCAGTACATGTGTCAGTAGATGGCGCTAATAATATGCAAAGCGCTGTTCAGTCAGTAAAATGCGCTAATGTGCAGTGTGCTGTTTACTACAGGCGTTTGTAGAAAGAGAGAGCTGACGTACAGGATGCAGTTCGGTACAGGTGTCAGTAGAGGGCACTTATGTGCAGTGTGCTGTTCAGTACAGGCGTCGGTAGAGGGCGCTGATGTGCAGTGTGCAGTTCAGTACAGGCGTCGGTAGAGGGCGCTGATGTGCAGTGTGCAGTTCAGTACAGACGTCGGTAGAGGGCGCTGATGTGCAGTGTGCAGTTCAGTACAGACGTCGGTAGAGGGCGCTGATGTGCAGTGTTGCAGTTCAGTACAGGCGTCGGTAGAGGACGCTGATGTGCGGTGTGCGTATCTTACAATTTCTTTTGCTGAAAGTTTCATGCTTTTCCCCGCTGTTCGGCTGAGAGTGAAGATGGCGGCCGGCTCGGAGCGCAGTCCGCCTCCTTTCCCTGATTTAGAGGAGCAGGACCAGGAGCCTGACCTCGGCGAGGACGAGGACAGCGATGAAGGAGCGGACATTTTCACAGGTCGCGTGGTGAGTAACGCCGTTCACACGGTGTTGTACGAGCTCTCCGTGGATCAACACCGAAACCTGGGTCTCGGCTAAGCAGCTAAGCTAATGCTAGCTCCCTGTGGGGCTGTAAACTTCAGGCGTTTCCACTTCACTTTCACTGTTCAGCTTCTCTGACTAGCCGAAATGGTTGTCAGTTAGCGCCTAGCAGGCATTCAGGGTGATTATTTAATCTTCACCCTACACGGAAGAAGGCTGAGAGAAAAGCTGGGTTTGGGAGAAACTTTATCTCACACGCCATAACAGCTTTCAGGAATCCATGAAGTTTCGAGGAGAGTGAACTCCATTTTCCTGCTGCACAAACTTTGACCTGCCTAATGTGTGTCATGGACGGACATGTCCTCTGTCCTGTCCTGTCCTCTGTCTCCATCACTTCAGGCTGTTTCTGAGTGAAGGATCTAGTCAGAGGTTTGGGACACGCTGAACTGCTTTAAGCAAATGAGAGCTCTGCTGTGAAGCTCATGCAAATCCACTCAAGGAAGTGCTGCTGTGATCAACCCCTGGCAGATGTTCTTGTGTAGGCTGTGAGTCAATATCACGGGCGTAGTGTACTTTGCACAGGGTTTCACGCTCGTGAGCCGAAGCCTTTAGAAAGAACGTGCCCAAGTGCTCTTTGGTGTAAATTCCCCCCCCCCTTGTTTCTGCAGGTGCTCTCGCAGAACCCCGTGGAACCCCTTGTTCACGTGAGCGCCGACGAGCCTCCCAAAGATGTCCTCAGTAAAGCTGTGGGAGATCCTCTGAACGACCTGAACAGTGCTCCTGAGAAGCGGGCGGGCGACACTAAAGCCGCCGAGGTCGACGCGTTTGCCGATCCTTTGGCCGAGTCTGGAGGCCAACCTGATAAAAAAACTTCATCAAACTTCAGCGCGACGCCTCCGAAGAGCAGCGGCAAGAGCGAGGCGTTCGTCGCACCTCAAAAAGACGTGAAAAGGTCCGAGGACATTTTCGAAGAGCCGATAAAAGACGGTACGACTAAAACTGTAAGTGGTGGCGCAGGGGTTAAGAAAGCACCCAGCGCTGACCTGTTCGGAGATGATGATGATGATGATGATGGAGATGATGGGGAGGATTTGTTCGAGGAGAAGAGGAGTGCTGCGGTGAAGAAACCTCCGGTAAAGGAAAGCGGTAAGGGCCGTACCCAGCTGTCTGACGATGCCCACGAGAGCGCCAGAGTCCCACCTGCTCCTGCCGCCGCAAAACCCAGCATGGAGACCAGCTCCAGAAGCAACGGCCTGCACTCGGACGAGGATGATCTGTTTACAGGTACCCCGTCTTTGTTTTGACTTAGTTTGATCTGCTAGATTTCGTAAACGGAGTCAACCTTGAGCTTGGAGTTTTGTTTATCACTTTCATATCCCTTCTTATAAAAACACGATAAAGAGAAGCTGTTTCAGCAGTGCGTCTTTGAGTTTAGAACCTTCGCTCTTTGCTGATGAGGCGTTTCTTTCACAAGCGCTAAAATTCACTTGATTGTGGTGTGGCCTGGAAGTGACCTAGAACTTCTGCTCTCTTCCTGCAAATTCATGTGTGTCATGTGCAATCTGCAATTCTCCTTTCTCTCTCTCTGTCCCTCACTCCTTCCTTCCCTCCCTCCCTCCCCACTTCCCAGAGGCCACAGTCGAGCTGTCTCTGGACAGTCCTCGTAATGACCGCAGGAGGAAAGAGACACCAAAGGCCTCAGCACCAGCTTCCTCTCTCTCTGCTTCAGCGAGTGTCTCCAAACCCCAGCTGAAAACACTGGAGCAGGTAAAATCCCACAGCACACACATCTCTCTCAGAGCGTAGATTAACCCCCCCACCCACCCACCCCCATTACATTTAATTTTAATAAATACAATTATTTTTATTATGTTGAAATAATGCAATTTATTCATAAAAAGATCATTATTAATTATAAAATGAAGTAAAATGTTAATACAATACTGTATACATAAAATAGCATTTTTGGGGTGGTGTCTGTGATAAACGGGGGATTACTGTATTAATAAACTAATGACAATTATTTTTTCAAGTTCACCACTAGGGGGTGTGCGATTATTGAACAGAAACAGATATCTTGATTTTTTTGGGGGGGGAATTTTGACGATAATAATCAGACGATATTTAGCATAATTTAAAAAAGATTCTGTAAATTTCTCATCTTGTACTTTCTCCTTTATACAACGTCAATAGGATACTGATTCATCAAAACAATATATTGAAGGAGGTTATTTATTCTTCAAGACGGCAGCATTCAAATAAGAACAGCAAAAATCACAACACGCAGCGAATTCATGAACGATCCATGCAGCGTTTTGATTGGTTACTGAAAATAAGGGAAATAACCAATATGTTCTTACATATCGTTAAAACGACATTGTTATCGCACGTGATATATCGCACAACCCTATTCACCGCCATCATTTTGTCACCGTAAAACTATTTAATTGAATTGCAAGCGATGGTTATTATGGTATGGCCGTTATAAAAAAGTTTCTTTAGACACAGGATAAATGTTACAAATACATTTATTCACCAGTTTCTACATTTCACACAGATTGAATGTGTTCGCTTACCAGTGTTTAAACATTCTTCAACTTATTTATAAATGTGTATATATAAATATGACACATACGTGTGTCTCAAATGTATTTCCGTGATTTTATACAATGGTAAATTGGCCAATCAGTTCATGCTTGACCTGAAAATCAGATCTCCGAATGCAATGACTTATATAATAAATATAACAAGTTAATCAGGTAAGAAAGTAGATGCTGTGTGAGAAGTGCAGCAGATTTGGCAGAGTAACATGAAGAGAGACGGCGGTAACGAAAGTACAACAGCTTGTTAGATGGTCAGTTGAGAGAATTTCCAAACCTTCTGACTGTGTGTCCCTCTCTCTCTTTTATTCTGTCTCATGCACACACACACTCCAGCTGGAGGAGGAAGAGGAGAAGGACAACTTTGATTTGAACATTTCAGTTACAAACCCAGAGAAAGTGGGTAAGTCTGTCCCGTACAGTTCGTCATGGTCCGACCTCGTGGGAAGTAATTTTGGCGAGAACACGTTCGTTACCGCGTTCTGCTGTGGGAAGTGGATTAACAGTTGAATTATTAACAGTTAAACTGTTTGATGTAGGTGACCTGTGAGACAATGCTCAACAAACACTGCGAATATTTCACTTCCCCTTTTTGCTGGATGCCAGCTAGCTGCTGTTTCCTCTGCCTTTCCCCAGTACACCATCGCTGGAGATATGCAAACAGTCTTCTTAAATTGTACCTTCACTGTAGCTGTTTTTTGTTGATTTTTATACAACACACACACACACACACACACACACACACACACTCACACACAGGGCAAAAGTATGAAAATTCTGTAACGTAAGAATGGTTCAATTAATAGAAGTGTTAGGGAGACGATCAAAGTCGCAATCAATCTTGCGTTGGAACACCCTTTGCCTGCAAAACAGCGTTTTTGAAGTAACTTGGCAGTTCGGACGTTTTGAAGTAACCACAGATCTTCTGTGGATGCAGTCTGCCTCACATCTTTCCGTCTCTTCATGTAATTCCTGACAAACTCGATAACGTTAAGATCAGGTCTCTGGTGGTGCCAAAACTATTTATTTTAGGACCCCTTGTCCTCTGTATGCTGTATGTATTTTTGGGGTCATTGCTCTAACTAACAGCGAGTTAAGGATTATCTTAAAATCCGCAGCAGGACCGAATGTTCAGGAACGTTAGGAATAACATTTTTAAACTGTTTTTACAAAAAAAAAAAAAAAAAAGTCATAAATATTTTATAACTATTGTATTAAAGTGATGCTGTCTAGATGAATTCACTAAGGCACCATAGGAACTACGGTGGTGCGTCCAAATTTCACAGATTTTCAGAAGTCGCTGGGGGAACGTAACCCTCGTGAGTTCTGAAAGACCACTGCCCATCCAAAAAAAAAAGTGTCTCCACCTGGATTTGACTAAGCAAATGCAAATGTGGTCGTGGAAAAGATGTTAATCTGTTACAGGAGGGTCAAATTATTGGCATGCATCAGTCAAAGAAAACATCTAAGGAGATTAAAACTACTAAAATTGGGTTAAGAAATGTCCAACGCGTTATTAAAAAACTGGAAGGATCGTGGGGAACCATCATCTTCAAGGAAGAAAAGTGTACGGAAAATAATCTTGAATGATCGTGATCAGCGATCACTTAAATGTATGGTGCAAAAACAGCAGTAGAACCCATGACTGTGTGAAGGGAACAATGTGAAGGCTTCTCGAGGGATTGGAACTAATCAGCTGTGTAGCTTCTTCCATGCTCCAGAGTCCAATCTTTATGCTCCCTAGCAAAAAGATTGGACTCTGGCGCAATGGAAGAAGGTCATGCGGTCTGATGAGTCCAGATTTACCTTGTTCCAGTGTGATGGGTGCATCAGGGTTTGAAGAGAGGTGGATAAACTGATGCACACATCATGCCGTGCCTACCGTACACGTCTGTGTATATGTGTGTGTGTGTGTGTGTGTGTGTGTGTGTGTGTGTGTGTGTGTGTGTGTGTGTGTGTGTGTGTAAAGGCTGTCATTTGATTTAAATATTTACAAATTTTTCTGTTCTAAACGGTTCTCAGTACCTTAAATAAATTCTTCTCAAGCCTTTTAATACTGTAATCAACACGGACATGGACAAATATGGATGCTTTATGCAATTTTATGTTTATTATTAGTGAAACCAAAGTCAACCTGAAGACAAAATATTCTTAAAATAAAATTAATTATGGTGTTTTAAATGACGTCGCTTTTTTCCCACAAGAACCGTTAATTGTCGGATGCGCAGATTTTTGTGCTCGATTTGAGACCTGCCACACAAATATTAGTGTCATATTTCTAGACATTTTTCCCAGAATGTTCTTGTGACCCATTCGCCCGCTCTGGTGTCCGACACCGTGTTAGGGAACCTTTATGATATGTTGGTTCATCAGCTGCACTTCCTCACATACATTCTTCCTGCAGGTGATGGTATGAATGCCTACATGGCCTACAGAGTCTCCACTCAGGTATTTTCTTTTATGATTGAAACCTTGTCTTCATTAGGAAATGTGTTAAGTCTTTTCATTGATATCATTAATGGTGTGTGTGTGTGTATGTGTGTGTGTGTGTGTGTGTGTGGGACAGCTTGATTGTAACACCTTTCTCTCTCTCACCTTACACACAGACGACACTGCCCATGTTCCGCAGTAAACAGTTCACAGTGCGCAGGCGCTTCAGCGATTTCCTGGGCCTCTACGAGAAGCTCTCAGAAAAACATGCACAGAATGGGCACATTGTTCCTCCACCACCAGAGAAGAGCATTCTGGGTATTTTAGAATTTATATGATGATATTTTTTAGGCTTCTTCTTATTTTGTTTTGTTTGACCAACCTCTTTTTTTTTTTTTTTTTTTTTTAAGGAATGACCAAAGTGAAGGTGGGGAAAGAAGACCAGTCATCAGCTGAATTTGTTGAAAGAAGAAGAGCTGCTCTAGAAAGGTTTTTCTCCCCGATTTCATTTGATAGACCTTTGTTTTTACTGAATGGCCACTTCTGACAGTCACCCAACATGTTTTTGTTTAGGTACGTCCAGAGGCTTGTGTCTCATCCAGCTCTGCTGCAAGACCCAGACGTGAGAGAGTTTTTAGAGAAAGAGGAGGTAAGCGAGATCTCTTTTATAGATACACTACAGTATACGTCCTAAAAGCTCTGGACTCCTAAATGTCACCTTTTGTGGTGTTTTAGTTCATCCGTTAGTGAGGTTGACGACAATCAAGTTTTTCCACTCAAACCTTAACACACTGTTGTAATGACGCTCACTTTTGTGTATTGGGGCAGGTTTGGGTTCCTTGGTTCCATTTAGTCTTTGTTGCCTGTGGCAAGAGTTTGGGAAAGAACCAACGTATAGAAACCTTTAGCTATAAAATGTAGTTATCAAAATAAAGTCTGGGTTTTCTGTCTGGCTGTAACAGTTCTTTGTGTGTTTGTGTGTGTTCTCTACACTGTTAGTTACCCAGGGCGGTTAGTACCCAAGCGCTGAGTGGAGCTGGATTTCTCAAGATGATCAACAAGGCCACCGACGCTGTGAGCAAGATGACCATCAAAATGAACGAGTCAGACGTTGTGAGTATCTCGGCTGCTGGCAGAGCGATGACTCGTGTCGCTATATTGCAGTTTCTGAACTCTTGGTTCTCCGATTGTGTCTCAGTGGTTTGAAGAGAAGCTGCATGAGGTGGAGAACGAGGACCAGCAACTGAGGAAGCTGCATGCCGTCGTGGAGTCACTTGTTAATCACAGGAAAGGTACGTACACGTGTTTTCGCTGCTAGGTACATATTACAGAGGATTCAGCAAGTAGAGACGTTTTATGTGATTAAAAAATGAAATTAGTGTTTGCAGAAATGTATGTAGTCGATGTTTCTTTTATCATCTATTTGCGGTACATGTTCTCTTGTACAGTACTTGTGTAAGTGAGCAGGATGATGATTGAGATGTTCGTTTGCAGAGTTGTCTATGAACACGGCCGTGTTTGCGAAGAGTGTAGCGATGTTGGGTAGTTCCGAGGATAACACGGCGCTCTCCCGAGCCCTGTCCCAGCTGGCCGAAGTGGAGGACCGCGTCGAGCAGCTTCATCAGGACCAGGCTTCTAATGATTTCTTCATCTTTGCCGAACATTTCGCAGACTACATCCGCTTACTTGGAGCAGTCAGGGTGTGTGGGTTATATGTCAACATTTGGATAAACACTGGGTCATATTGAAGCACAGGAGTTTAACCTTGTGCTCGAATGTAGATTTAGCACTGACACATCATAAAAAATTGCCTGCCTGGCAATTTCAGAAATTATCAACTGCAGCTGAATGCTTTAAAGTACTTTCCCTGTAATTGTCTGTCTGTCTGTCTACATGTCCAGGCTTGCTTTGACCAGCGGATGAAGGCATGGCAGCGCTGGCAGGACGCTGAGAGCATGCTGCAGAAGAAGCGAGAGACTGAGGCCAAGCTGCTGTGGGCCAACAAACCAGACAAACTTCAGCAAGCCAAGGACGAGATCACTGAGGTAACCTTAGATGTGACGTGAAAACCAAACTGGAAATCGATGCATGACATTGTAACGAGATTTCTTTATATACGGTTATAGCTGGAAGTCTGAGATACAGTTCAAGACTGAGGTTTGGTCCTGTCCATAATTTTCAAATTATGTATCTTTTCACAGTATTTCTAAATGAAAATATGTTTTTGATAGATTTATTTGTAACCAGACGCCTGCCTTGTATTATATTCCGGTGTATATATACTTTTTAAGACTCCAATGAAACCTGGGCTCTTAAAAATTCTTACAGAATGTCAAAAATCTTAATTAAAGGCTTCAAAAATCTAAATTGAAGGCTTCTTAAATATGTTTAAACAGGTCTTGATGTTCTGATGTACATCTAGTGCTACATCTAATGCTCATTGAAATGCTCCCATAGCACTTTAGTATGTTTTTATTTTAAATCTTTTTAGTGTTTGTGGTTTTGTAGTTCTTTTTTTTTTTTTGCTGGTCCAAATAAAAATTGCTGTATTACGACTACAAATGAGACCAAAATGCAACAGCCAACCAGCTTTCTGTTATTGGTGCAAATCTCTCTCGAATTGTACCACAACGTATTTGTGTGTGTGTGTGTGTGTGTGTGTGTGTGTGTGTGTGTGTGTGTGATGTGATATTGGTTTTACATTGTATTTTTAATGGTCTTAAAAAGGTGTTAAAAGTCATAAATTTGACTCGGTGAAACCTGCAGAAACCCTGAACCAGATGGTGTAAATGTAGTTGTTCCCTGTAAAGAGCTGATGTCACTGATGTGTTGCAGTGGGAGTCGAAGGTCAGTCAGTATGAGAGGGACTTTGAGAGAGTCTCTACCACCGTACGAAAGGAAGTCGTCAGGTTTGAGGTGGGCACGAACTATACGCTTTTGTTCTTTGAATTGTGAAGTGTTTTTGAATGTGTGTTTATGGTAACTAGAATTGATTTTTATTTATTGATTTTAACTTCACCAGAAAGAGAAGGCTCGGGATTTCAAGAAACAGATCGTCAGATATCTGGAGATGCTGTTGAATTCTCAGCAACAGGTAAACGCAAGACTTTTTTTGAGTATATACTTGTTTATATTATTTATTTAGATTGTATGAATATACACTCATTATATGTTTCTCTGGTTTTCTCTTGTAGCTGATCAAGTACTGGGAGGCTTTCTTGCCTGAGGCAAAAGCAATTGCATGATGGCGGCGTACACAAACACACACACACACATGCGTACACAGGTCTGCTTCAGAGTTTGCCTGTTCTATACACTTTACCTCTTGCCTATAAAACCAAGAGACGTAATGCAAAGGGAAAGAGAGAAACAATCGTTTTTTTTGTTTGTTTGTTTTTTTACAATAATCACCAGACGCTTATACTCTTTGATTTAACTTTTCTTTGTGCCATTTAACCGAAAAAAATTTCTTTTTGACAACTAGTTTTAGGGGGTGTGTATGCAGGGTGATGGGACAGGAGCTGCCTGGTGCATTAGTCTTTTGTTAATGAAAAATAAATATATGGATAGTGTCAAAAAAAAAAAAAGAAAACGGGGACTATAAGGCCGTGTTGGATGCTGGGATTTAGCACATTTACAGTGCTAATGGTTTACAGTAGCGTGCCCACTTTCCCCAAATGTCAAGGCTTTTCGCACTCTCAATTTTGGGTTCCTGTCGCCTTTCTCTTTCCCTGAAAAATTGAGGCGAGCTTGTTTAGAGTTCGGACATTGTTTGTGGACTGTTTGTGGAGGATGTGTCACTGTGGTATACACTTATTCATCTACTTTGGAGGTTCTAGACACCCCCAGCCCCTCCCACCCCCCAAATAAAGCGCCGTACTAGAAGCTGAAATCCAGCGTCGATATCTGACGGCTTTTTCCCTTTTCATACCGGCGACATTCCGCACTTTGGCCACACTTCGGTTATACAGAGGTCATACGTTTTGTCTTTTAAAGAAACCCTGAGAAATTGCATTATTAAATTGTTTACGTCAGCACAGACTGGTTAAGCACTTATGCTGCCAAACAATGTTACCGTCACAGAAAAAAAAAAAAGGTTACCTGTGCGTTCTTCTTTAAGCGTGTTTTTCTAAAACGGTGTCTGTTTCATGCAACCTTTTTACACCTGAGCCACACTTATCTATGAATGAATGAAGCAGCATTTAAGGCAGTGTTTTACGAAACATGTTATGTTGTTTAATTGAAGAGAGATATATATAAGCCTTAATTTTCATCTGTATACTTTAATCCATTATGCACTTATCATGAGTTTTTTTTTGTTTGTTTGTTTGTTTGCTCCCCCCCCCAAAGCAGTGCTGATCAGGTCATGTGACATGTGTCAGAATGATGGTGGTCAGTTTTCCTTCCACACACTGCTGTGCTAAAGACAGACATTGTATTTGATAATTATCTGCATATCATTCCAGCCTATAATAAATAATCAAGAGAATTGGGATTGTTTTTTCCTTTCCCCCCTTCTCCAGGGTGTAATGTTGGACACGCAGGCCGGATCCTGAGAGTTAAGAGTCTTAAGGCTCACGCTTGCTCGTCTGACACGTTAGTCCTTTTCAACTGCCATAAATGTTTGTAAAGGTTTATTTGTTAGTGTGTATTTTTTTAATCTTTCAACCAAGCCAGTAGATATTGCTTATGCATACCTTCTGTTGAGAAACAATAAAGATAGTTTTAAAGAATATCTAGGTTGTCCCGCGTCTTTCAAATGTCGAGTGAAGAGGCATGTGCGTTCACGTCGAGGCAGCTGCGTTCACGTCGAGGCAGCTTTGCCCTTCACAGCTGATCCAACTGATCTTGATGAACCTGATTGGTTTGATATGCCGTTTATTTGTGTCCCTACTTTACTTCATTTTAATTAGCATTCAAATCAACTTACATATACTCATAAAAAAATATAAATTATTGTAACATCTAAAAGGAACACATTGTAATATATTTATCATCTGGTATGGGTTTGCTGTGTGTTTTTTTTTTTTTCACAGAATTGTTTCAGGTGGACAGAAAGGCTTTTCTGGTCTGCTCATGTAGAAACATTCCTGTTCCCTAAAAAGGCTTGAGCAGTGTGAAGTCACAATTCCACTCCAGACAACTCAAATACTTTACAGTTTCTAGAGCAAAACTTTCCCACATTGCATAAAAGTGGTTTTTACAGTAATACCTGTTAGTACGGTGTGTTTTTATTTGAATATCAAATACACACTTTTCTAATATGCATTCAGGGCCTTCATCTCTGAAGTCAACGCCTCAAATTGAAAAACGTGAAGTCTGATAAGATATGAGGAATAAAACCACAGCCGAACTCAGGTGTGTGTCTCAAAGTCTTGAATACGCCTTTTATTCTGAAAATTGGGTAATTTTATAATGCAGGTTAATTTGTGGTAAAAGTTCACATCTCTGTTCAATTTATTATTATTTTTTTATTGAGACCAAAACATGCAGTGAGAGAGAGATAGTTCTCTGCTCTGAAGACTTTCCCAAAGTAAAAAAAAAAAAAATCAGACGTGTGGTCTGATCAAAGTTACAGGGGTCACTAAAGTTTTCTCCTTTAACCTTAGCACTTCCTTTTTTTTCCCTGTCTGCACGTGTTTGCTGTTTTACATTTTATATTCCTTTCTTCTAATAATAGACTTTGCTGACAGTCTGATTGGCCTACAGCCACTTTATGAAGCTGTGGAAAAGAATTTCTCCAGACATGCATTTTAACAGAAGTGATTGTATTATGAATCAGATTTTTTCTTCCCTTCACAGACAGCAGCTGAAGTCAGCAGAAACCTGTGCGTGAGAGTTACTGCATGTCACGTGAAGCGTGATGGTGAGTAAAGAAAGGACCGAGGATGCACGTCATGAACAGCGAGACCTGAAGGAGACACGTGGTTTCTCTTACAGTCAGAAGCTGGAAAGCAGAAGCTCCAAAACATTGACTGTGGTTGTGTTTGGTGACATCACACTCAAGGCTTTGTAAATGCATTGTATTTGCATTTCGAAGTCAAAAGTATACAGACAGGTTTCAGGTGCATGAGATTCATTCAGTGACCAGATTATTTATAAAATCAGGCGTTGACACCTGACGGGTTGAGGTCCGGAGTCTGTGGAGGGGTTGGGGAGTCTCTGGAGGGGTTGAGGAGGGGTTGAGGTCAGGAGTCTGTGGAGGGGTTAAGGGTCAAGACTCTGTGTAGTACACTGAGTTTTTCCACTCCATCATTCACACCGTTTTCATGCTGGAGCAATTTTTTAGTCTCTCCAGTGATTCCATTGACGGGAAATGAATAATATAATAATACAACAATTGTGTACTTCCAACTTTGTGGCAGCAGTTTTAGGGAAGAAACGTGTGTGCTTAATGATCGAGCTTCCACAAAATGTCTGGCCATGCATTGTTTTGGATTTTTTGTTTGTTTTATAATGAATGAATTTGCTGCTTCAGCGTCCGGTGATTTGGTCCAATCCCAGCAGTTCTCCTGATCACACTAGTAAACTTTGACACGACGCGGCTCTGAGTTGCTCCAGATAAACACACGTTCTAGAGCAGGGGTCACCAACATGGTGCCCTTGGGCCCTTTCTGAAAATAGATGAATATCATTAATTATTAATAATAACATAATAAAAGGTGAATTGAGCAAATTTATTTCAGATCAAACTGAAAACTATGTGTATTAAACTGGTAGACCTTCTGACCCCACAACGAGGGCGTGGTTTTGTTTATTGTTCTGGGCGGGGCCCGTGAGGAAAGCACCAATCAGAGCGGGGGTTTGTTTGTTTGTAGGTGGAGCTTCTTCTTGTGAGCGCTGTGACTTCAGGACGTGTATCAGACTCGCGGATCTGAGAGCGCTGTGACTTCCACCCGCGTTGGGAGGTCTTTCCCCCTTACTTTTATTTTCACTGGACCACTGAGGAAGTTCTCCCACGCGCCCGTGGAGATGGTGGAGATAGTGGAAGGCTCCTGGGCTTGAACACACCGCTGGGGTTTGGTAGACGCCGGTTTTCCTGCAGTGCGCGCGCGCCGGCGGGCGGTGATGTTGGATCTGAGCGCAATGATTGAAGTGTCGATCCCATCTCTCCACCGGGAAGTGGATGAAACTGGGAAATCACGGAAAGTAAGTACCGAAAACTGAATTCTCACTAACATATACTCAAAATATATATATATTTTTAAATTTTAACTTTCGAGTAAAATTAAAAGTACAAGATCTCCATCAGTGTGATCATGAATACACAAAAAACATCTGCTCCACACAGGTCCTGCAAACTGGCTGAGATGTTTAAACATGATCATTCGAACCTCAAATGCTTTCTCCTTATTATACCATCAACATATCATAAAATGACATCAGACATCAATATATATCTTAAACCTACACCAGATATCAATATCTCACAATATCTCACAAACCTTTCATTACACCAAATATCAATATCTCACAATATCTCACAAACCTTTCATTACACCAAATATCAATATCTCACAATATCTCACAAACCTTTCATTACACCAAATATCAATATCTCACAATATCTCACAAACCTTTCATTACACCAAATATCAATATCTCACAATATCTCACAAACCTTTCATTACACCAAATATCAATATCTCACAATATCTCACAAACCTTTCATTACACCAAATATCAATATCTCACAATATCTCACAAACTTGTCATTACGCCAGATATCAATATCTCACAATATCTCACAAACCTTTCATTACACCAAATACCAATATCTCACAAACCTTTCATTACACCAAATATCAATATCTCACAATATCTCACAAAGCTTTCAATATACCAGATATCAATATCTCACAATATCTCACAACCTTTTATTACAAACCTTTCATTACGCCAGATATCAATATCTCACAATATCTCACAAACCTTTCATTACACCAGATATCAATATCTCACAATATCTCACAAACCTTTCATTAAACCAGATATCAATATCTCACAATATCTCACAACCTTTCATTACAAACCTTTCATTACACCAGATATCAATATCTCACAAAATCTCACAAACCTTTCATTACACCAGATATCAATATCTCACAATATCTCACAAACCTTTCATTACACCAGATATCAATATCTCACAATATCTCACAACCTTTCATTACACCAGATATCAATATCTCACAATATCTCACAAACCTTTCATTACACCAGATATCAATATCTCACAATATCTCACAACCTTTCATTACACCAGATATCAATATCTCACAAAATCTCACAAACCTTTCATTACACCAGATATCAATATCTCACAATATCTCACAAACCTTTCATTACACCAGATATCAATATCTCACAATATCTCACAACCTTTCATTACACCAAATATCAATATCTCACAAACCTTTATTACACCAGATATCAATATCTCACAATATCTCACAACCTTTCATTATGCCAGATATCAATATCTCACAATATCTCACAAACCTTTCATTACACCAGATATCAATATCTCACAATATCTCACAAACCTTTCATTACACCAGATATCAATATCTCACAATATCTCACAACCTTTCATTACACCAGATATCAATATCTCACAAAATCTCACAAACCTTTCATTACACCAGATATCAATATCTCACAATATCTCACAAACCTCTCATTACACCAAATATCAATATCTCACAAACCTTTATTTACACCAGATATCAATATCTCACAATATCTCACAACCTTTCATTATGCCAGATATCAATATCTCACAATATCTCACAAACCTTTCATTACACCAGATATCAATATCTCACAATATCTCACAAACCTTTCATTACACCAGATATCAATATCTCACAATATCTCACAACCTTTCATTACACCAGATATCAATATCTCACAAAATCTCACAAACCTTTCATTACACCAGATATCAATATCTCACAATATCTCACAAACCTTTCATTACACCAGATATCAATATCTCACAATATCTCACTAACCTTTCATTACACCAGATATCAATATCTCACAATATCTCACAAACCTCTCATTACACCAAATATCAATATCTCACAAACCTTTATTTACACCAGATATCAATATCTCACAATATCTCACAAACCTTTCATTACACCAGATATCAATATCTCACAATATCTCACTAACCTTTCATTACACCAGATATCCTGTGTTCTAACTTAAAATCCAATACTGATAGAATAATTAATTCATCTTAAATAAAAAAAATTGTTTCTACTTTTCCTTTTCCACCACCATGTGTTTGAATTCCCACCCCACCACCTGTCCATCCTGTTTCCTTCACCCTCACCAGAACAACATGTAGGATTTCCCTACATCTCCAGTACATGTCCAATCACACCATCCAGGACATGAGGTGATACTGATTATACGATTCTTGTATGAAGAAACTCCACTTTTAATTGCTGTTCCAAAAAAAACAAAGCTTTTAGAACCACCGTTTTGTTTTGTTTTTTTGGCATGTGAAGTCAGACATGCTGTAACGTGTGTCATCTGACACAGTAATACCGATGTTGATGTTGATCTCCGAGTCTAAAAGTAGAATCCTGTTACAGCCAGCTGAATCTCCGCTCTGGTGTCGGTGTCACTCAAAACTCAAATGCCGTTCACCAGAAGTCAGCCATCACCTGCACGTGCTCAGAAGTGTGATGACACAAAGGAACGTCCAACTGCAAGCTGGACGTGTACCGTGCGCCCTGTAAACGTCTTGGAATTAATTCGGTAATTCGGCTCTTTTATGGAAAAGAACATTGTGATGGAGCCTGGAGAAGATTTCTAGATTTTGAATGTGAATTTGAGAAGGCCACACATCTCAGGACTTCTCTGAGTTGGTATGTTGTGTGTACTGTAAGTGGACATGAGGGTCCCGTACCCTAGGACTCGGTCCTAGCCGAAGCACGCAACCGTGCCGTCTATGACAATGGCTGCTCTGTGTGTGTGTGAGACAGTGAGTGTGTGAGTGTGTGTCTGTAAGACGCAGAAGGAGAGAAGGAAAAACCAGAGGCTGAATGGAGCTCTTTTGCAGGCAGACCTTTTGACCCAAAACACACTGCAGGCTAGTGTGTACCCTCAAGGCTTCCTCCCCAGGGTTTAAGAACATCTGAGACCAAGCTATATCACGTCCATTAGGTTTGTCGCAGTAGTAAGGCTTTCTCGAGGTTCTCACAATTCCTCCACAATAGATTTATGATTTGATTAGATTTTAAAGTGGACACTTGGATCTTTATTGGATGGATATCTAATAAAAATAAAACATGATCTAGTCAGTGTTCGTGTTCAACATATCGAGTAATAATCTTTGGTATTTTATTGTATTTTCGTTACACAGTTTTATATTTTTTATTCATATTTAACATGCAGATTTCCGTTCTCATGGTCACTAGATAATCGCCCACTGAAAATCATACTTGAGGAAAAGTACAGCTACCTTACTCCAAAATATACTCCAATTCCAATCTGACTTGAGTAAAAGTCTTCGAGTGTGTGATTTTAACAATACACACATTGAATTTGGGTTTAAAGATGCACAAGTCCTCACCACCAAGACACGTGTTAGTGAAAAGCCAAAGACATTAGATTTTTTGAGGTTTTAAACAGCCAGTCAACCTACCTGCATGTTATTTTGTGAAACTTCTAGGAAGAAATCACATAAGAAATGCTTTACAGCAATAATATATGCTTCAGGCTGTAACGTGTGGCAGAAACAGACCTGATTAAATGTCACTGCTTTTTACTTTTGAGACTTGTAGCACATTTCTGAGATTCATTTCTCTTTCTTTCTTTCGCTCTCACACACACGCACGTTACAATTAGTGTCGATGTGAGAAACCTCCATTGGAATAATTGTTCTACGTGGATAGTGTTCACTGAGAATCCAATCTGCACCGTAACCCCAGTAACCTCAAGTGTATATCAAATCCAAATAAAATATAGTAAGAATCGGCCAGATATCAAATAAATATATCTTTGTGTAGACATTTGGTTAACAACCTCTGCCAGCTGTCCATGTCCTTTGGGTGTTAATTCAGTGGAGGGCCGTGTATTTGGTACCTGACTTAATCCACCTCTTAATACACCAGTATCACATCACAATTATAGAAACCATCAATACTGTACAAAAACACAATATAACAACACGTGGCATTACAGAGAGACGTTTCACATCTGGAGGTGAAAACCATTTTACTAAAACAACAAACCCAGTTAAGACTCCAAACCTCTACACTACAACCACAACTGTGCACCTACAACATCTGGAGCAGTTCACAATCAATATTTGTCTAATAACATGACAAAAATACAAAAATGTAAATAAAACACAACCTATTCACATAATGTGCAGCGCCCCCCAGAGGCTGTAATCCAGTGGTACCGCTCGTATTCACTGGTCTGGAAGTGGTGAATAAACCCTTTCCCAGGCTAAGACACGCTAGCGAGCTTCAGGGTTGGTGACCTCCTCACCATGTCTAGCTTTTCTTCACAATGGATTTTTAAGTGTCCGAGACCAAATCAATTTCTCTTCTTCCGTAGGCTTAAAAAAGTCTAACTCAGACGTATTAATGTGTGCAGAGCTACACACGTGTTTTACCAGTCGATCTCGGCTGTAACAGTTTCCCTCTGATCAACCAATCAGAGGACAGAGAAATGCTGATGCTATTCTGGGCCAGCGAACAGCCCTGTGAGGAGAGTCTGAAATCTGATTGGTTGAAAAAACAGATTTATTTCTTATAGAGACTAAGGTTAAAATGGCCAGCAGTACTGACTCTGAAGGCTCTGTGCAGATTAGATTCACATGGCAGCACATAGAGGCTGAAATCTGATTGGACAACAAATCTACATCCACATACACGTACTGGAAGCAGTGCAGCCACGAGAAACTCTACGAAATGAAGAGAATAAACTGTTGGGAATAAATTAATACAATTTCATGGAACAAATACTAGAATTTAGGTTGTTAATGTAGGTCAGAGCTTCTGATAGTGTTTAGACCAGCAGAGAAGGTTTTACTGACCCTGACCGCCTGCTACTGTGGTAATGAAATCCATGGACCAAAGGACAACAAAAGGAAATTTGCTTTTCCTCCTTATGTTCATTTGTTCTCTAGGAATATGATCGATGAACTTCGCGTTAACTTTAGATAGCCTCTGTTACAATCCTTACCCTGCTAAACTAAATCAGGTTTTTATAAGCAGAAACAGTGGGAGCAGCTGCGTCTCAAACCATTCCAATACAAAATGGAATAAAATGGACGTCTCGTCTACTTTTCTTTTATTAAAATATAGAATTTCGGCGTCTTTGTTTTTTTTTTGTTATTTTTTTTGTTTTTGTTTTTTACTGATTCAGCGTATTTTAGTCTAGCACAGGTCAGTTATATAAATGTCACATCCATAGAATTGGTTTTATTTTTACAGCATAGTTCTACCGCATTGATTTCTCTAACCTGATTGGTCAGAAGGTTTTGATTCATTTCCTGTAACCGCAGCTCCGACTGTGGTTTAGTTTAAATGCAGATAACAGGTTTATATTAACATGCTATTTCTGATATTTATTTTTTATTTTTTTGTTTTTTTACAACTTATAATAGGGACTTTTTTGGAAGAGCATTTATGGAAGGAATCTTCAGTGTCTGCTGCTTTTTTTTTTTTTTTAAGTGAGAAAAAAAACTGACTTTCGATGGAGTTTTCTAGCAGTTACAACATAAGTCAAAACAGGAGCTAAATTGATTACAGACGTTCCTCAACATGCCAGTAAATGGATTAAAAGTGTATCGTCATTCGGTGTTAAATACAGATCGTCATTTCTGGCAAATCGCTCTGGTATAAGACGAATAAAACACTTTGGGATTTAATAAAGCTGTGAGTTATTCTGCCACAGGTAATAAACAAGGTTGCATTGGTTATAATGTTTTATACAACTTTATAAATAATAAATGATACCAGGTAACTGATATTACACACAATATTGCTACATTTTTTCAGTTATTCCTTTTCCACAAACACTTGAAGAAGCTACACACAAGGAAATATGTGAATAAGTTACAGAATCTAGCTCCTCAAACCTTCCTATCATAAATGATTAACTCCAATCTAATAATCTTTTAGTTGGACTGTTGCTAGAATTGGATTTTTATATGGCAAAAACAGACGAGACAATCGGTGCACACAGCGAGATATCCCGAGGTGGTGATCCTCAATATAAATACTCTGGAAATTGAGCTTCACCAATGTTCCACCAGGCATATTTGTGGTGTCGCTTGTATTGTGATTGCACAGAGATCTAGTGTTGAAACAAGGCCACGTTTCTACAACCTGAAAGGGCAACTTCAGCCTTGACGAGAGTCATGTGTTTCTTACATTCTTACATTCTTGCTGAGTCTCCAGAACACACTGAGTTACTCAGACACTCCTGTCACATTAACTCACTTAAGTAATAAAGTCAACAGGATACATCGTGTGTATCGTTGACACTGGACTTAGGGAAATCGGTGTACTTTACTGAGTGGAAATCTCACTGAGAGCTGCCATTTCTTACTTGCTGAGGAGTTTTTTGTATTTTTTGTGTGCATTGCCCCTCTGGCCCTTAGGACGCGATGTTGCATCACTCACGAAGGTTTCATTTTGGCTTGTCAAAGCATGCTCGATTAGGCTTCTCTTACATTCCCGTCCAACTCAAAGACCTGTCTTCCCTCAGAGGTGAGGCAGATGAGAAGTGAAACCTTTTTTGGTCAAAATGAGAACAGATATGAAGTGGAAGTGAGCACTGCTAGTTTCGTTATTGTCAGGGAAAATGGGAAACGTCAAGGACGTGAAATCCTCAGTAACCAAAAAAACACGCTTCTCTGATAATGACACAGACCTGCGGTCGCCGAGTTCGATTTCCGGCTCCTAAATCGACTTTTTAGTCATGTTACTATTATTATTTAACGATCAGGTCTAACTGACGAAGCCCTGAACAATAGAGCGGATTCGCCATCCCCAGAATCCATAGTCATTATGCAGTGACCAGTCGACGGAAGGGAACAACACGTTTTCTTTATCATTTCTAAACCGTTATCGTTCGTTTAAGACGAGCAACGCAAATCAGAATTTGGCCTGAGATGACGACTGAGTGCGAAACAAACCAACAGCAATTGAATGTTTTCACTCGAAGAAATCGCAGCATGTTAAAGTCGTCTAATCGTGTTAATTTTAATCTAAACAAAAGCATCGCAAGGCATCAGAATGTGAGTCATTTTATTACTGCTTTAAAATGGACCTGCCCAGGGTGGTGTCAAGAGATGGGATGTGAGATAAAGTGAGCGAGTGCTAGAGAGTCTGGGGTGAGAGTTTGGGAAGCATTACATCCAAAAAGGGAACAAACAACTTGTCTATATATATATATATATATATATTTCACTAGTCTATATCCTGACCAGGTCTGATTAAAGTGTCTGACTTACGCATCCATCCTCGTCTAGATTCATGTATATACATATATTTTCTACATACTTTTTATTTATCTACTTTATTTCTTATATTCTATTCCTTTTTTCACGCTCGAACGCTGGACAGGCGTACAAAACATTTCACTGCATGTCGTACTGAATTTGTTTGGGCCACCGAGCCTTAATTACAAGGGAAAAAACACAATCAGTGCTATACGTTGTGGTGTTATTGAGGATGTTTAGGGTTTGGCTCTGACTTTTTGTTGCTGATCTTCATTGTGAAAAAAGAAGCCATTCTTTCTCTCACGAAATATATTCAACTGATGTGCGCTGAATATTCATTTAATGACGATGGATACGATTCTATTCGCTCCGTTCACATAGACAGGAAATGGAAATTTGAAACAAATTAAATGACTCGAGTGAAATGAGATTGTGGTTCTTATTAAAAAAAAAACGTCTCTACAACTCGTTCCGTAGTCGTGTGTCGAGCGGTTTGTTTGCTGTTTAAAGTCTGATGCTGTCATTTTTAAGTATTTAGTTTTAGTTTAAGAAAGAATGTCAGCGAGTGTAAAGATCAGTGTTGTTGTAATCCATGTTTGGTCAATTTTTGTGAAGAAGTAAACTTGGCCTATTTTTTGGTTGCTAAACAAGTCAACCTTAAAAAAGAGGAGAAAAAAATTAGCTAATTTAGAACCTTTTTACCGATTCTTTGGCTGGAAAGCACTTCTTTTCAGCATAAACTCCGGTGTGAAACTGGTCATTAAAGCGTTTCTTTCTATTATTACAGTTTCCCGTTCACTGCACGTTATAGAGATTCACAGATTTTGAGTTATAGGTGTGTATGGGATTATTTTCCGTTCCAAAATAATTCATTTTTATCTGTAATGAGTGAACCAGTGGTGACTGTGGCAAGAAATGTCTATTCCTTACAGTTCCATCCGTGTTGAGGTTGAACTGTTCAGCGATTACATGCAAAACTGTGGTCCTGAACCATTGTGGTAGACTGTTATAATAATCGCAGTCCAAATCCATCTTATTGTTCTTGAGCTGCTCAGTAACTTCATGGATCTTTAGGCTGTAAAACCGCTTTGGTACAACATGCTGTAGAAATACTGAAACGTCATTTTCTCGACTCTATAATGTACTGAAGAATAAACACCGTAACCACATCCAATAGTGGCATACAATCACCTTTCTGTGTTAAGCGTGTACTGTACGCTCATTGTCTCCGTGTACAGATTCGACATCCTACATTCATCCCACAAGCTTTAGATCTGGTTCCACCCACATCGGTGTAACAGCCGACTTTTCATGAGTCCCAAAAGCACACCTTTATTTGGATTCTAGATGACTGCAGTCTGGCGCTAATGACTATGAGTGTGTATGTGCAATGCAAACTGGGTCACAGATAATAAAACTGGCCAGTCATGGCCTCTGTTTTAGGATTTCAAGTGTTTTTTTTTTTTTCTATTAGCTTGATGTATTCTCCTTTTTTCCTGTGCTCATTATTAATGCACCCTTTAGAAAATGATCCAGAACACTTTTACTTTTGTTTGGTGCGACTGTGGCTTCTCCTTTTTTTGCCCGTGTTACTAGAATAGCTCACACTTCTTGTAATGGCCCTGAAACAGAACCCTGGTGTGGCCCAGAAACAAGCACATTTACCTCTTTCTCTTTCTCTCATATACAATAGTGAACGATGTGTCGGAGCGCAGCGTACTGTCTGACTGAGATACAATGACGAGCTGCCGTATCATCATAGCATTCATATGACCTCAATAGGAGATCAGGAGAATAGAAGAACTACCTGAGGATTCATCAGAACATTAAACAGAGATGACTTTTATTTACCATGCAGCCGGCAGTGTGTAGATATCTATATTGCCATAACACAATCAGTTCACTAGAGGGCACTGTTTTCACACCTCTTAGACAGGACAGTATTTATGTTTATTTCTCGTCCGCTTGTGTCTCAGTAATCAGTTTCTCCGTTATACAGCTCTTCAGGGTGGAGATCTTGTTCAACGGAAGGAAGCACTTTGTTCTGCGGCGGCAGAGCGAGTTCCAGATGTTGCACCGGAAGCTCAAGAAGATCCTGCAGCTGCCTGAATTCCCCAGCAAGAGGACCCAGCTGCGCTCTAAACCTCTGGAGCAGAGACGGCAAGAGCTGGAGGACTACATACAGGTACAGCGAGAGGTCACACAATCATCTCCTCTGTATACCGCCTTTACAAATTAGTTATAGTTTCATCATTTTTGCATGCAGGTGATCCTGTATAAGAACGACGTGGTTCCTCAGGAGCTGCTGGATTTCTTGAAGGTGAAACACTTCCACATGCCTATCTACGAAAGGTATGTTCTTCACCAGCATAGGAACGTTTTTAGGCTGTGAGTAACTGTGTGGCAATTCCAAGCACATTTCAGCTTCATGATGACCCCCAAACCCAGACATTTAAAATGTTTACTCGTTTATTAGAGGGACCACACATGTAGGATGTTTTGGAGACAAGGTGAGGTAGGTAAGATTGAGATGGTTTGGACATGTGCAGAGGAGGGACATGGGGTATATCAGTAGGAGAATGCTGAGGATGGAGACACCAGGAAGGAGGAAAAGAGGAAGAACGAGGAGGGGGTTTATGAATGTGGTGAAGGAAGACATGCAGGTAGTTGGTGTGAAAGAGGCAGATGTAGAGGACAGGGGGGTATGGAGACGGATGATCCGCTGTGGAGACTGAATGGGAGCAGGCGAAAGAAGAAGAAGAAGAAGACATTTATATTTCAATGTATTTAACTAACAGTTCAATATATATATTTATGTGTGTATGTGTATGTATATATATATGTGTGTGTGTGTGTGTGTGTGTGTGTGTGTGTGTGTGTGTGTGTGTGTGTGTGTGTGTGTATAGTACACAGAATACAGTGAAATGTAAATCTGATCAGCCGGAAATGTGTCCATTAGATAAAAATGACTATAAATATAAAACGAGACTTTATGAGAAAAACATGAGAAATGATGTGAAAATAAGAGATATGAGAAAATATATTAGACAATGTTAAAGTGAGGAGACTTGAGGGATCGTTTCGATGGGCTTGTAACACATAACACACTCTGATAACACATAAGCAGACTGATTCATTTACCCTTAATTGTGTCTCTTCGATGAGATGATTGACAGCAAAAATGAGTCCAAATATCCATCATGCTGGAATGTTCCTGCTGCACAGCTGAGCTCTAACCCGCTCTGTCGTCAGTGATGAGGAGTAATATCACCAACATTGATTGAGTTCGAGTGTAATAAAATTCTTTATGATTTGTGTTATTTTAGTGAAGAACAGCAGAAGGACACAAGAGAGAAGGGGAAAAGGTAAGAGTCTTCCAAACGACATTATTTTATGGTGTGAGGTTCAATCCTGGGTCTAATCATCAGCATCTTCAGTGGAGTCCATCCTAATATTGAAAGCCATTTTAAGAAAACTCCGCTTTCTACTCTCAGTTGTGACACGGTTGAAGAAAAGCTCATTGGCTAAGGGTCTGCTGGATTCTAATCAGAAGGTCACAGACAGACAGCAAATCATTTACTAAACCGTCTTCTGAAGTCTAATCTATGGCTCTTTCACAAACAGTGCAAAAAAAAAAATATATATATATATATATATATATATATATATATATATATATATATATATATATATATATATATATATATAAAAGAAACCAGATTAAATAAAACCAGATTTCCTTTTTCTGTTCTGTTGCCAGGAAGATGCAGCTCTACCTCTGCCATGTTAATCTGCATTCTATGTATATGTATATTCTTTGTATATATACTTTATTTATATACTTTGTGTGTGTGTGTGTGTGTGTGTGTGTGTGTGTGTGTGTGTGTGTGTGTGTGTGTGTGTGTGTGTTGGTAGTGTGTGTTTGTGTAAGTATGTAACTATTTTATTATATGTTTTCAAAGGACTATTCTATATGAAAATATATTTTAGAGGAGTCTGTGCAGTTTGTGTATCAGTACAGATTTACTGTCCTCTGAAAATAACAACATACAGCCATTATTGTCTGATTAACTACAAACAAAAGTAAGTGCACCCTCAGTGAACATGTCAAAACTGTGTCCAAAGTGTAAATATTGTGTGTGAGCACATTGATATCCAGCACTGCTTTAATCCTCCTGGGTGTGGAATTGACCAGAGCTGCACAGGTTGTTGCTGGGATCCTCTTCCACTCCTCCATAATGACATCACGGAGCTGCTGGATGTCAGCTCTCATGCAGTCCCAGACCATGATGCTGCCACCACCATGCTCGACTGTAGGGAAGACAATTTTCTTGGTTCTCCTCACCAGGGCTTCATCACACATGCTGGATACCATCTGAGCCAAACAAGTTTATCTCAGTCTCCCGAAGAACACAGGACATGGTTCCAGTAATTCATGCTCTTGAACAGGTCGTCTTCAGCAAACTGTTTGCAGGGTTTTCTTGTGAGCAGCTTCAGAAGAGGCTCCTTCTGGAACGACGGCATGCAAACCAACTTGTTGCGGTGTGTGGCGTACGGTCTGAAGCAGATCTTCCTCTTCTGCAGCCTCTAAAGCAATGCTGCAGCATTTAGGAGTCTGTTTTTTGAAGCAGCTTCTGCACCTGATGCACAGCACGGTGACTCGACTTCTTTGATGGACCCTTGCGAGGTCTGAACCAGTCTTGGAGAACCTCTGTATGACCCTGACCACTGTACTGTAACTGATCTTCTTAGAGCCTCTGCATCTTTGTGGAGATCAACAATTCTAATTCTCAGATCCTCAGGGACACTTTACCATGAGGTGCATGTAGAACATCCAGTGGTCAGTGTGAGAGAATTAGACTCAAAGCACGTAATTTTAACTGCATATATACAAAATACACACGTGTGTGGGGCTGTCAAGCGGACAAAAACATCAACATGATGATACACCACATACAGCTGTTATCACCGAGGGTGCACTCACTTTTGTTACCAGTTATTACGACAATAATGGCTGTATGTTGTTATTTTCAGAGGACAGTAAATCTGCACTGTATACAAGCTGCACACTGACTCCTCTAAAATATATCCAAGTTTCATTTCTATAGTCTTTTGAGAAGGTTTACTACAACGGTTGCTGAAATGTGAGGGGTGCACTCTAATGTGTAAATTAGATTTAGATTTCAAGAAGAATAAATTCTGATCCTACTTATTAATAATGAATACATTTCATCTTATTAATAAAAACTCAGTAATTGATTGAGAAATCGAACAGTGTAAATCGATTAAAACATTTCCTTGTATATTCCTTAAGTTCGCTAAATTGTTCAATGATCTCAATATAAGTATAAAAGTTCCCTCATTGGTGTAATTCTTCTCTTTTAGCTGTGAGCTTCTGCATCAGAGAGTGGTGGGTTTCACGTGTGATCCTTATCTCCGTGCTTCCAAGTCAGGTAATGCATACGGTGCATTTATATATATCGCTGTTAGATATTTTACATGTTGTGTAAGAGACAGTGTTGCCTGGGACACAGCTTTTTCCTTGGGCATTATTTATTTATGACTCCTTCCACCTGTACATTAGTGAAATGCTTTAGGTGTCTGGACATGCTTAGTTTATATTCGCCTGCTGTAGTGAAACTGAGCACCTGAGGGGCTTCAGCATAAACTCTATGCAGTGCAACTCAAACCGAGTTCTGTAACGTAGGTAACAGACGCAACAGTATGTTTTAGACAGACAACGTTGCCTAAATCACGGCATCACATGGCATTTTTTTTGCTAGTTTTAAAAGAACCCATGAAGCGAGTACTCAGCCTTTGTTTCTTACCGTTGAGTATAAACGAGTACAGACCTGCGCAGAAATTTACTTCTGAACTCTGACTCATGATCGTTGCATCACACGAAAATAGGCATTGATGATTGAGTGTGAATGAGACAATTGAGACGTCAAAAATTGTGACTTTACATGAGATTTGGAAACTACATGAAACTACAAATCATTGATCAGGAAATTTTAAAGAACGAATCAAATATTCCATTTATGAACATGGACAGCATTTGGTCAGACACTTAACACTAACCCTAGTCTTCCACATCAAACATCCTAGAAGATACACTATATGGACATAAGTACGGTGACACCTGACCAGCCATATGTGATTCCTCCTCACACTGGTACCACAAACCTGTAGGTACACAATTGTATTGGACGGCTTTTGGTGCTGTAGCATGAAATCTTCCCTTCGCTTAAACTTGGAGACTGAAACCTCAAACCTCCATGAAGATCTGCTTTTCATGGGCTGAAAGTGGCCCGCTATAGAGCTCTGACCTTAACCTTATTGGAATGATTTGAAATGCTGACTGCACCCCAGGCCCTCCTCACTCTACATCAAAACCTGACTTTAAGTGTCCTTGTGGCTGAAGGAGCACAGATTCCCTCAAGCACATTCCAAAATCATCTTTCCAGAAGACTGGAGATTGTTATAACAGCAAATTGGAAGCACATACCAGTCTTATGGTCAGGAGTCCAAAAACTTTAGTCCATAAAGTGTATAGTGTTAGAAGATTTTTTTTCACACCTGGACATGAGATTTTAGTGTTTAAGATTTACATGAATCATTTTAATTATTGTCATGATTTTACGTTAGTGAACACGAAGACCAGAGAAGTTAATGTACTTCTCCAGAAACTGTTTTTTTTTTTGCTTATTTTCTTGACTAATGATTTAAAATGTAATTACAATAAAAATAAACCATTTATCCCCTTAAAATCCCCTCACAACTTCAGTTCCTACCTGCAATTTGTTCCTATTTAATGATTTATAATTTATACTGTATAGTTTATACTTTATTGGTTTTGGAGACACGGTGAGGGAGGTGAGATTGAGATGGTTTGTACATGTGCAGAGGAGGGACATGGGGTATATCAGTAGGAGAATGCTGAGGATGGAGCCACCAGGAAGGAGGAAAAGAGGAAGACCAAGGAGGAGGTTTATGGATGTGGTGAGGGAAGACATGCAGGTAGTTTGTGTGAAAGAGGCAGATGTAGAGGACAGGGGGGTGTGGAGACGGATGATCCGCTGTGGCGCCCCCTGATGGGAGAAGCCGAAAGAAGAAGAAGATGTTGTTTATACTTTATTGTAAATTGCTCTGTTTAATTATGTTTTTGGTGAATTATTACCAAATGACCGTATAGTATCACATACTGATCACCAGTCTTTAAGACTCTTGGATGGGCTTGGCCATGTCCAGACTTATATTTTTAAGTTACGATGGGGTCATCAGTACACGTCTACATTAGAAGTCTGGGACTACGTCTGTACACCTTTTGCTGAATAATGTGCAGTCTTCATAACGAGCATCATAACTGCTTTACTTCATTAAGCTCTTACCACTGAGGATAAATCAATAGGCGACTCTGTGCAGCTGGGGATGTTTCTCATCAACGCCCAGGAGATCCATGAGATTACGGAGTACCACAGGAGCTTTGAGGACGGATTTGGACTGTAGTTAATATCAGTCTGCTACATTGACTCAGGACTACGGTTTGCATCTGATCACCATCACTTTACACCTTAACATCTGTAATAAATGGACATTCTGTGCCGCCCAGATGAGGATGAGGTTCCCTCTTGAGTCTGGTTCCTCTTAAGGTTTCTTCCTTATGCATCTCAGGGAGTTTTTCCTTCACCACAGTCGCCACTGGTTCACTCATCAGGGACAAACTTTTATTTATAAAGAACATCTTATTCATTCTTTATCACCACATTATTATCTAAAGCTGCTTTGAAACAATGTTCATTGAAAATGATCTGAATTGAAATGAATAGGTTAACAAAAACATGAAGTTAAATACATTTTTGTTTCTCTTCTTGCAGACCTGCCGAACGTGGTTGTTGCTGGTGTCTTGCAGGGCTTCTTCCCCAAAGACAATAAGGTGGGCTTTAGGACACATTCCAAGCCCAGCGTTAGGCATCCACCTCGATTTCCTTCAGTCCCCTCCATCGTCATAGACAGAAGCAGTCTGAGCTTATTACCAGAAGCAGAGACAACATGAGACATGGAAGAGCTTCCGTGTTCCAGCACTGACCAGGCACAGACTTCCAGCTTCTGCTACCTGGCTTTAGAAGGACTGGTGCTTTTAACTGATCATATAAAAACCATCAGCTTTGATCTGGTTGTTAGCCTAATTTTAATAATGCAGGGATCGGAAAGCGATGTGTTCTGGAGCTCTGGTATCTCTCACTAATGCACGTTCAGTATGTGGTTTATCCTGGTCAGGGTCACAGTGGATCTCCATCCTGGTATTGAAGAC
Source organism: Silurus lanzhouensis (assembly GCA_039877035.1). Taxonomy (NCBI): domain Eukaryota; kingdom Metazoa; phylum Chordata; class Actinopteri; order Siluriformes; family Siluridae; genus Silurus; species Silurus lanzhouensis. The sequence continues at coordinate 430,222 of JBCEWE010000351.1, read as the reverse complement.
TCTGTGGTTAAATGAAGGAAGTGGTAACTCAATGGTTCTGACTTACTGACTTGAAGGTCAGGGGCCAAGTTACTACTGCTGGGCCCTTGAGCTAATAAACCTTTCTGCTCCAGGGGTCCTGTCTCATGGCTCAACCTGCTCTCTGACCCCAGTTTCCTCCAGGGTCACAGGGGATCATATCCCAAGAGTGAGGCAGAAATATACTCTGTGTACACACAGCTTTCACACTTGTAAGTTAGACCATCCTGCCAGGAAGAAACTGGAGAACGCAGAGGAAACCAGCAAGAACATGAGCCCAATTCAGTATAAAACAGTGAGTTGTGAGGCTGCAGCGCCACCCACTGTACAACCACAACACAAAAACCTCACGTCATGATTAACATTCAAGTGATTTTGATGGAATAATTCTTTATTTTAAAGAGGGACAAAAAATAGAACGTGAACCCTGACCAAACCTCAGATATTTGAGATATTTATGCTGTAGAACTTCTGTTCATGTGATTTTAAATCGGATCGGGCCGGATTAGTGTATTTGCATACACCGGACATGCAAAAGATCTTCAAGCCTGTAAAGAGCCTGGTATGTTTTCTTTGTAAAAAATAAAAATAAAACTTTTAATAATCTTTTTTATAAGAGAACATTGCGCTTACACAGCGTGGAGTTGCGACGGAAATCATGAACCTATCGAAGATTTTCTTTGGAGCATCAAAAATTAAAGCTGATGCCATTTCTTTACTAGAATTCACTCGTGTGTGTGTGTGTGTGTGTGTGCTAATTTTAAGTGTATTCTCTGCTAATCTATAAACTAATCCACTTATCATTAAGCCCATATGGGTTGTGTTGTACGTATTTCCTGAAAGAAATTTATTTATGGTATGAATATCAAAGTGAAGTACACAAAGCATCTTAACAAAACCTGGATCCTTTATTGAAGATTTGTTTACAAAAAGCAGGTGTCGAGTGGGTCTGTGTGTGAGACCACATGGAATGCCTGTTCAGAATGGACCCAAGGTGGACCGCTACAGATGTAAAAGTGTGAGTCCGGTTGGGTTGAAGTGCCAAAACATATACACACACGTACATACGAATGCACACCACTAAAATTAGTGGTAGAGCAAAACCTGCTAAAACCCCAGAACCCCACAGTCCTGTTTCATCCATTAGGGTTCTTTTACTCCTTTGGCACAGCGAAAGGTTTTTCCACCTCGATTTTGCCACATTCGTGGATGGTGACATCTTTGAGAGGTTTATCTCTGCCGTCTGTTTTCGTGCTCTCGATCTTTTTCACCACATCCTGAGGGAAAAAGTACAAAGATTCAGTAAGTAGCTAAAGCCTGGTCCTAGAAGCCTTTTTTTTTTTTTTTTTGGCATATATCTTGTATACAGAATTCTAATGTGTTCTCCAGGACCATGGTGAAGCACAGAAGACCATTACAGATTGATATTACAATAAATGAAGAAACTCACCATGCCCTCCAAGATCTTGCCAAAGACGACGTGTTTCCCATCGAGCCATGGGGTCTGCACGGTGGTAATGAAGAACTGAGAGCCGTTAGTGTCTTTGCCCGCATTGGCCATGCTCAGCCATCCTGGGCCGTAGTGCTTCAGCTTGAAGTTCTCATCGGGGAAGCGATCACCATAGATACTCTTTCCTGTCAGAGCAACAGAACACAACCAATTAGAAGATCAGTTTAAATCTGACACTTAAACTAGAGCACCATTAAAAAACAAAACTGATTACACACCTCCAGTTCCATCTCCTCTGGTGAAGTCTCCTCCCTGGATCATGAAATCCTTTATCACACGGTGGAACTTGCTGCCCTTGTAACCGAATCCTTTCTGTTGAGGCACAAGAGAACTCTGTAACTCGCGGTTATTCGATGGATTACCGTAACGCGTAGGTGAATTTGTAGAATCAGAGCTCGCACCTCTCCTGTAGCTAGAGCGATGAAGTTCTCGGTGGTCTTCGGGACGGTTTTTCCGAAGAGTCCGATGACGACGCGCCCTATGTCCTCGTCTCCAACCCGGATATCAAAGTACACCTGAGAGGGGGTTACGGAGAGGGGTACAAGAACGTCATGAATTTTAATCACTTCAGAACACCATGGTGGAATTGTTCAAGACATCAACTATATGGTTTATAGTCTCCTGAACATCACATCCAGATGTGGTTCTTCAATACTCTTTTCACAAAGTTAGAAGCTTGCAATTGTTGTAAATCTCTTTGCACATTGTTTATTATTTCTCTTCAACAGAACCATGAAGAACTGAAAAAAGTTTTATTTGTAGAGCGATTTTAACAATGAACATTGTCCAAAATCAGCTTTAGAGAGATCAACGGGTTATGAAGTTGAAATGTAGGAAGTTTCATGCTTATTAGATGCGTTCTTATAAAATTTTATCTCTAGTGAATGAACCAGTGGCTGAACCCCAGACCTTCTCATCAAGCATCAGTAGAGTGAAGTCTTCTCAGAACACTGAGGTGGTCCCTTGTCCACTATATCCATGTTATTTATTGTGGTTATATTACATGCAAAATGTGGAGTCATCCAGAGATTTCTGCTTGTGTGTTTTCACAATGGCGAATCAAAGCAGGTTGGAAGGAAGAAAGAAATCCGACATGCAAATGAGCTCACTGACGCGCGTGACTGTGGGATGTGGAGTTTTTTTTCTTTCTTTCAAAGAAGCAGAGCAGCAAAAGTTACATTTGCAAAGATGCATTCAAATGTACAAATTATACATTTCCGCTATTAAAATCAATGCGCAAGACGCGGGGGCGCGCGGAAACTCTGGTGCAGTTTCCACTGGGGGGCGGGGGGGGGGGAATCAGGAACGCCGTCTCGTGCGCAAGCGCACTGCGCATATCAGCCGGTTTAACGCGGACGTGGCCTACACGCGCCATTACACAGAATTCCCACACACACACACACACACACACACACACACAAAAAAAAAATAACCTGGACACGCCTGGTGCATGTTTACACTCATCACCTAAGCATTTAGTATCAAATATATTTACTAAATGTTCATGCGCGCGCGCACACACACCTCAAACCAAACATCTCGAGCCGATGCCCAGCACGCGCAAAGAATGATGAGCTTCAATCTGATTGATTTAATAATAAATAAAGGTTTTTCACTACAGATTGCATCACCGAACAGAGTGCACAAGCAGAACGGGTTGTTTGGTTTTTACCTTGGCCGTGACTTTGGGCCCTTTCTTCTTCTCATCAGCCTGAGATCCGTTGGGAAGCAGCAGGAAAAACACCGAGGCGACAATAATCGTGATCGCTACCAAGAACTTCATCTTCCTCTCACAAGCCCGAACCATGAAAGACCAGAAAATGTACGTGTGTGTGGGATAAAATGTTGCAGCTGGACACCAGGAGGGTGGAGACTGTATTTCCGGGGCGGGGCCATAACCAGTCAAATTCATTTTTTTTTCCAGCGCAGAAAGACCCGCCCCCTTCACCGTGATTGGCTCCCGGCGTGCGTTCTGTATAATCACTGGTTGTAATAGATGTCAATCATTCAGAATCTCCAACACACAGGCTCTTTTTATTGCCTGCAGACTTTGGCTTCTTACATCTATGAATTCTTCAGGATTCTCATGAAGGAGGCTGAATTTATTAGCATTATATTATATCCCAGATATACACAGAAACATCTTTCTGTAGTGGTTTGCACACCTGGGTTTAAAAACAAAAAACAAAAAAAAAAAGAATCGACCCAAAATTAAAAAGAAATATATTACGACTTTTAACAAAATATTGATGAGAAAATTTGCAAGAATGGAATAAATCCTGTAGATCTCTCCATGCTCTATCCATCCTGCTTTTATTTCTGAGCTCAGGCCCTTGATCAGGCCACATAATACCAGATAAATACCAATATTTTTAAATATATATTTCTGGGAAAAATTTAATATTTAGACAAAGACGTGTAATTTCTTTTTTACATATTTTAATCATTATTATGATTTTACCCCTGTGTACAATCAGAATATAAACTATACAAGCATGTTAATAAGAAACACAATGGCAGGTGATTATCAGTAGTTCCAGTACAAATCCAGATTATATGATTGATTATAGATTGTTAACAATTACAACGCACGTGCACTGAGAGCAGTGTGGAAGTGAGGTATGTGTTTTATTGTGATAATACAATTTATACATAAGATTGTCCTGAGATCCAAATACGATAGAGAAATATAATGCAAATGATCATTAATTACTGCCAGGACAAAACCTATTTGTCCATGTGTGTGCCACTTATATATATATATATATATATATATATATATATATATATATATATATATATATATATATATATGTGTGTGTAGTTGTAAGGTCTGGATTGTGTATTTTATATAAAAAATATTAAATATATATTTAATATATTGTATTCTATATAATGTTTTACTAGATAGTAATGATACACAACATCTGAGCACAATATCTGGACTTTATTGTTCTATAGTTTTTTCTTCTTCTTCCTATAATAATAATAATAATAATAATAATTATATTATTATTATTAGCTATAAACCTGCAAAAGCCTGACAGCATGCAAATCCATTGACAGGCTGCTAAAGGATTGTGAACATAATACACATAAGACAAATATTCTAGATATGACTGTTCTAGAGCTGTTTCAATTTTTGTATTTTAATTTTTTTACAGGAATTAACGTATTTTTAATAAATTGTTGTAAAAAAAAAAAGAAAGAAAAAAGTCCCTTAAGCAGAACCAGCGACATATTCACTAGTCCATTGTGATTTGTGATAGTGAGTATCTGCAAGAATGAAAGGGAAAGTTTATAGGTCTGTGGTGAGACCTGAGATGTTGTATGGATTAGAGACAGTGGCATTGAGTAAAAGACAGGAGGTGGAGCTGGAGGTAGCAGAGCTGAAGATGTTGAGGTTTTCGTTGGGAGTGACGAGGATGGATAAGATTAGAAATGAGTTTATTAGAGGGACATGTAGGATGTTTTGGTGACACGGTGAGGGAGGCGAGATTGAGATAGTTTGGACATGTGCAGAGGAGGGACATGAATTATATTGGTAGTAGAATACTGAGGATGGAGCCACCAGGTAGGAGGAAAAGAGGAAGGCCAAGGAGGAGGTTCATGGATGTGGTGAGGGAAGACATGCAGGTAGTTGTGTGAAAGAGGCAGATGTAGAGGACAGGGTGGTATGGAGACAGATGATCCGCTGTGGAGACACCTAATGGGAGCAGCCGAAAGAAGAAAAAGATTGTGAAGTTTAAAGCGCTTCCGCATTGCGACGCACTGAAAGCTGATTGGTCAGGACTGTTATCAGCCAATCAACGTGAAACGCGTACTGAGCGCATGCGCAGCGTCTGAGTGAAGTCTTTCTAGCCTGCTGAAGCTTCGCTAATGCTAAAAACATTCCCTTTCCAAAGTGCAAGCAGGAGGCGAGAGAATATTAATATTCTACAGCAGATCACTACATTAACTAAACCAAGAAACAGACAGACAGTCAAATATCACGACAAAACAAAAAGATTTACCCAGTGTTCTGATATAAATCCATTATTCTGATATAATACAAGAACACAGTTTTAATGGAGTGTGTCTACATGGGAAGCACACATCATCTTCATGTGTGCTGTTGTAAATATTTTTGATAAGGGTTTGTAACCTTAGAATGAAAGGTGTATAATGGATTACCTTCAGCAATTAAACCTGAACATCTGCAATTCACCACGTACACAACATCTGTCAACATCTGACCTTAATCCCATGTGGTTCTTCCCAAAAATATTGCATCGAGTTGTATGCTGTAGTTTTACAGTTTCCTTCACTTAGCATTCAGTTTAGCTCCTTTTTATTTTCAGAGCACTTTTAACAATGAACATTGTCTCAAAGCAGCTTTAGAGAGATAAAGCAGTTATACAATAATGTAGAAGTCCCTAATGAGCTAACCAGAGACTGTGGACAGGAACATCTTGACCTTTACCTCGAGAGGAACCACATTCAAAAGGAAACCCATCCTCATCTGGGTGGCACTGAATGTTCATTCATTATAGTTTCATCATAGTCGAGGTGTGCAGTGAGACGCAATTAAATGCAACCATTACATTCTGTGCCCATGATGGATTCATATTTATGTTCTGGACTGATGACTGGAACCAGATCTGTTCTTCTAATATTGAAGCTCATCCACATTAAGGTTTGATGTTCTGGTGCTTTTCTATTCACCGTGATGATTATTTGACTCACTGTTGTATGTCCTTGCTAGCACCTGACCTTTCTCCACAACATGACTATTCCTTCATTGGACATTTCTTTTTGGGACAAAAATCCCAAATCATCAGCAGGTTCTGAAACATATGAACCAGACTAAGTTGCATAAACAACATTCATCATAGATAAAGTCCCAGAGATCACATCTTTCCCTTACTCTGACGTTAGATGTGAAAATTCAGTGAAGCTCTTGACGTGGATTTGTATGATTTAAAACATTGTTTTGCTGCCACATGAATAAATACCAAGCGGAGAATCTGATAAGTAGAAATATGTAGTGCCATTCAACCAGCGTTTCTCTTTGCATAAATTATATATATATATATATATATATATTTTTTTTTTAAGTCTCATCAACACTCTTCAGACTACCCAATTAACCTTTAGAATTATTATACAACTACTGTATTATAATTGATAGAACCATGAATTCTGTACTTAATCAGAAAATTCTGAAGAAGAATGTCTGGGATCAGTCCATGACCTCAAGCTCACAAAAAATAAAACACAAAATAAAGGTTTGAGTGGTTTAGTTTAAGTCCAGACTTAAATCGGACTGAGATGCTGTGGCACATCCTTAAACGTTTTCGAAAAGCCTCTGATATAAACGTCGATTTCAACATCCAACTGAATTTTATGTTGAATCTAATCTTAAAACAAAACAAAAAAACCGAATTAAACCAATTCTGCGAATAAAAGTAGGCAAAAATTCCTCCACTTTTAAACCGTTATAACGACCCACCAGTAGGAGGCGCAAAAAGCAACCAGTGTCAAAATCACCTATGCTGAAGAGTTAAAAGAAAAACACATTTTTTATTTAACATATCACATGAATAACTCCGTTAAATTGGGGCAACATTATTTTTGAGTTTTCATAAGTTTTTATTAATGTTAACATCATTTGTGCATACCTATATGTACCTAAGTTAAAACATTTACTTTTTCACAACAAAGAAAAGGACAAATGATTACACTTCAGACAAGCTGATTGTGCTCAGTCTAGACCCGAAATACTGGGCGAAAATATCAGGATGGCCTTTATGGAACTGGGCCAGCAGTCTCCTCTTCACCTTCATGGAGTACGCTGTATTTTCATCAATATTCCTGAGTAGAACAAACAACTCCGTATTCGTCAGGCTTTTTACAGTGTCGCTGTACAGGGTGCTTGAAATTTGTTGACAGAATGCAGAGCCTAAGGACAAGAAATATTTTTTCAAAAAAAAAAAAAAAAAGTGATTGACAGTTAGTATAGATACAAATATGATGCAGACAATAAATCCTTGTGTGTGTTAACATTTTTTATCAATCATTATAGAATAGAATATGCATTTACTCGTCACGTGTACACAACAGCACAGTGAAATTGCTTGGAAAAAATGGGGTCAAAGTGCAGGGTCAACCATGATAGAGCACCCTGGAGCACAGAGTGTCAAGGGCCTTGCTCAAGGGCCCAAGAGTGGCAGTTTGGCAATACGTGGGCTTGAACCCAGAGCCTTAACCATTGATTACCACTTCCCCATTATTTGAAAATCACACTAACTTCAGCATGTTTCATTAAACTCAAGATTGTAAATCCAAGCAATTCCCAAATAATAAAAATATTGCTTTTTTAAAATACATTTGAAATAGCTGATGATTTGAAAGACATACCCTGTGTGGTGGGGTCCTTCTTTTTCACAATGTCGTCCAGCTTGTCACTGACCAGCCTGTGCAAAGAACCTGGGATCTAATAAGATTTTCAGTTCAGATATCACAATTTAACTAAATGCATCGGCTTCACTTAGCAGTTCATTAGGCATCAATTCTCAAGACCCCATTTAGGAGTGTGCTATTCCTCATCCCCCCCCCCCAAAAAAAAAGATACCAATTGTACATTTAATTGCTTATAAGTGACTGCTGAAATCTGATTGTATTGAAACCAGGGCTGCAACAACTAATCGATAAAATCGCTAATATTTTTTGCCAACGATTGCTATTATCAATTAGTTGGGCTTCTCGAGTTACAGGTTAGCATGACAGCAAGATAACACAGGAGCTAGCAAACTGGCCAGGGTCAACCAGCAGCAGGAAAAAAATTGTGTGCGTCAAGTCATAAGAACATTTTATATTAAACACAACAAAGACTGTAACCTACAAGTTATGCAAAGCGGAGCTTGTGCGGGATGGAAATACCACAGTGATGCACGAGCGTGAAAATAAAACACGGTGTAATTAAAAATGATAATTAAAACAAAGAACAAACACTAAATCTAAAAACAGCAAATGACAGATCAACAAAACGATCATTTTTAGTCACTGTTGTGGATTTTTCTTTTGTACACCACATATTGTACACCAAATAAATTACATTTTATATGATTATTTTAAGCATGGTTGTCAACTTGCCAACTGCAATTAATCATTAAAAACAATACAACTGTTGACTTACACAAATTGCTTTACCTTGCATACTCAAATGGTGTTTTTTTTCATTTTATTTTTATTTTATAGGATAGAAACAACTAAGAATGAGTGATTTTGTTCAAAGGAGAAAATCCACAATGCAACAAGCTACCATAAGTCTTTATAATATTTCAAATTGAGGTTTTATATCATTATAATAAGCAAAATATAAAATTTTTAACAAATAAAAAAAAACATCGTCTGATTAACAAAATAATCGTTATCTGCAGCCCTGAGTGAAACTCTAACACACACACACACTCTTAGAATCAGTGTAACAAAGAAAAGCTGTGTAATAAGAATAAACTATCAGGAATAATTTAATACATTCATAGACAAAAATATATTAAAACATAAGTCAGTGATTGACACCGCGTTTGTTAGGACACCGTGAAGACCAGATAAAGGATGGATTTGTAACAGGGAACTTAGTGATTAAAAACCCTGTCTTTAATACCTTGAAGATGTCCTCATGGTTATCCAGCATGAAGAGCAACAGCAGGTCCACTTTGCCCTTCGAGAGGCTCCTGCTTTGTATTATCGATCTACAAAACGTTTTCTTCACGTGAACCCGATTCTCGATCTGAAAAACAAAATCACAATGACCGTGTTAAACCCTAAATTTCACCAAAACGTATCAAAATGCAACAATGAGCTCCTTTTGTTCTACCTCCTTATGAAGCCGGATGTGTTGTGGATCTGCAGCCAGTGACATGAAGCCCAGCAGCCTGTACAGCTCCTCTCTATTAGCTGCAGGAAGCAACTTCAGACATAGCTGTAACACTTCCAGAGCCACGTCAAACTTCCCGTTCACTTCCAACAAACCAGAGATGAAACATGGCTATTTAAAAAAAAGGTGCATCTGCATACTAGTACAATATTAGAACAATTAAATGCACCAACATTGACTTCTTAATCCACTGTATCTGTACAGTACATGCAAAAGATTTAGGCAGGTTTGCAGAAATGCTGTCAAGAATGCTTTCTAATGTTTTTATCATCAATTTACACAATGCAAAATGAGAGAACTCAGGGGAAAAAAAAAAATCTAAAATCAAAACAATTTGGTGTGACCACCCTTTGGCTTCAAACCAGCATCGATTCTCACACTTGCACAAAGTCTGGGATTTTAAAGGATTAGACTCGGGTGTAAAATTAACCAGGTGCAAAGTCCAAGTTTCATGGCGAGACTGAGCACAGCAGCAAGACACAAGGGAGCTAACAGCATCAGGAAGGTCTCTTCCATTCTAAAGCAATCAAGAACAATGAGTTCTGGAAGTAATTGCATACATTCATTACATGAGACAGGATTTGAGGCCGCCTCCATCCACATAAGATCTGTGATTTGTTCTCCAAGATGTTCTCCAGGACATCCTACCTGCAGAATTCCTTCAAAAAAATTTATGAGCAAGTATATCTAGAAGAACTGATGGGAAAAGGAGGTCACACCAAACACTCATTATACTTGGATTTGTCTTCTGTTCAGTTACTTTCCATTTTGTCACACACACACACACACACACACACACACACACACACACACACACACACACACACACACACACACACACACACACACACACACACACACACACACACACACACACACACACACACACACACACACACACACACACACACAACTTTACAGCATTTTATTTTCACACCTGCCTAAAACCTTTGCACAGTTCTGTATATAATGGGGATAAACTGTACATTTGTTGGCACCAAACCATTGATCCTTGATTTATGTGCAGAATGTCTTCAAATCTTAGTCTCACCAACATATTTAGTGGCGAACCAAAAGTTTGTTTAGTCTCCGCCTGGCACTCGTCAAAAATAAAATGTTTAAAAATAAAATGGAATAAATCAAATGAATGCAACCTTTTTTTATTACAGTGGAACCCGGTTATGTCGATGTTCTAGGGGGTCGCCAAAAAGCATCGAGGTAACCGATCGAGATAAACGAAAATCAAAATGGCGGCAGTATATTAACGTGCTTGAAATTTCTTTATGTTCATGATGTGCGTTAATAAATGAGAATGTGCATGCACGTGTTTTTGAAGGGGTTTTTACACAACAGCGTTGCCGCGATTTGTTTGATGAAGGCATGCTATAAAAATACATACAGTACATGTTTATCTGTCAGGAATCCACCTGCCACGCCCCCTTCGTCCCCCTTCAGCGTGTCAGGTGTTTTCTCGGCCGCTTTCTCTGAAGCTCCGCTTCAATCGCGCACATATGGTGCTCGTTTATCATCATCACCAGCTCCTATTTAAACTTCCACACTCTCACTGTCCGTTATTGTTGGTATATGTTGGTTCACGGCGGTCGTTGTTATCGTGCATGCGTATCCCGGTACGTGTCTTTCCACCGGCACTCTCTCAACGACATAACCGATAAAAAATGCTTAGAAAAAGCGAGAATTTGGCGGTTCCACTTCAAAAACGTCAACTTAATAGGGTTGTCGAGGTAACCGAGGTCGAGATAACCGGGTTCCACTGTATATTGATTTAATTGAGTACATATCCGTATTGCTACACTGCCGTAAAAACGTTGGCAATGACAGGAAGTCATGCGAGTTTTCAATTGGTGTGTTTCCGGGACGGTTCGAGTAGCGCAGTGACTGTCTAGCGATCTGGATATAAACTCAATTTTATCAAGATATATAAGATGTATAAAAATTTCCGAGCAGCCATTTCATTTTAAATTGTTTAAAAATTGCAAACCGTTAATCACAAATGTTGTTAATAAAAAACTGTTTTGCGTTTTTTTCCCCCAACTGTGGCAAAATTCTACCCAAACCGTCACTTAAAAACCGAGCTTGGTACCAAACCGTGAAATTTGTGTACAATTAAACCCCTAATATATATTGTTGTGTATGCTGACAGAAGAATAATACGCAGCAGAACGGTTGAGTCGTGTTAACTCACATGGTCTTTACTCAGAACTGCCATTACTAATACAGCACTACATAAACCACCACTAGAGGGCAGGCTTATCACAGAATGCTGATACCAATAGTACATATTACATATATAAAAAAAATTCTTTACATAAACAAGAATTTAGTCCTGTACATGTAAGAAAGTAGTAAAATAAAATATACAGAATACAATGCTCATTACAGTGTGCAAATATAATGAAGAAATAAATTACTTTAAATTGGTCTCTAACTGCAACATACGTTACACTATACACGGTTGTTTTTGCATGGTATCCTTTCGCAGATAATAGAATTGCTGCAATACGACTAACGAGTAATTTAAATCTTATCATTGTTTAAAACTTATTCATAACTTACCCAAAAGTTCAGTAATTTGTGTGTAGACATCATTAAGTCCACTAGGGAGAAGAGGCTGGAAACTGGCCTGTCCATAATGTTTAGCCAGAATGTCAAACAGTAGATCTTTGCATTGCTGGATGCCTGTGGATCTCCACAGTGCATGTTCTTCATTTCCACCATCCTCTTCATCATCCTGTGAGAGGCTGGGGAGCTCTCTGCTTACCTCCACCACCTGCTGGTCTGGCAGAAAGGCCATCAGCTCTAATGCTGCCAAGAGCCACTCATCTTTTCTGCAGGAGTGCAGGGAAATGCAGTCATCACACTGCGTTTCCAACAAACTATAAATGACTTCCATTGCATTTTCTTTAGCAAAGACCGTTAAACTCACTGCGACTCCTTAAAAGCCTTTAGGATTTCTCTGTCCAGGTAGTTACTTGTGTAAAGAACGTCAGGTTCATTATTGTTGGCAGCCGATAGGGGACACTGTCCACAATCCAACACCCCGTCCAGCAGAGGGAGCTCAATCAGCTGCAGCAAACGTTGAACTGTCTGCTCTTGCCACACCCTACTGACCACTGGGGGGAGACATAACGAGAGGGGTTTCACAAATAAACCCATTTAACTCATCAGAAGTCTCGAATGGATAAATCTATATTTAAAAGGACTTAAATTTATATGGAAAATTACACAATGGAAGAATTAATCAGTGCAGCAAAACCCATGCCACTGTCCTGACGTCAAATCGCTACCTGATGGCGGTAAACTTTCAGCTTGGAGAAGACTCAGGCTAAGGTCAATCTCCTCCAGCAAGATGTTCATAATGTGGCCTGGTTTCACTGGAGTACTGTGACAGAACAGTGGGTCATCACTGCAAGATCATCCAAAGCAAATCAGTTAATCATTTCAGTTAATTGTGACCTAATAGTAATATTTACATACTATATACATCTCTAGGCTTGCATAGACAGTGTAGAGAGGTTACATCACCCGTGTAGGCAGCTCTCTGGGTTCCTCTCATTGCTGGGGGAGGTAAGTGTATTTTCTGCACTGCTCAGCACAGGGGTCTGGGTGTTCAGAAACCGGTACAGGCTGCCGACGCTGTCCTGAAACTCCGACAGCTTGCTCTCCTTCCCAAACGTTTTACTTGCTACTGCTTCAAACACCTTGCAGTCCAGCAGAGCCTGACACACACGAACCGCTTTGGCCCTGGGCACGTCGGCATCCCCCAAAACCTTGCTCTGCTTAACGTAGGCTTGGATCACAGAAACGGCATCGGATCCCACAAAGCAGTTATCATGAGATTTCAGGAAATGGCGTCGCCGCTTCACCTTCACCTCCGACTGGAGGTGTGAGATTAGTCTGCTCCAGATGAAGCTGGTTTGGCACGAAGAAATAAGCGTCTGCTGATCTACAGAACGAGAAATCATCAGACAACCTGCAGTGACCTTCACGACTAGAGTTTAGACAGTAAGTGTGGTGCAACAAAGAAGAAGAAGAATGAGCTCATTAATAAAATAAACTGATTGAAATAGAGGAATGTTTAAGGACCTTGCTCAATGACCCAGCAGTGGCAGCTTGGTGGTGGTGGAATTTGAACCCATGACCTTCCATTTAGAAGTCCAACATATTATATGTTGAACCACTGAGGGTTTAGTGCAGCTCAGTGGTATAACTTTCCTTTTTCCTTTTATCCAAACACTTTCCCACTTCATATCTAAACTATTAAAGATAACCTTAACTCTTATAAATCTATTCAAACTAACATTTACAGCAGGAGCCCTTATCCAGAGCATCTTACATCTCATTTATACAAATGAACAGCTATGGGTTTAAGGGCCTTGTTTAGGGGCCCAGGAGTGATGATGTGGCTGGGATTTGAACTCTCAACCTTCTGGTCCGAAGTCCAATGCCTTAACCAATTGAACAAACAAACCATTTCCCCATCAATGCTGAATCCCTTACACACTCCCCTCCCTTCATACACAGACCAAAGACACACAAACTTCTAATGAACAAAAAAAAAAAAATGTCTTAATGAATCAAACTAGCAGGTGTTTCAACACATTTAAACAGATGTATGAACCCAAACACATATATAAATAGAATGAATACACACCAGAGGTCACTACAACTTGTACAAGCAACCTAATGGCACATGCAGTTAAAAGCAATCAATAAAATGATTATTATTATATATTTTTTTACCAGCAGGATGGTGCATTGGGCTGTACATTTTCCCTGCGAGGTTTAAAGCAGCAGCTCGCTCTCTCACACTCGCCATATTGTTCACTTTCTGTGCAACAAACCGACCAGACGAGCTCCTTCAAGCTTCAAGCTCGTGCGTTTCACCATCAATTAGTAAAATTTGCTTACTATTGGCTCACAGCTGCACGACTCGTCTCAGCCAATCAGCGTCAACCAACAATCAGCCATTAAATCCTATAGGCTCCACCCTAATTTGCATTCTTGACTCACTATAGTAGTGAGTGTGATAACAGTGATTTGAGATGTAGCCAAAGAGCTGTTACACCTATTAAACGAAAGGTGGCAGCAAAGTACATTCATTGAAATTAAAAATGAAGCTTCCCTTCAGCATCCAAAATCCACGGATTGTTTCCTTATTATACTAAGGGTTCTGAAATCAAGAGAACCCATTAGGAACACTACGTTTGGTGTGCAAAAATCACCTAAGAGTTCTTTATTCTGGGTGTCTTTATTTGACCAGTTTTCTATGTACAGCATCAACACAGGTTGGCCACCATGTTTTGATTCTCATACTGTATCTTGCTTTATCTGAGTTCAGGAGGACACCAGTGAACCCAGATGAAACCCATGTGGACTCAAAAACTCCACACAAACAGTAATCCAGGCTCGATTCGAATCCCAAGACCCCTAGAGGTGATGATGCCCACTGCAACTCAGTGCAACCATGAGGAAGGAGGAAGGGGCAGCTGTATAGATGAGATCAATGTAAGTCACTCTGTAGAAGGTTGTCTGCCAAATGTTACAAATGCGGCACTTGGTGTTTCGGTAAATAATTGAGCTCATTTTGAGGTTTGCCTACATTTCGCTCCTCGAAATAACACATCTATATGAAAATAATATATAAATGAGGAACAACGTTGATATGGTCACCTTCAGAATCCTCTATTAATACAAACAGCCTGCCTGTTTATTCCCCCTATTTCTCCACTCTGTCTATATTCTCCAGTGTACAACCTTTCAGCTGCACTATTCTCATCTCTCTCCACTGCTGGCAGAAGACTCGATTTTCCATCTCTGAAGCAGGTGGACCTCTCGTGTCCACATTCAAAATATACGATGTGCCTGCAAACTTAGTGTCTGCAACATTGCACGTAACGCACGTAAATAGACCGCCATTGGAAACCACGGCTCTGTGTGGTTTGTGTGTGTGTTTGTGTGTGTGTTTGTGTGTGTGTTTGTGTGTGTGCCTATGTAGATGGTAAACCACAAAACAGTGACCTTGCATTTTACAGGTCCTTTAGGGAAAAACACCTCTCTCTCTCTCTCTCTCTCTCTCTCTCTCTCTCTCTCTCTCTCTCTCTCTCTCTCTCTCTCTCTTTCTGTCTGTCACTATGGTTAACAACATGCATATGTATGAGGGTCATGTTTGTTTTTTTTTGTTTGAGTTCATTTCCACTAATCCAACTATAATGAAATGTGAAATAATGAATAGATGGACACAAAGTCACGAAACATAAAAACTGATATCTAGAAGAATGATATTAGATGATGACATCAGCAATCAATACAGCAAAGAACTGCACACCTGGATGGGCATAAAGAGGAAGGAGAGTGCTGTTTGTTGAGATATAAATAGAGATCTGAGTCATCAGGCAGCTTAATCCTTCCTCCTATCTTGCATCTTTTGGACTTATTCTAGTTGAGCGAGCTCTCTCTCTCTCTTTCTCTCTCTCTCTCTCTCTCTCTCTCTCTCTCTCTCTCTCTCTCTTTCTCTCTCTCTCTTCTCTCTCTCTTTCTCTCTCTCTCTCTCTCTCTCTCTCTCTCTCTCTCTCTCTCTCTCTCTCTCTCTCTCTCTCTCTCTCTCTCTCTCTCTCTCTCCTGCGGGTTTGGAAGGGTTCACTTTCACTGGCTCTCTTTGTGTGCAAACGCTGTTAACAATCTCGAAATGATTGCAGTCAGCATGCCTGTGCCAAATGTCTGCAGGGGATCAAATACATGAATAAAATATCTTCAAAAGAAACCTTTGTTCGAGGCCCAGTAGAAAACGAGCGCTTCAGATATCTGCGGAAAGACGGCTGAATATGAATGGATCACTTTTTTTTTAGGTTCATGACATAAAAAAAAATAAATAGATATAAAGTTGGTTTTTTTTTTACATCCATAAAACTACTCCCGGTTACACGTTTCGTGACGGCTGTTTATTTGCAGTGGGCAGAAGAATGCACGTGCAGTGTAGGACACATTATTTTGTTACTGCATTCTTGTGAGACACTTGTACAACAATAATCATAACAGCATCACGTGACGTGGCTTCAGATTTGTTTTTTTGGAAATCATCCCTAGAACCAAGTGTACTGTTTTTGATGATAGTCTTCCAAAAGGCTTAAGGGAGGGGTGGGGGGGGGGGGGTGGGGGTAGGTTGCTGTTTCTAATTTTGGTTATGCAAATAGCTGAGGATTTGGTTTTATGACTAAATTACACTGCTGAATGTCCTTTAGTGTGTGTGCACTCCTTGGATGTCTTGACTGTGATGCAAATCTTGGACACACACACACACAAACACAGAGTTACTATTTTAGCTGAGCTCCACTGACCCACTGCAGACCAAAGCACCACATGTCCCAGATTCCTGAAACTTCTGAGATCAAACAGATTTAAACTTCCTCCTGTCCAATCAACTGGGACATGCAGTGTATCTAAATTAAACAGAGGAAAACAAATGTGATCTGAAGTGACAAACTTAGCTTGGGTAGATTTTTAGCATGTCTGAGTGCATTTGTGATGTGATGTGTGTGTGTGTGTGTGTGTGTGTGTGTGTGTGTGTGTGTGTGTGTGTGTGTGTGTGTGTGTGTGTGTTAGAATCTGGAACAAGCTTCTCTGTGGCCGTATCGGAATGCAAGCTTGTGTGGAGCCAATCAAAACTCCAAAGACCGGCATTCAGCTCGAAATCTGCCTTTGAGTTTTCACAGCTAAGTCCACTTCTGATGAACGATTGATCAAAGAACAGGATGCAGAAGTGTGTGTTAACAGATGCGAAACGATAAGCCCCTACGCACTTCGTCAGCTCACTTGTCTAAATGCCATGTTTTCAGCATTTTACACATTTACAGTAGCATAGATTGTTGCAGGTTTTATTTAGAACAGTTTAACAGTGTTTTTTTGCTTTTTTTTTCCATTTAGAACCTTATTGGTGGTAGAACTTCTACAAAACACACGAACGATAATAGTTTATTGATCACAGCTGCAACAGATTCCATACGTTGTGGAGCATTTTGCAAGAAGATTTTAAGTTCTTAGACTAAATCTGAGTTGGATTAAAAAAAATATATATATAAATAGTAAAAAATACTTTTCTGTAGGAATGGAAGGGAAGGAGAGGAAAAAGAGGGAAAGAGGAGAAAGAGAAAAAGAAAAGAAAAATAGTGCAACATGCATGTATATGTTTATTGTTAAAAAAAGACTTTGATTTAAAATATATTCTACATTATACGACCAAATATTTGTGGACACCTGACAATCACGCTGTCATCGAAGTGATGCAACAAAGTTCCTGTGAAATGTGATGTTTTGAACCCCACTAAACACTTTTGGAATGAACTGGAACACCGAATGCACCATAGAGCTCCTCATCCAGGATCAGTATCTGATCTCACTAATGCTCTTGTGGCCAAATAAACACAGACCCTTAAAGCACCACTCTGAAGTCTAATGGAAGGCTGTTTTTTTTTTTTTCATTTATAAACACATATGGGTGTAAATTGAAAAACCCTGAACCACTGTAGGAACAATTCTCCAACAGAAGGTTCTTCAGAAGCCCAGCACACACACACACACACACACACGCACACACACACACACACGCACACTGCAGGCCATAAGTCTTCAACTGGGGGTCCGCAGCGGTCCACTAATAATGTTGAAACACAAGAAAATAGGTAAAAACATCAAAAATAAAATGTTCATGAAAAAAAAATCATAATTTGTACTTAAAGTTTAATTAAAATTTAATCTGAGATTTATGTAAATATTAAAAGTAAAATGTGAACAAAAATTGTTTTTTTTTTATTGCAAAATATGTTTGTTATGATGCAGAAATATTTTTGAAAGATGATGCATGAACAACAACAACAACAACAACAACAACATAATATTGTCTTAACATAATATATCACATATGGGGTCCTTGACCTTAAATACGGTGAAGACCCCTGGTGTAGGTGATCCACTGATGTGCAAATTGCTGTTCTGCAAAATAAATCAACAAAATAAACCCTTTAACCAGAAGATTTTTATTTGAAGGACCACACTGAGGTTTAGATCTTTATATCTGTCACTTGTGGTTGTGAGCAAAAAAAATAATCCTGCAGTTTCTCACAGCTTTAATTCCATGCGTTATTAAGATGAATTCATGTCTTTGTGGCACGAGAGAGGTGTGGAAAAGACCCAAATTCCCCCAAAAACGCAGAGGAGTATGCGCAAATGACTCCTCCTCTCCGGTTCCTTTCGTTTTTTTTCTTTCCTTTTCCTGCGAGTGAGGCAGGAGGAGAGAACAGACAGACTCAGAGAGACGGAGGAGAGAGAGAGAGAGAGAGAGAGAGAGAGCGAGAGGGAGATACATCATGGCCATGTTGAAGAGGGCGCAGCTGTTCGAAAGCGCAAGCAGCCGCGCGCGTCTCACCTCGACGTGGTCACGGAGCGCCGCACGCGCCGAAGCCGCAAGCCAGACGACGAGCGACGCCGACGCGCGCGAGCCGCCGACGCCGACACCGACCGCGCGCGCGACACAATGAGGCTCCGCCGCACGTTGAACGCCGAACTCGGCGCTGCGCTCACGGCAAGCAGTCAGGTGTTTTGGGGGGCGAATTTTTTTTTTCCATTGCTTTTTTTGGTGAATTCGATCAATAGCGATCGCAGGGATATGCGGCGTCTCCGGTAAACAAAGAAACACCGGGAGGTGGGGGGTTTAGGCCATGCTCAGATACCGGGAACGCAAAAAGACGCTTTTGTAGGTTAAGATAAATAAAAATAAAATAGGATTGCATACATACTTTGGGATGTGCACGTGAACTAGAAATAAGACGGACACGCCAGCAGGACACAGCCGGCTATAATGGACTATAAGCGTCCTATAATTAATTCATAGACTTATAATAGTGTTCATAATATAATTCCTGGTTTTATGCACGTGAGATTTACACGTGCTTTCTTTATTTTTAATCATTTTCTTTTTTATTCTAGATTTAAAATATACTGTAGGTTATTATAGGACAGGTAGAATAGACTGTAGGTGTAATAACTGTTCAATTTACATTATTACATGAGGGATCACTGGAGATCCTCGTAATCACTGAGATCAGCATTATTTTAGGCTTATAACGCCGTAATAGACGATATACAGCGGACGATTCGTCGTGGATTAAGGGTTTGTTTATTTATTTATTTATTGAGTTATATCTGAGAGTAATTAGGCCTGATACTGATACTCAGAAGGTCGCTGGGTAGGTAGAATAGACAACAAGTCAATCAGAGAAGAGTCGATGTCCTCCGTGGACATGGATGTCGGCCGGCCGGAGATCGAGGCGCTCCAGGACTCACCGGGAAAACCGGGAGCTGAGGAGCCGCTCGCCGCATCCCCGCAGTCTCCCGGGGAGAACCAGCGCAGCTCGGGAGTGAAGAAACACCACCACAAACACAACCTGAAACACCGCTACGAGCTGCTGGAGACGCTGGGCAGAGGCACGTACGGCAAAGTCAAGAAGGCCATCGAGAGGCATTCAGGCAGGGTGGTGAGTGTTTTTGTTTATTCTTTACCTTTGATTTCTCTGTTCTGTTCAGTAAACCTGGGCACACTGATGTTCCGAGGCAGGTGAGTTACAACATGAAATCACCAATCTGGGCTGATGTTTGCTTTACCCGTTTCCATAAAACCTGCAGGCCATGCTCACCTGTGCACTAGATCTCAGGCCATAATAAAATTTTATTATTTAAGCGCTTTTAACAATGAACATCATCCCACAGCAGCGATAAATCGTTTATGGAATATGCATTTCTATGTTAATCCCTATTAGTTTTTCAGGTTGAGAGGATCTAAACTCTAAAGGGAACCCGTCCTCATCTGGGTGGCACCAGATCCAGAACTGTTCATGCAAATTGCATTCCTGAGGCATTGTAGTAGACTGTTGACATTAATTACATCAATTACAATGGACATTGTCTCAAAGCAGCTTTGCACAGACTAAACGGT
Source organism: Silurus lanzhouensis (assembly GCA_039877035.1). NCBI lineage: Eukaryota > Metazoa > Chordata > Actinopteri > Siluriformes > Siluridae > Silurus > Silurus lanzhouensis. The sequence goes on along the minus strand of JBCEWE010000351.1, from coordinate 409,768 downwards.
AATGCAAGTTTATTGCTTAAAAGGTAGTTTCTTATCATTGTTCAGCCCTGATAAGCAAACCAGTGGTGAGGCAAGGGAAAATCCCTGAGATGGTATGAGGAAGAAACCTTAAGGGTAACCAGACTATAAAACAGAGAACCCATCCTGGTGGCACCGAATGTCCATTTATCGCAGTCTAATTGTTGAGGTGTGCAGTGATAGGTGCATAAACGTTGAACTATTTATGCAACCTGTGGTCCAGAACCATTGTAGTAGACTGTTGATGTTAACTGCAGTCTGAAACAATCCTCAAAGTTCTGCTCAGGGGCTTCATGGATCTTAAGGCTGTAGGTGTAGAACCTACAATTGAGAAGGACTTCATTCAGAGGTAGGACGTCAGGATGAACCAGGCAGATATGAAGAGAAGAAAGGACAAGAACACTGGTCACTATATCCTAATAGTTCCTCAATTGTTTAGTAACTTGGATTCAGTGGATCCATAACTGCACTAGTTACAGACAACTCCATCCAGAGGTCGGGCATCAGGATTAATCAAGACGAGACAAAAGCACTGGTCACTGGTGCCTCAGGAACTTGACCGAAAGAGACTGTTTTCAATATGCAGGCTATTAGCAGTTTTCAGCATAATAGCCAAACGCAGTGAAAGTTGGCAGGGAAAAAAATGGAGCACTCCAATTAATTTAACGAGAACAGCTGGTAAAACGAAGTCCAGCGTTTTTTCCTTCCTCCAGGGAATCGTGAGCTGTGATCAGAGCGCATGCGCAACCTATAACAAGGGCACGTGTTCGGCCTGCTGTTTCTCGGTCGTAACGGTACGTGATCACCGCGTGTGTATTCTAGTCTAGGATGTAGGATATATACATACCTTCATTGTATTGTATTCCTACAAGGCCAACTGTAAAGGTTCTTTCAGCACCGAGAAAAGACTTCAGCACTGAGAGAGTTCATTTCTACAGACGTCAATGTTTCTGTTTCGTGTGTTAAGCATTATGTATTTTAATATATATACATCTGCGTTAATCCGATCGCTAGTGGGAACGAATAATGAGAACGCAGAGGGTATATTTCTGTCATTTTATGATTTCTTGCCCTCAGTGTTTGAACGTTGACGCATTACTTTATTACTTTATATTGGACACAAGTCAAGCTCACGGTTATAGTGAATCAAGGGAGATGTACTGAGATTGATAACAGCGTGTTGCTAGGTGGGAGGTAACAGTAATGGGACAAACATTAAACCAAGTAATTCCACTGAATTTGTTATTGTTTATCAATGAGTCTAATGTTAAGAGGCTGTGACCAGCGCAAATCTGTGATATGGCATGTCATGACTCTGTAGCAATAGCATGTCTCGTGGGAGTTCTTTACTCTGTCGTGAACGTATCACTTGTTGACTCCGTTCCTTTTTTTTACTTTCACCCCATCCACCAAACCAAACACCCACAGAACGCAAGGCGAGGGGCTTGTCGGGCCGAGTGCCAGGACCAAGCTTGTGTCTGGTGAATGACTGTTGGGTAATAAAGCTAAAAATAAAACCGAGCTTTGGAGAGAGGTATATACAAACACAACCTTCTCCTCACTTTCCTCATCCTGTAGGCAAGAGTTAAATTACAGAATAAAAAGGGGAAAAAAGGTTATGACAAATTCAAAAACAATTTCCGTACCACTTTCTTTCATTTTCATTTTTAGCTAAGCCGAGAGTGTCGTGTTGTGTTTTTTATCTATATTCTGAAGAATCCACACCAAAAACAGACGTTTATTGTTCCTGTGTGTATATGTGTCAGCCTGCACGGTGTTACCGAGGCCGAGAGTTATTTGTTTAACAGATCAAGTCTTACATTCCTGTGTTATCACTCCAAGGAACAGAGGTTTCCTTCAAGAGCTATAACCTGTTATCAGCAACGGCCATCCTACTGCTCTAAGACAAGGAAGTTCAGGGTTTCAGAGTTCCAACTCACCGTGGATTCACTGTAGGACTCGCCAACAGCTTGTACTCCCCTCTTCTCTTGTGTTTTTAACCTTGAGAATATGTATTTTTTCAAAAATCCCTAAACAACCTTCACTTCATCAAAAGCAAATCTTGGGCTGGAGACGATCACGTCACTGCTGTGAGATGCCAGTAGGCTTGTTGACAACATTTGTAGTTGGCTATAAATTTTCTACTGTGTTCCTTTGTGTTCTTTTAAAACTATCACTATCAGTGAGTCAGAAAAATGATGCTGGAAAATGTGTGTAACGCCGTGCGTGTGTGTGCGTGTGTGTGTGTGTGTGTGTACTTGTGTGATTTGCATACATGTATGTGATATGCACCTTTCCAACTTTTCAGAGAAATTGACACACAGTTGTGAGAGTGTATGAGTGTAATCTATAAAGCCTGCCCTATATTATGTTGGGACTGTGAGCTCTGATTAGGAGTGTGTATGTGTGTGTGTGTGTGTGTGTGTGTGTGTGTGTGTGTGTGTGTGTGTGTGCGTGTGTATGCCCATGTGCTTGTGAGTGCTCTTTAAAAGACTGGAAAAAGGTTACGATGACAGCATGACTAAAGACAGATAGTGACTAGTGAAAGGCCTTCTCACTCAGAAGGAGGATGCCATGGAAAATTAATATCTTATGGAAGGGCTTAAGCAGGAAAAGACCCCGGATTCCCATTAATACTGATTTAGGAACAGCATCTTCTCTCGAATCTTTTCCTCTAGGTGTGATCAGACATTTAAACATTACGGGTGTGTCATTATATTAAACTCCATGAGAAGCATTAAGAGGAACCAAACTCTAAAGTCATCTAGGTAACTCTGAATATCCATTTAATACAGCTCCATCGTTGAGGTGTGCAGAACTGTACATGCAAATTGCAGTCCTGAGCCATTATAGTAGACTCTTGACATCCAAATCCATCCTCAATTCAATGCAGTATTATTTGTATTGCGATTTTAATCATAGACAATTGTCCCGAGCAGCTTTACAGAATTAAATAGACATTTTAACATAAATCTGTCCCTATATATTTTAAACCAGTGGCAATATTGGCAAAAAAATTAAAAATCTCGAAACGATACAAACAAGAAACCTTGAAAATTTGAATAAAAAAATGGACAATTTTAGCCCCAAGCTATTGCAGCAAACCGTACACATTGATCACACTAATGCACATCCATCCTCATGGTTCCCGAGTTTTTACTCTCCACAGCAGCCTCATACATTCATTCAATTATTATACGACAAAAATTGTAGGTCATTACTTGTGAGGAAACTTCCAGCTATGAGAATCAGTGACAGTATGTTAGTATGCTAGCACATTGTCTGAGCATGAGTTTTTTTTTCTTTTCCCTTTTGCCTGTTCTGATTTTTAATCAGAGAACACAACTTTCTCAGCGTAGACGTCGACACGGATCCTATAAATAGCAAAGAACCGATCTGGTTTGATTCCTGGTCTCAAAGCCTTGATGTTTTATTTAGATTTTAAAGTGGATTGCCACAGACATCGAAATTATTATTTTTTATATGAGTTTTAGCCATAACAGGTTTGGGCACGTCTTGGAACTTTCTTTTTTTGTAGGTAATATGATATCAGCATTATCAACTGTATAAAGAGCTGGAATTAGGCGGGTTTTTTTTTTTTGGATACGAGCAGCCATCCAAAAAATGCGCAAGTTAAATAGCTTCGTCTCTCGGTTTGGAAACGATTTCCAAATAGAAGAAATACAAATTTTTTAATGTCAGCTAGTCAAATACATAAAAGTACGAGGCGGCCTTTTAGATCCGCTAGTTACTAACAGGTGGTAGGGTTGTTTCCAGTGGAAGAGATCCAGATGTTTTTTGACATAAGATTGTTGGAGTAAAGACTACAGCTCTTTTAGAGTAAAAAAAAAAAAAAAGTGAATATTTTGAAAGGTTGAGCTCTGCAGTCAGAACGTTGTCCACGCTGGGCCTCTCTGGAGTCTTTACATTCCTGCACTATTATTGTGGGGCTGGCAGGAGGCACATACCTGAGCTCTAGATAAACTTTATGAGATAATGGAAAACAGTTTGTGGTGGTTTACAAATAAGAACCCAAGGATTTCAACTGGGCACTGGCAGTACTGGCCGTATTTATGTATATATTTGACCATTTTGCTCCACGTAATCAAGTTTTGAGCCATTCTAGTTGGGTTTCCTTGTTGGGCCGTGCTGCATAATTTACCTTAAGCTCTGGCTAGCATGTGGTTTTTGTTGCTGTGTAAAAAGCAGGGCTTTGGTGGACTGGGCTCCTCCTTTGGCAAAGAGTACAGTTGTCCAACTTCATGTTCTATCATTAGACTAAAGATTAATCAGAAGACCTTTTACTGAAGATGGATCGGAAAGATCTACACTATATCATTATGTATTGTATGCAGTAAAAGCATTCCTGAGTCTCCATGTTTGTTTCGAGGTTGAACTCCAAGTGATCTTGTAGGTTTGCTGGGAGATATACAGTATTTTATAAACATGGATGTGCAACTGTTCAGTTGTTTCCAAAGTTCTTGGATTCAATCTTAGTTTAGTCCATTCAGCCACTTCCAACTGTCAGATTGTGTTTGTGTATTTTGCAAAGTAACATCCATTTTCTAAAAGCAAGAGACGAGTCAATTTCAAAACAACGTATCGGGTGCACAATCCGCATTGGGTGTTCATTCTCCGTAATAAACACTTTAATTGCAGATCACGGTGTGGCGTCAGCTCTATAAATGTCATGCAGCACATGGGTGTGAAAGTGTTAGCCAGCAAATCCTTTGCCGGCATTTTCTTTTCCGTTGCATATCACTCCTGTCAGCGCAGTATCTCCCATCTGCATTGTTCCAAAATTCTATTCTGGGTGTTGAAAACAAGTGCAGCAGAGATTTGACTTTAAAGGAGAAGGCAGAGCAGTGAATACAGATGACCAGGATGACTAGAACTCACTCCGACATGAACATGTGATGGAGCAAATGTAGCGTTGAGACACAGCAGCATATGAAATGCATTCTCGAACCCTCTCCTCCCTAACACAACCAGTAACGTTATGTGTTTCTTTAAGATACGAACCTGCTCTGGGGAATCCTCACATTTTATTTGACCACGAATGATGTCACGGTGATTAGAGCAGGGCTGAAGCATATGAGCTCATTACACAACGATGCAGAAATTGAGACTTACTCCCTCCACAGGTCAACGGCATTTCACATACTATAACCATTACGTTGCCTTATCTATGTTCGTTTTAAGGATTTATACCGCAACACGGGAAAATCTCTTGTTCACCATGTGGAAACATGCAAATGCTAAGGAGCCTGTATGCTCCCTATTCTTCGGCGCACGTGGATCTGTTCCCTGCAGTGCAACCCGATCCAACTATTAGAGGGAAAGCTGTCTTTGGTCTTAAGTCTCAGTGAGAAAGCATTGCCCAATCCTTACCGCCCACACGAGCAGAGCAAAGACACAGCGAGGGCCTCCATTACTGCACTGCGGCCTGTGCTCTTTTCCAACCTGCAAGCCTTCATTTTCTCCAAGGAGGCTTGAAAATGACACACTGAACGAAATGGCTGGGTTTGAAGAACAGGGCCCCATTTTAAGGCCGCGCTTGTTGGATCAGGCCCAATCCTTACATTCTAAAGTTCATTTAAGGTCAGAGAGGGTGGTCCGATTGTCTGCTCGTTTGTTAAGGTTTCACATGTAGTCCCTTGTTGGTAGACTGCTGTTATTTAAAAAAAACAAAAAAAACGTATACCACGCCCAAAGGGAAATACGTCTTTGACATTCCTTCATATCAAACACTAATGCATTGAAGCAAAACATTAGAAAGTAGCCTTGGGAAAAATAATTAAATACTCACCAATTGCTCCTTCACAGTGTGGTGTTTCTCAACTTTAAGTCAATGAGGCACCTTCTTGGCAAGTCTCAATGTCTTAGTGTGTAAGATTTCGTACGAAAATTGGTGTCTGTCATATACTGTGTATTCCTGCGTGGCACCCTGTCGAATCCCGATGATGCCACACCTATTTGCGCCTTTGCGTCCAATGCCTTAACCACTAAGCTGCCACTCCCCGTACTCTTTACTAGCCAACTGGCATTGCCTGTGCGCTCGTGTATGTAGAAGAGGGTGGATAGCGCTTTCCTCTGAGTGTGTTTCCATCTGCCTTGTGATGCAGTGTGTCCTGGAGGAAGCATGAACCAACTGTACCCAACCCTGCAACCCTGATCGGTAGCTGTTGTGTGACAATTGTGGAAATTTAGAAGATGACAATGATGACAATCTTGACGACTGAGATGTAAATTATGTGATGACTAAACATTGTTATTCCCCTTTTTTTGTTCCAGGTTGCTATTAAGTCGATTAAGAAGGACAAAATCAAGGACGAGCAGGACATGGTACACATCCGTCGGGAGATCGAGATCATGTCGTCCCTACGCCACCCTCACATCATTTCCATATATGAAGGTTTGTCTTTTCCTCGCTTTAATTTGGCTTAGCGTTTAAATGGCTTTCATGTATCTGTACATATGTGTGTGGACTTATCCTGCACCAAGAAAGAAAGTTACACAGTGAAGATCGCTGACGATCACTGTTAGATCTTTTATTAATCATGTGTTTGTCCGTATGTGCGTTTGGAAGAATGTTTGTGAGCTGATTGTGTGTGTGCACAATGGAGTGGACTGGGGTGTGGGCAACTTTCCACGCATATAAGGGGTCTTCTTCAGTCCTCTTGATCTTGTGGCCAGACATCTGCTGGCGTTTCTGTGTGAGCAGCTGGGAAGCAGACTCTCTGGGAAGGAGAGGGATCTCTGGGTGACTCAATCTCGGGCACTGCTGCATCTATGACTTGGCTACGAATTAACCGTTGTATCATTGAATTACTAATAACCTCCTCACTACCTCTTATAAATGACATATTAAAGGTTGGACAGTTTTGTTTCTTTTTAGTGCGTTTCTATGTACATTCTTAACCCATATGGCGCATTGAGTGGGTCATAGACAGCTGAGAAAATCTGAACAATAGCCCTCAGGTTATTCTACATGAGTAAAGCATGATTCATAGTCTGAATTCCATATACCTGATTTCTGGAATATTTGTTCATTGTTGTATTTTTTTTTACCACAGTTGTTTCTGGGCCATGCCAGGCTTGGTACACACAGCACATGCTAACTGGGTTATTCTTTTCTTCACACAGTCTACAAATAATAAACACAGATACTGTGTTTTTATTAAGCGGCGAGCGCCTGATTAGGAGTGATATTCGCCTCGGCACAGTGTTATGTCTCGGCCCGTGTTGTGGTTGGACTGTCTCAGAGTGTCTGAGATGATGATTAGAAGAAAACACCCATCCAAATAAGCCTCCGGAGTCAGACAGCTAGTGTCTATGTGTGTTTTGTCTGCCATTACCACATCAACGGTTCTGTTTTTTATATATATATATATATATATATATATATATATATATATATATATATATATATATATATAAATGCTGCGTGTTTGGTTTTTGGTGTATCTTTTTAAATTTAGTTTACTGCACTAGCCTGGCCTCTTACAGAAATAGCACCAGAATGTAAAGACAGTGGAGAAATGTATATTTAGCAACACCATTGTCAAGCACTAATGTGATGCAAGCTTAGCCAGATGTAAAAAAAAAAAAAATTTATATATATATATATATATATATATATATATATATATATATATATATATATATATATATATATATTTATTTATTTATTTATAAGGATAAACCTTATCAAACCATAACAATTCATCACCAGTCAAAAGGCTCATTTTCTCACTACAATTCCAGTCTGTTTGAAATCGTTCAGAGAAAAGCTGATGCAGCGTTCTATCTAATCTCGAGGCCGGTGCTACTTGGGCTGGTCAATAATATACACCGATCTGAATTGTGTGTGTAATTGCGTTATGGAGTCTAAGTAGAGTAAATGGCTCATGAACAATACACAGTAATTACAGCGTTTGTAAGCAGAGCTACCGAACAAAGAAGCAAAGTGATAGAGAGGAGAGTGGAGTCTGGTGACAAGTCATTGCCCAAGGTTATGCAATCTGCCTAATTATTCCCTGTAGTATGAGAGTGAAATGGGAATAATGGGGCCAGAGGTTGCAGCCAACGAACACAATCGTGACCTGATAAAAGCCGTCGTCTCTGACTGTCAACTGGCAAAAAAAAAAAAAAAAGTCTTTCTCCCAATGGAGCTATAGAAACCGATTAGAGCACATGCCAGACTCAAGGACGAACAGCAGAGCATTTTGAATGGACGTTAGAGACACCCCCAAATTGATTTAATCATGGTTTTGGTCCCTGTAGGACTAAAGTGTGTGGAAACGTGATGGACATTTCATTGCACGTTTCATTATCCCTGCACTTCTGTGGTGTAATTATAACAACGCACCCACACCCATAACATAAAACATGCCCATGTCAGGCCGAGATAGCAATCGCCCCCTTTCCTCATACATATTTGAAAGATTTGTTAGGCAAATAAAATCATTCATCATTATATAATACTTATGAATTATATTAGATGTATTTAGTATGTACTGTGACATGTCTTTTTCGCCATTTTACAGTGTTTAAATAAAAACATCTCATATATAATCCCATGAAACTCGTTTAGTTCCACAAAAAGTGGTTCATGAGCGATTAAATGCATCTAGTGAGCTATTTTATAGCATCTGTGTTTTTGCTTGGCATAATGCCCCCCCCATCAATGTACAAACAGTCGTCTGGGCCTATCAGCTGCCTGCCACTTTCCGCAACAGTGTGATAAGTGCATGATTTATAGCAGTGGAACAGTGGCACTGTGTTTGCTCCTGCCCTCTCAGCATTCTCTTCCTTTTCTCCCTTGTTTTCCTGTTACACAATTCCCAGAAGGCCCTGGTGCTCCACCTTGCTGCTTGCAGCTGAAGGCCACAGAAAAGCCAGGCAGAATGAGCTGATGCTTCTCTCCTGATGACTTGCCTGGCCCCATCTCAGGGTGGGGTGCAGTTTAAAGGGAGAATTGGGAATTTTGAGGCTTTGACTTTCGCTTTCTCCTCCTGGAAGTGTGGTGCAGTGTTTCATTATAGTTTATTGTGTATGTTGTTGTTACACCACAGCCGAGCGCCCGCGCTCATTAGCGGTCGAAGTCGTGACCCTATGAACTCTGCAGCTTGCCCAGTCAAAAATATTTACTTTCTCAATCCCCCGGCCATATTTAAAAACTGTCCAAGTGGTGCGTTTTCATTTGGTTCCTGATTCAACAGAACCTCTCAGGAAAAAGCTTTTTTTTAATTTATGACCACAGGACACCATTCGGAGATTGTTGACTCTGTGTCTATGTCTTCCTGTGTCTATGTGCCAAAATATTATGCACCGCATCCTTATTACATGACATGCTGTGCATTTGAGGAAATACACAGGAAATAATAGATATCCTTTTTATTCATGCCGATGGCCATATTGCTTTTTTTTCCAGATTTGTTTTTACCAAGTGACCTCACGGTCTGTTTTGAATTACCTTGCAGTATTTGAGAATAAGGACAAGATTGTGATCGTAATGGAGTACGCCAGTAAGGGGGAGTTGTACGACTACATCAGTGAGCGCCGGCGACTTTCCGAAAGAGAGACGCGCCACTTCTTCAGGCAGATCGTGTCTGCAGTGCACTACTGCCATAAGGTACCATATACACCTCTTTTCCCTCTTCACTTTTCCCCCGATTTCTCTGTCATAACTTGTAAACAGAGCCCCGAAACATAAATGCGAAGGCTTTTGCGCGCATGTTGTCTTTGGCGTCTTTATTATCGCAAGCAATCGTTGAAGGACAGAATGATTGCTAACAGCTTGCATCCCAAACCACAAATTCAGGTTGCTTTAAAGGAATAAGCTAGTGTGTCAGATTGATTGGGTTGCCTACAGCGAGAGATAATTGAGTGGGCCACACATACTGTCTGGAACTAGGCTCGGAAATCGTCCCCCTTTGTCTTTCTGTCCAGTCTTTCATTGCTTCCCTCCATGGTCTGAATCCCCTGCTGTGTTCCATTTAGAGCCAGATCCCAAAAGACACATTGCTGCAGGCTGTAAACATGCATGCAGTGCATGCGAGAGGGGAATCATTTCATTTCCCCTTTCTGGGAAAGCCCGTAGATGACCTGCAGTGACCCGGGTCGGAGTCATCACCCCGGGCGGCAGGACATGTGTAGTGTCATGTATGCTTGGCACAGATGGCACAGGAAGTGGCATGCTTTACATGTTGTCCCATCTGCTCCATCTCAAAAGCTTGCCGAACATGTGTTCCGAGCCAAAATGGAAGTGTACAAGTGCATAGCTGCATTAGTAAGGAACTCTCTGCTGCGATGAACTTGTGTCTTTAATCATAATCGTCTGTGCTCCAGGCAGCACTTCCCACATGCTAGTTGCTGCTTTAAAGGAAATACTAATGACACAGTCGGGTTTCGATTCGGAGCTGGTGTGAGAACATAACTCTCTGTAGTCCGTAATTACAGGCGAGTGTTTATGGCGCAGCTGTTAGTCGGCACATTTCAAAATGTTGCCTATGACCTCAGTAGATATAATGGAGCGGTGTTGTCCGAGGAGGATGTCGTATTTATTTAGGGACATTCTTTTATCACTAGCGCATCAACCAATCCTTCATGATGTTGCTTGGTGCAATCTTGACTGTTCTAATATGTTGCCGTCGCAGTACCCTTATACGTTAGGTGGCCTCCATAAGATTGCTTGGGAAGAAGATTTAGTAAAAATGAATAAAACATTGTTTTTTTGCAGAATGGTGTGGTGCATAGGGACCTGAAGCTGGAAAATGTGCTCCTGGATGAGAACTGTAATATAAAGGTAAGAGATGATCGAAATCGACTTCTTTAACTTTTCTAATACTACAGAATTTGCTATTATGCGAAATATGAAGCCATTAAACACTTACACCAGGCTGTCCTGCATACACTGATCAGGCATAACATCATGACATCTTAACATTCTGAGTGGTCAAGTGAACAACAATGATGATCTCTTCATCATGGCACCTGTTAGTAGGTGTATTTATTTATTAGGCAGCAAGTGAGAATTTTGTCCTCAAAGTTGATGTTAGATGCAGGAAAAATGGACGAGCGTAAGGATTTGAGCGAGTTTGATAAATTGTGACGTCTAGACGTCTGGGTCAGATCGTCTCCAAAACGGCAGCTCTTGTGGGATGTTCCTGGTCTGCAGTGGTCAGAATCTATCAAAAGTGCTCCAAGGAAGGAACAGTGGTGAACCGGCGACAGGGTCGTGGGGGACGAGGACCACTGATGCACGTGAGGAGCGAAGGCTGGTCCGTGTGGTCCGATCCAACAGACGAGCTCCTGTAGCTCAAACTGCTGAAGAAGTTCATGCTGTTGATGTTTGAAGACCATCACAATATTTAGCAGTTTGATCATAATGTTCTGCCTGACCGGTGTATATTACTGATATGCACAAGATGCTCTAGCACCACCAATAACGCATTTATCATGAATTTGTATCTGAATAGATTGCCGACTTTGGCTTGTCCAATCTGTACCATAAGGACAAGCTCTTACAGACGTTTTGTGGAAGCCCACTGTACGCATCCCCAGAGATCGTCAACGGAAGGCCTTATCGTGGCCCCGAGGTAAGACATCTTAAGTACTTTGACAAAATCAAAAATGCACTACGCATCTTATAATAGCGGCTTTAAGAGTTCACATCTTTGTGCTGTGTAAAACAAACCCACAACTTCTGGATCTCAATGAAAGAGGAATCCCAAAGTTTGCAGCTTATGTTAGTTGTAAATCACTGGAAAGAGCATTTGTAACATCTTTCCTGAATTATTCTGGCAGTGGTGGCCCAGTGGTTTATAGTCTAACCTTTTGAAGATCGTCAATTTAAATTCCAGGACTGGCATTGAAACACTTTCATGGCTCATGTAAGACCTTCTAAAACGTACCTAAAGCTCATTTTAAAAGTAGAAAACATTCGTTTATTTGAGTGTAAAACACTTTGACCCTGATTCAGGGATCATCCAGTGGTGTTGATTCCACAGTGCACACTGATAACCTTTCCGGCTGCTTCTGCAACGAACACTTTGGCGTAATCTCAGTGAGTTTATCCAGGATCAGCGTTGCATTTTGTTCATCTCGAAGAAAACAAACACTGGCCTGAAAAAAAAGGCACTCAACTTGGAATTGCTCGCAAGTCTTTGGAGTTTTTCAAAGATGATTTTTATTGCTTGGATACGTCCTCACCAAAGCACTTAAATGAGTTCCACAGGGGAGGAGGGAAGTGGTATTTCTCTCTCTCTCTCTCTCTCTCTCTCTCTCTCTCTCTCTCTCTCTCTCTCTCTCTCTCTCTCTCTCTCTCTCTCTCCATTTCTCTTTATTTTCTCCCCACTCTTTTTTTAGTTCAATGCTTTCCACCTCATTTAGAAAGTATTTGTTAGGCGTTTCCAAAATGTAGCAGTTAAACAATCTTTAGCAAGTGCAGCTCATATTTTTAGCAACCCCAACCCTAATAAAAAAAAAAAAAACCAAAAAAACCCCAGAGGATTTCAATTCGCTATAATTTGCCGCAATTTTCTTACGATTTTGATCGCAATCAAAAAATCATGGAACCCTTATGGGAAAAGCCACAAATTACAGGCAGTAAGGGGAATAAATAGCAATAGCACACACAATGGCCGTGTCACTCTGCTATGATTTGAATCTCTGCAGAGTCGTGACAGGAAGGCCTTGAGCTAAATAATTTGTGAGGAAGTCCAATCATCAGGATTTGCTATCTGATTTCCTGTGGCCTGACACCCATGCAGTTCATAGCCAGCTGTTTAGAGTTTTTTTTTAATGAATTTATTTATTTTAACAATGCCTATCAGCAGGTGGACAAGCTTCTCAAGAGCATTCAGGGCTTCCTTAGGTTCCTTTACTTTTTTTTTTAGCCCTTTACTGCTTCCAGCAATGTAACCGTAACGCTTACATAGAATGGCTGATTGGTGAATTAGTGTTCCCTGTTTAAGAAATGACAAAATGCTTGAATACAGTGACTGATGTGATACTCAGCAGAGTCCTTTTAGTTGCTATGGCAACAAGTTGACATTCCTAATCATGTGTGCATGTCTAGGGTTTATAGGACTTTTGTGAGTGCCTCGCCTTAAGCAGTGTGGAATGTGGATTTCTTTAGGCTCTTAGGACATATTGTTCTTGGGTAGCAGATACCAGTGTTATCTCTCTTCCAGGTGGATAGCTGGGCGCTGGGAGTGCTGCTCTACACCCTGGTCTATGGTACGATGCCGTTTGATGGGGGAAACCACAAGAACCTCATCCGCCAAATAAGCAACGGTGAATACAAAGAACCGACCCAGTCATCAGGTACAGGTTATCCGTTAAGTGACTTTTTGATTAAGGTCACATCCAAGAGTTTTTTTAAAGAGATTCCAAGATTGTTGTAGCTTCTTAGAGACCTTTGATTCTTGTTCTAAATTGTCCCTGATTCGATGTCCTCCCCCCCCCCCTCCCCCAGATGCTCGTGGTCTGATCCGCTGGATGCTTATGGTAAATCCTGAGCGGCGGGCTACAGTGGAGGACATTGCCAATCACTGGTGGGTGAATTGGGGTTGGAAGAATAGTGTGTGTGACTGCGAGAGCCAACGTGACATGGGTTCCCCCATGCTGGCTCGCCTTATCGATTGGCAGAGCCGCACTGAGCCACGAGTAGCCAAGGGACCCCGTCCCGAACCACTTTCACTCATCCGTCAACGACCTAAAAAGAGCAAAAAGGAGAATGATGGAAGGATGCCCCACTGTGACGAGGATGACAACCTGGGTCTTAAGCGACCAAAGGGAATACTTAAGACTCGGCCTTCCGAAGAGCAGCAGTCACCCAGCCCAGCGGACATAGAGCTACTGCCTGCCCTTGAGGGTGCAGAAAATGAGGAGGTGTCTCCAGGTGACCAAGAGGAAGAAGAGCCAACATTCACGGGAGGACTGCTGGCCAAGATGGCACCTGTTCTCCCAAAGAAGGGCATCCTGAAAAACAAGCAACAACGGGAATCAGGGTACTACTCTTCACCAGAGCGCAGCGAGTCCTCTGACCTGCTAAGCGGCAGCAGTATCACACCCCTTGGTGCCAGCTCACCACCCAAGCGCACAGTGGGGAGGAAGGGCATCCTGAAGCGCAATGGAAAGTACTCCACCTATAGTGCCACACCATCTGTGGCTGCCCTCGGAGAGACATCATCTAGTGATGCAGGTTTATGGCGTAGCCAGAGTCGGCCATCCAGCATCGTGGGGGAAGACTGCAGCGTCCTGACCAACAGCTCCTTCAGTGGGGCAGAGTGGCCCCAAATTGGCCCGAGGCCCAACATTCGAGGCTGTGCATCAGCTGAAAATATACTCCAGCTGGTCAACTTTAAAGGGTTACAGGCAGCTCCAGCCCTGCATGGAGGGAAGTTTGGTCGAGGGGCTCACAGCTCACCTGGGGACAACAGCAGCTTCTCCCTGCTGGGAGACCTAGATGATGTAACACAGGTATACCAGCAAGCCCTGGACATCAGCAGCAACCTGGTATAGAGAGAGAGAGAAGAAGACGGGAAGAGGGCGATCTAGAGAGAGGGCTGAGAGAATTTATGCGGAGGTGTTTGTTTTGTGTATCTCTGACGACCAGTTGCAGTGCTGGGATAATCTGACTGAGAGGCTTGCATGGATTGGATTGAGGAGGTTATACTCTGCCAAACACACACAATGTAAGACTTGAGGTTTGTGAAGTAGGGAAAATCGATTGTTAGTCCTCTAGTGCCCTCGACCCTCCTGAAAATCAGTGATGAGTTCAAATGTTTACACGTTGAGCAAAAAGTGAGTTAAAAAATCACACATAGACACCCTACAGCAGGAGGGGGGAGGGCTCCGAATCAAAACAAAGAGCCGAGCTATGTTTACAAAAGCACCTTAACTCACACAGAGCACATGTTGTGATCTTTACTTCCTATGAAAAAAGAAAAAGAAAACCAGGGTCTTGCTCAAAATGAACTGTCAGTGTCGTTTATTTATTAATATAATTTTTTTTGCGTAGATTTAACGATACAAAACCGGTGTGGTCTGACTGTACTGGAAGAACTTCGTCTCTCCCGAAACTCAGATGGAACTGACATATATAATGGCTATGTTTTTTGATTAGTTCTTAGAAAGAAAAAAAAATCCCTGCCTACGTAAGGCAATCATATATGACAGGTCTTATATCCAGTCACATATATATGAGAATATCTAGAAAAGTGCCTTTTTCATTCATATGAAATTATGTATGTCATTTCCTTAAGGTGGAGAGAGATGCCAGGTGGCGCCATCACCGGATGTGCGAACTTGTTAACGTGTCGAATATTGAGTGACCCAGGACCTTTTCCTAAACAAAGCCTTTTCTTGTTAACCCGGCTAACAGAATACCTCGCTATTAGCGTAAGCAATCAGACAAGACTGTTTTCAGGCTTTAATTAATGATGTCGGAGGCCTCCTGTGTTCTCTCTGAAAAGCCTTCACGTAATGACCTTGTTTCTGTTAACTCTGCTGTCCTGTCTTTGGCTGTGTTCTCAAATGAATCATTTGAAGAGCACCGTGTGCCTGAAGATGTCTTCACAGAAATTGGCGTGTTGGGTTCCATTCTGCGTTTTTTGCGTTATTTTTCCAAATTGTAGTATGCAGAAAGTGGCGGTTTGGAAATTTTTTTCCCTGGAAAGCTAAAGTCGCTGATATTTTTTTTATTCTTATATCTAGTAGAGTTATGCTTCATTTACTGACTGACTCATACAGTTCACTTTGTGTCATTCAGCATGATGTGGTAAATCTGTATTTCCAAACAATGATTCAGCTTTCGGGATCAGTGTCCTACAAACGTCTTGCAGTGGCGTGTTTTTACTAAGACTTCTCCAAAGTGTCAGGAGGAAAAGGTTTAATATTTATTTAAATGAGGTGAGGTAGGTGAGAGTGGACGTTCGGTGAGAGAGTTAAATGAAAGTGTTCATAGTGGTACAGTAGGTGGATGAAATACGTTAAGTCGTTTCCAGGAAGTGGGTTTCATGATCGGTTGATTTACTGGAAATGTAACTGGAAGGACGATTGCAAGTGTTGAAGTAGCATGACGAGATAAGTAGCAGCGAAGAAAGTGAATGGATAGGGGTTAAGTGTGCACTCATTGTGCAACGAGATCCGAATGATTGAATGGAAAAAATGTACGTGGATGTCAGCGTTCGGCAGAGCGTTTCCGAGTTTTCGCAGCTCCAATAAACCTCCCGCATCATCGAGTTGCAACCAGACCGCTGAAAATGATAAATACCCAAACGACTGCAGGAAGTCCACATATCAAATGTTGTTTCCCCCCTGAAAAACAAACTAGCCAACATCTGTAGGACATCTGAAGGCATTGTGTGCAACAGAGGTCCTGGGTACTGAGAGAAATTAGACCCCCCCATTTGTGTATCGTATCGTATTGCATTTTTTAAAATTGCATTGTATTGTCAACTGGATTCACAGTGAAGGAATTATACTATGTTAGTATTTCGTTTAATTACATTTCAGTTTTTGATTCTCCAAAATATTGAATCTTTATTATTTTTTATTTTGTTTTAAAGGCAGAAACTTGGATGCGGCAATCAGTGATTTGACTAGGGCCAACCTGAGCCCATCTCCTCCCTTCAAATTATTGGCATTAATCCATACGTTCAATAAAAAAGCACCTTTCAGCAGCACATTCAATCCACAGTTGTGTTAGTTTTCACGAATTTTTCAAAACGCTTTCATTTTAACAATCTGGAGTGTGGAGAGGTCTTATACGGATTAATCTGCTGAAAATTCTGGACATGACCGACACTAGAAATCGTGCCAAAGTGCCACCGCGTTGCTTAGGTACATAATTCATCTCTGTCACAGAGTCATACCAAAAAAATAAAGAAGGAAAGATGAAAAGCTATGCATTATTCGATGAGCCGCAAACATGTTTTCTGCCAAACTGGAATTTACTGGTGCATATCTGTTAGTTAGCAGAAAGTCTACTTATAGGAAAACTTGACTGGATATTGTTATTGACAACAAAAAGATGGTATTATTATAATTATTATAATTATTATTATTATTATTATTATTATTATTATGTTATTTAAGTATTATTTTTGTTACAATCCTTTACTGTTGTTGGCTAAAGCCACAATAATCATTTAAATGTTTCATTTTATTGATTTTAAATACCTGGACTGCCAAGGTGTTTTTTTTTTTTTTTTTTTTTTGTTGTTGTTGTTGTTTACGTGCCTTTGCTATCTTTTATGATAACTTTAATTTTTTTTTTTTTTTAAATAAAAGTAATTATAGCAATCGTGTTTTTATACTCTATTTATTTTGGTAGTGAATCCATTTCGGGTTGATGTAACGCCACTTCACGCCTCGCCTAATATTGTGTGGGTGTTTATATACGAAGACGCGCTGACCTGGAAGGACGGGGAGGGAAAGGAGAGCGAGAGGGAGTGAAAGGGTGTGGAATGCAGTGGTTTCATGCTGGGGTTTTTTCATGTTGGTTTGGAGAGCGAGCTGATAACGGCCTGTATTTTTATTCTTCTGTGAAAGTTAAAGTGGTCATCGTCCATCAGGATAAAACCATGCCGTTGTAAAATCAACTCGGTTAATAAATGGATCATGTAACTTGTGTTGCGTGTGAAGTCTTTCTTACTGACGGAGCGTTGCGTTCTGTCGTCTTGTGCGACATTCATTATAACTGGAGAAGAAATGACAGATTTGAATATTTCATATATGTCAAATAGATTTTGAAACCTTTTTACTTTTAAAAGAAAAACCGCTAGCGGTGATGTCTGACTTAAAATACAATAAAGCTGTTTTGTGTGTGAGAAACTGCTATAAACTCTAAAGCTTTTTTTCTTTAAAGAGCATTTTGCTTTCCATGGAGCAAAAAAGCCACAGAAAAGTGGGTCTTTAAGTGCCATGTAGAAAAGAAGGGAAAAGAATCAGGCCACTAGTGCAAGGAGGAGTCAGCAGAAGAGGGAGATGGCGGCCTTGGCTGACTTTAATTTAATCCACGTTTCCAGCAGCGGGAGGAGGAGAAAGTGGTCGGCCAGCTCCGTCTGCGAGTCTCCAGAGGCCGGTGCAGAGGAGCAGGAGAACACTTCTGGCTCGTGCAGGGCGAGTGTAGAGTCTCCGTGCCAAAGAGTCCAGCAGGCCTGGCTGAGGTCTCTGTGTTAGCAAAGCTGCTCCCTAAACAGCATAATGACCTTCTTACTCTGGACTGAGAGGCTACATTTAGTCTGCCTGATGTAAGGTCAAATTTATAGTGCCTATAAAGCTGTCTCGAGCAGCCCTGTGTTAATGAAACTGATCTGGAACTGGCCGGGCCTTTGCGAATATTAAACATAACATTAAATTGCAGGGAAATTGAACCCTTCAGGACCACATTTCCCAGCGCTGTAACCGTACGAGCAGATACGGAGTCCGATTGCTCATGACTAAAGCACTTTCTGATTCAGTCTGGCAGTCTGTAACAACCTTGTGGCCGGGTGATAAGGAGTTTCGGTTCTCTCAGGCGTTCCCTTCTTCTGGAAGTGAATCACGAGGAGGGAATTAATATGCGCTAACGAGGGAGAAAGGAGGAGAACTTCCAACTTCTCCAACCTATTCAAAATGTAGCCAGTTCACACAAAGGTAGCAGGTAGGTTTTTAAAGAGACTTTGCTAAAAGGCTTAAATTCTTTGATCCTGACCTTCTCATTTGACAAAAGAATTGACCTAAACTTGAACCCATTTCTTCCTTTCAAAAACCAAGCGTCCTGCAGAGCTCTCTGGTGAGAGAGAGAGAAAGAGAGAGAGAGAGAGAGAGAGAGAGAGAGAGAGAGGCAGCAGCTGAACCCATAACTCTTTAGGAGTATGTTGCTGTGGTAAAACCCCACATTAAACATGAAGTGTTCACAGATCGCTCGCTCTCCACCTCCATCTCCTCATCTGCCTCCACATCCTCCTCTTTGTATATTTTTATTCAGAAATATATATTTTCAGTACATCGACACATCACTTACCTTAGAGCTAGACATCAAAAGGAGCCTCGTATTTCAGGAGATCACACATAAAGGCCAGTGGGTCAAGGCCATGAAAGCAGAGAAAGACCCCAGGAGCTTATGAGGGTGAACGAGCTGTCATGGTGCGACATTCCCTCAATTCCACCCTCAACCAGATATGACAAGGAAACAAAAATAATAGAAACAAATGTAATGGATGCACTTTTTAAGTAGAGGAAAGTGTGTGTACAGTGTTGTGTATATATGTGTGTGTGTGTGTGTGTGTGTGTGTGTGTGTGTGTGTGTGTGTGTGTGTGTGTGTGTGTGTGTGAATAACTACAAAAGCTTGATGAATGTTTTAGTGTGAGCCAAACCACTCAAAAAAAAAGTTTATGCATCTAAAATCCAGCTGCGCTTCATGTTTTATGCTGGTCTACCATAACATTGTATATGGCGAGGGACTCGAATCACGTCTCCTCCTTGGTTTTGGCGTTCTTGCGTACTGACTGTTTTTTTTTCTTGCTTTCTTTTCTTCCTATTTGATTTTGTACTGCTTTTTCTCTCTTCCTCCTGGTCTCTATTTTTAGCCATCCACCCTGCTATTCTGGAATTTGTTGCTGACTGGCTGCTGCTGGATGTCTGGGCAGCAATTCTGTCAGGAATGTCTGGCTGCTTCTCAAAACCGCTATAGAGGCCCATGAGGGAGTGAGGAAGAAAGAGAAAGAAAGAGAGAAAGAAATAGAGAGAAACTTAGCCTGGGAAGAGAAAAGAGAAGAAGAGGTGAACATACTGTATGTCGGCTGCTTAGTCGTTCGCAGCGGTCTGTGTATTTAGTTGCGTTGATTACGTTAGTAATTGTGTATTGACTGCATGATAATGTTTATATGTGTGTGTTTGAGGAAGCCATTCTTTGTGTATGTGTGTGAGTGTGTGTGTGAGTGTGTGTGGCCCATGTTAAAGAAAATAATCAGAGGTAATCTCATTCTTTTCCTGGATCAACTGAACAGCTTCAAAGAAATCTTTGGAGTGAAAGTCAAACACAGCCAGACCTCCTGCAGTCCGTGACACCAGATACACACAACATGTGGGGTTACAGTAAACTACAATACTCAATACCCATGTAGGTATTTATTCTTTTGACTGGTTTATTTTACTGGAGAACAGTTTCAAATCAGAATAGACCTCTACCCATAACACTGATGTTGAGATCGCTTTCCTATAAACGTTTCACCGCATAGTGGCATTGAAGCAGATTCCAAATAAGGGAGATAATAACGACTCAATGGATCATATATCAGCCCTGAAGAAATGTGTCTGGAACGTAAGCATTTTTATTATGTCTGAGAGAAAGAAATACACAACTGTTCCTATAAATATTGCAAAGGAAGGAGAGATACGCTTTAACGCTTTTCTTCAAGAACATTTCGCTTTCCATGGAAAAAAGTTCTATACGTTAAATAGTTGTTAAATGAAGATCACGTATGGTTCATTTCAAAGAAAGCACTACCATGCACACAAGTTGACCCTCTGAAAGAGCAATTGTCAAAAGAACCTCCACATGAAACCATCGCAGTTGCTCGGGGCTTTGGAGCGCTTGTGGTTAACCTACTTTCCCCATCTCTCTCATCATCTGTATGTTTTGGCCAGCTCTGATAGGGCTGCTCTTGTGAATATGTGTGTCTCCTTCCTCTCATCATGAATTCCAGCAGTTCATTAGACATGTTTTAAGTTTCGAAGACAGCAGTCTGCATTGCTTTAGCTGTTTGTCATGGTATGTTGAGACCAAAAGACTCTTGGCTGGAGCATCGCCCTTGAGGAAGATTAACCTGCAGTCTGCGTCTCCTCGGTCAGTAAAAGGAATAAATTCACTCTATAGCGAAGGCGATAAGAGACCAGATTGGAACATCCAGCTCCCATATAGCACAGTTAGTGAACACATTTTTCTCTCTTGTTCTTTACTATAACTTCATGCTTTGGACTGAATGGGAAAAAGCTAAATCCCTGTATACAATATGTCCACTTTATTAACCAAACCTAAACACCTCACCAAATCACGTGGCAGCAGTGCAACAGAACAGGTCAAAATTTTCAGTTAATGTTCATATCAAGCATAAAAAATAAAATAAAATTCACGTATCATGATGGCGAGGGGGCTGATTGGAATAGAAATAGTCCCCATTGTGTAATGAAGATGTGTTACAATGACAGCATCTTAACTTGAAAATATGGTAAGTGAAGACATGGCTTAGAGTAGCCAGGAGTCTTAATGAATGGTGATCAGTTTGGGGTTGTGTACTGTAATTTGTTAATAATAATAATTATTATTATTTATCAAAACAGAACAATTTACACTACTGTAATGTATAAACTTTATAGTGTACCTGACACCTGAACTCTGTCGACCGCTGGTGAGAATGAGGTTGTTAGCCACCGGTACCGGTGAAAATTGGGCTACTGTTGGCCAAAGGAGGAGAAGGAGAGACAGAGAGCAGGGAAAGGAGAAGTGGAGGAGAGTGGAGGTTTGGGTGGGCACTTTAAATGTTGGTACTATGATTGGTAAAGAGAAGAGAAGTATGTGAGGGTGGTGCAGGACATGTATGAGGACAGGTTGACAGCAGTGAAGTGTGCAGTAGGAACGACAGACTGGTTCAAGTTGGAGGTTCGGACTGCATCAAGGATCGGCTCTAAGCCCTTTCTTGTTTGCAGTGGTGATGGACAGGTTGACTGATGAGGTCAGACAGGAGTCTCAGTGGACTATGATGTTTGCGGCTGTTATTGTGATTTGTGGTGAGAGTATGGAGCATGTTGAGAAGAGTCTGGAGAGGTTGAGGTACGTGCTGGAGAGAAGGGGAATGAAAGTCAGTAGGAGTAAGACAGAGTACATGGGTGTGAATGAGAAGGAGGGCAGTATAGGGGTGCGGTTGCAGGGAGAAGAGGTGGAGAATGTGGAGGAGTTCAGGTACCTGGGGTCAACAGTGCAAAGTAATGGAGAGTGTGTTAGAGAAGTGAAGAAAAGAGTGCAGGCAGGTTGGAGTGGGTGGAGAAGAGTGATAGCAGGAGTGATTTGTGATAGAAGAGTATCTGTGAGAGTGAAAGGGAAAGTTTATAGGACTGTGGTGAGACCTGAGATGTTGTATGGATTAGAGACAGTGGAATTGAGTAAAAGACAGGAGGTGGAGCTGGAGGTAGCAGAGTTGAAGATGTTGAGATGTTCATTAGGAGTGACGACGATGGACAGGATTAGAAATGAGTTTATTAGTGGGACAGCGCATGTAGGACGGGTTACACCCTGTCCTCTACATCTGCTTCTTCCTCTTTTCCTCCTTTCTGGCCTCCCTCTCCTTGTCTCCAAAACGTCCTACATTTGCTGTGGAGATAAGTTGATTCATAAGTTGAAGCATCGCCACTCAGGAAATTCCTGTATTTCTGAATGTTTCGCACACTAGGGAACATTAGTTATGTGGGAAGGAAGACTTGCTAATGAGAGAGGTTGTAGGTAAGTTGTCAGTCAGGTATGAACTGACAGGGGGGATTTAGTAGCTCATATAATCAATCTTTTCAACCGTGGTTAGCAGAAAAGCATCTCAAATTACACAAAATGTCGCTGACGGTTAAAGATGGTTAAAAAAAAAACCCTTGCCTGAACTTAACTGAAATAAAACTCAGCGTTTGAAATCGTTTCCTTACATCAAGCAATTATGCGACGTTCATGCTGAAACATTTGAGGAGATTTTGGGGGAGAGCAATCTCCACTTGAACACCAGATGTGCACTTTTCTGCAGAAGTGCATGTGCTAGTGTGCACAAATTGTGTATTAGAACTGTTTTATAATGTGTCAGTGCTTCCTAATGTCTGATTAAATGCTCAATTATTCACATTTGATTCATTTCGCTGTAAAGATACTTGTTTTTCTGAGACATTGTGTGTGAGACACTGGCACTGAGAGTCTGACAATGCTAGCCTACTCCAGACAAAAAAAGACAGAGAGGGAAAAAAAAAAAGACAGAGAGGGAAAAAAAAAAAGAACAGAGGAGAAGAAGGGAGAGGAAGCCATTTTGGTCAGAGCTCTCAGATGTGGGAGCAGAGACCAGTCTCTGAGCTGAGTGATGCTGGTTTTTGCTCATCCTTCAATTTGGCTTGTGCATCGAGCCCCACCTCCCATTTTCTAAATCTAAATACAACATGATGGTCTGCATGTGTCTCCCAGCAGAACTACATTCTTCCTCTCGCCGTCTGTGTCTGTCGCTCTCTCTCTCTCTCTCTCTCTCTCTCTCTCTCTCTCTCTCTCTCTCTCTCTCTCTCTTTTCCCCATTTCTGCTTTCCATTTACTTTTCCCATCTACTGCACTCAGCCTCTTTCAAATTTAGCCAAATGTCACTCTACAAGAAAAGAAACCAAACATTTCAGCTGGGGGTTGATCTGAAGAGAGGGTTAATAGTGGAATATCTGAGATTTTATTCAAAGGAATGTAGTGAAAGAAATGGCTTAAACATGTGGATGGCTTATGGGCATCGACCCAGCTGACATACACAAGAACGAATGAAATAGCTTTTCACCAGACTTGTAAGTGCTAAAAAAGACCGTCGCCTTGTCCATTGTAAAGCGGGAAATGTGCTGTACAAAGGCAGACAGATTTCCTGTCCAAATTAGCAGATTCAGGTCCAGAGTTTCCAGCTTTTCATCGAGAATTTCCTTTTTTGAAAAATGCGGCTTCGGCAGCGAGATGACAAAATATTTTCCAGAATTTCTATCACCATACTTCCAAAAATGACTATTACTGGCCACCTGGCATCTCTTATATTCAGAATTCTATTTATAGCTTTTCTGATATAATTCCTAGTTGGATTCCATTCTGTTAATTCCAGCAGTAAATCCAGATGTCTGTGTGGAGCATGTTGGAACTTGAACCACGTAAGACTGTTGTTTGTCTCTAAAGGAGAATAGTAGTACATTCATGAAAAAAAAAAATCACATTGTTCTACTTTCAGGCAGGCCATCTGGAGAGACAAAACACTACGATTGTCTTTCCATCATTTCTGCTCCACAATTCAAGCAAGTTTGTAATCTCTTTTCTTCAGTTTGGCTCAGTTGTTTTGTATAGATCTTGCTTTAACATTTACCTCATGTCCAAGCCAAATTACAGCTGGGACAAGTGAGACATGCTCCTGAGGTACCTACAACCAGTGTTCCTGTAACTTTTTTCTCTTTGAATCTGCCAGATTCACTTCGATGCCCCACCTCTGGATTGAGCTCTATTCAATTGGAGACCACTGTGCAGCTGAGGATGGTTCCACATCAACAGCCTAAAGGTTCATGAAGTTACTGAGCAACACAAGAACTTTGAGGATGAATTCGGACTGTAATCAATATAACAGTCTGCTACAATGGCTCAGGACCACAGGATACATTTAATCGCTGCATTGTAATTCAATTGCATTTAATGTTACTGTTTTGAATGGACATTCAGTGGCACCCAGATGAGGATGGGTTCTTATTTGTTTTGGTTCCTCTCAAGGTTTCTTCCTCATGAAATCTCAGGGAGTTTTTCTTTGACACAGTCGCCACTATCTCACTCATTAGGGACAAACTGAACCAAATCATTAACCAATTTACTTTGTTCAACTCATTTTTCATTCCCCCTCTTTGTGGGTGTTGCACACATTTTATGCCTCTGCTATATTAATCCACAGCTTTGCTGCTGTCTTTAGATGTTTAAAATCGGCTCTGGTTGATTCATCGTGGTAAATGGGAGTGTCTCCCTGTTTGATACAACATCTTGTTGCTTCTGTAACACTGCAGTCTTGCAGAAGAAGCAAAAACGGTTCAGCACCATGTCAACCACAACCACACTAGCAGGTTAGCACCAGAATGGTAAAAGACAAAAGAGAAAGAATGGAGGAAACATGTGGTGTAAAGATAAAGAGAAAGGAATCTTAGGTCATGGTGCGGTTCACTCGTACGATAAAAATCCGAGCCATCTTGTTTTCATGGTGGTCCAACTTTCAATAGTAAAAAGTTTTTACAAGCCTTCACTTCTGGCAGTAGTTTCAGTGTGGCCCTGCTGTCATATAAAACAACATGAAGATAGAACAGATGAAGTGCTGAGGAGTAAGGTCTACAAGATATGTCCTTTAGTATCAGTAATGCACACTTTGTATATATGCTTCAAATGGACATTTGGTGCAACCCAGATGAGGATGGGTTCCCTCTTGAGTCTGGTTCCTCTCAAGGTTTCTTTCTTATGCCATCTCGGGGAGTTTTTCCTTGCCACAGTTGCTCATCAGGGACAAACTTACTTACAAAGAACATATTCACTTTTAATCACCACATTATCTGTGTAAAGCTGCTTTGAGACAATGTTCATTGTTAAAAGCGCTATACAAATAAAAATGAATTGAATTGAATTGAATTTTTCTATGATTAAAAAAGAACTGACAATTAAATAAAATGAACCTCAAAATACCACATAAGGGCACAAATAAAAGGCTTGTGAGCCAACACTAAAAAACAATCCCGATTACATAAGTCCAGCTACCTGAGGAACTCGAACGTCATCTTGCGTTCTTGGTTGCCATCGATGGAGTACAGGCTCCGATTAGAAATTTTATTGCGCACCTTCTGCCACTGCCAAACAAAAAAAAAGGACAGAAATGATCATCAAAAATGCTCACGTTTCCAGCGCACACTATCAGGTAAGGTTGAGGAAACTATTGTCTTTTTTTTGGATATGGCTTATGGTTTAATTACGTGTCTAAAGATTTCTCATGCATTTCCACCCAATCAGAAGTTAATTGATTTCTCATTTAACTCTAATAATTTTAGCATATAAATGAACTGCTAGCTAATGACCAGGGACTATACATAAAGAAAGTTTCTGTCATCTCTCCTCACAAATCTCATCAGTTAAATCTTTGTATTCTTGCACGTGCCCATTCATCACATATTTATAGGCATCTAATGATTAATACGCACTCAATTTCTCCTTACTATACAAGCTCAGTTTCTCTATCAGGTGTAGTCGGATGTAAGCCTGTCAGATGGTCCATTCATTGAGTGAGAGCGTACAGGTCGGCCAATCGGGTCCCGCGTGTTACAGTTAACTTTAACATTCGCGATCCTGGATAGTAAGTGATCTTACATAGTTAAATAAAATCAGTTTATGACCAGTCATCGATAAAAAACAAACTAACAAACAATAATAGCTAGCTTAGTAAGCTCCGCCCACAAAAACATTGCAGTGTACAGATGGGAAAAAAGGTCTATTTTCTGCATTTAACTAAAGTTCTAAATGTAAATAAATGTAAATAAATAAATGGCACTCTTCACAGTCTGGAACATGAAAGCACTTATGATTTTCAAACTTTGTAGCCTGAATATACAGAGATAAAAAGCTATTCAGCACCTTAATGGCTACACAGTTGGTAATAAATGGTATATAATGTATGAACTGTATATAATAAGACAATTACTTGGTGATATCAGATGAACCTTCACCTCATCCAAAGTAAAATCCATCTGATTTTGTGTGAGATATAATGTCTAAGCCGAAAAGGAAAATTCTCTCACAATAAAAGCTGAGACGCCCCTGAAAACATCCCCTCACTCCCCTCTCATTCCCTGAATGGGAAGAAGTTTTTTTTTTTGTTCTCCACCAGCGGTAAAATGTCGAAGAAAAACAAATGAAAAGATATCTCTTTGAAAAGTGATCCTTGTCTCAGTGGCTTGCCTCCACCCCTCACACCCCCTTTCACTTGTGCAGGCCTGATGAAAGACTATCCCTCTCTCTCCATCGCACGCAAACTCTCTCAGACCTGTCTGAACGTTTGGAGGGGGAGGGTCAGAGAGCAAGAATGAAAGAGAGGGTCTCACGGAGAGTGTGGAGCAGAGCAAGACAGGTTGAAACGATAGAGAGAGGGAAAGAGAGAGAGAGAGAGAGGGTCGGAAGAAGAAGTTAGACCGATCGAGTCTTCAACAATCTAAAGGATTAAAACTGATTCAAGCAGCAAAAATCTGTGAAATTTTGCCAACTCAGTCTCAAAATATAGAGATTGCTACAAGACAATTGCACAATTATTACACAAACGAACAATAATAAAAAAAAAATTATAAAACAATCATGTCAGCTGCTGTTGTTTCACTGATTACTTTCCAATGACAAGGTTTTGTCAAATTCTTTAAATAAAACCACCCATGAAACTGTACTTGGGTGGTACCATCAACTATGAGTATATTTAATATATACCTTTCACCTGGAGATTTAAATATAGTACACCCTTTAGCTTTACTCTAAATATAATTAAAGGCATGCACCTTTCCCAAGTAAAATACACCCTACAGGTAGCGATGATTGTATACCACTCCAGTAATTAGGAAAAAGACTTCCATTTGCAGCCTCGCAAACAACTCGATTTTTTATAGAATGGATTCCATAATTTATTGTAGCCAGTAGAAGATGTGCAAATTGTGGTCAGAAAGGGAGGTGCAGGTCAGTAACAATACATCCACAAGCTATGGCATACAAATGAATAATTGATTGATTGATTGATTGGTTGATTTATTGGTTGATTGGTATTTACAGGCCCAAAGTGTCCCAAGAAAACATTCCTCACACCATTATCCCACCTTCACCACTCTGGAATGTTGACACAAGGTGGGTTGGGTTCATGGATTCATGGACTCAATGACATTATGGATACTATATGCCAGGAATATGCCTGGGTTTTCGCTCACCTCTAGCAATTATTGTGACGTATTCAACATAAAAAAATATTAAATTGGATGGTAAGTATTTAAAAAAGTAAAAACAATTTTTTGCAGGAATGATGGATTTTGGATCCGCTGAGGTTCTGTCTTCCCCAGGCTAGGATCTGAAAAATCTTCTTCTTCTTCTTCCGGCTTCTCCCATTAGGGGGCGCCACAGCGGATCATCCGTCTCCACCCCCCCCTGTCCTCTACATCTGCCTCTGTCACACCAACTACCTGCATGTCTTCCCTCACCACATCCATAAACCTCCTCCTTGGTCTTCCTTTTTTCCTCCTTCCTGGTGGCTCCATCCTCAGCATTCTCCTACTGATATACCCCATGTCCCTCCTGTGCACATGTCCAAACCATCTCAATCTCACCTTTTTCACCTTGTCTCCAAAACGTCCTACATGCGCTGTCCCTCTAATAAACTCATTTCTAATCCTGTCCATCGTCGTCACTCCCAACGAACATCTCAACATATTCAGCTCTGCTACCTTCAGCTCCACCTCCTGTCTTTTACTCAATGCCACTGTCTCTAAACCGTACAACATCTCAGGTCTCACCACAGTCCTATAAACTTTCCATTTCACTCTTCCAGATACTCACTATCACATACAATATATATATATATATATATATGTGTGTGCTCTGTTTTTTTGGAAACAGATGAAGGGGCGAAAAAAAATGCTATTGGCTCGACCTTAATAAACCACATTTTTCACCTCTGAATACTTGAGTAGAGATCTCTAACAGACTATTGGAGTGAGAGGCTAATTACCACACTGCTCTCTCTTCCAGTGCTCTTCAAGTTTCAGGCAACTTTGTGGTTTAATGTTGAAGCATTTTAGTAATGTCAACACCAAAGCTGGTAATGAATGCCTCCCCTCTCTCCAAACAGGCATCAATCATACAGTAATGATATGCTTCCTAGTGTGCCAAGCAGTGAAGATTAACACACTGCCTTGCATTCCATGTGGCTGACTTCAACCTGTCTCAGGCCTCACCTAGCAAAAATATGAACCTAGATCTCAACAGGGAACTGCTAAAGACTTTGGTACTTGGCACGAATGCAAAGCACTGACATGGGGGATGGATTGCAACCAAATCTCATTAAGGTGAATGAATTTTGGCCTCATGTTAGATATAAAAGTTCAGCGCGGTTCTGCTCCCAATCATACTGCATGAATTGATTCGTGCTGTAAACAGATGGAAAGCAGTTGTTCCACTAAATAATGTTGCTCGTTTGTCTATGCTAGCTCCTGATATTAGCTACTAATGACTGGTGTAAATGAACATGGCGACGGCATAAACCGGTGCAGCTAACAATCGATTGACTGCAGCAATAACAACGCGACTTTGGTTAATTGAACCACTCATTTTGAAACAAACTCCACCTAGAGGACGGTCAAACTATGGATTAATGGCAATAATCTTTCTTCAGCTTCTCCCATTAGAGGTCGCCACAGCAGACCATCCGCATGTTCGATTTTGGATGCCCTTCCTAACGCAACCCTCCCCATTTATCCGGGCTTGGGACTGGCACTAAGGCTTGTGCAACCCTAATGGCTGGGGTTGGTTCCCTGACCGGGGATCGAACCCGGGCCGCAGCGGTGAGACTAGACCACCAGGGAATCTTGGATTAATGGCAATAATCATTATTATATAATTTACTATATGGTTATGAAAATGATTCTGGAAACGGAGTCAAAAAAAAAAAAAAGTTGATTACACCCTCATTTGTAGTATAACTAAGAGATCCGGACTACCAGCTTGGTAAACGTTTGTCCTTTTAAAACCGGATCGAGGCATTCGTGTCTGTGAGCGATCTCTTCGAGCATATGTTTTCCGCACGTATGTAAACCTCAGAGTGGCCTTGTACGACCCCTTTTTTCGTCCATCCGTCCATACGGCTGCTCGAAGACAATTGTACACAAAGGGTACATTATAACTACATGGCGTTTTTTAAACAACAATGTTATGAGTTACTCTGAAACCCACTCGCTCACATAATAATGCTCGCATTCATTCGAAGCCCACTCCCTCATAACTGAAGAATGACTCACTTTACTCCTAGACGAGGAAGAAACAGTAATGCGTGTGTTTATAGATTATATGTGTGTGTGTGTGTGTGAGAGAGAGAGAGAGAGAGAGAGAGGAGAGAGAGAGAGAGAGAGAGATTGTGTTGCTACAGGCATTAATGGTATTTAGATTTTGCAAAAACACACACAGAGAGAGAGAGAGAGAGAGAGAGAGAGAGAGAGAGAGAGAGAGAGAGAGAGAGAGAGCTTTAAAGAAGGCATGTAGGGTGAGTTCAGATGAGCAATCATGCCTTTTATCACAATAAATGGAGCTCTATTCATAAAACTAGCACTCAACCGATAATAGCCCCAGCAACAACATTTGCACATCGAATGCGTAAATGCACATCAATCCCACTGTCACGGCAGCACGGCTCGCTCTTTTAAAGGCTCTTACCACAGGAAAAATGACGTAACATTTCGCCTCGTCCTTTTGGACCCTTCAACAAAGTACTAAGAGCTTTTTACTCTTTTATAGTGCTCTCTGTGAAAACATAAACACCTAGTCGCTCAGAAATGTTTATAATAAACAGATTGTTATAATCTATCGTCTGCTCCTTAAAGATGAGATAAGCCAAAAAAAAGAAAAAAAAAAGATCTTTATAGCTTTGAGCTGTATATTGTGACCCAAAACAAACTTTGGAATCTTTGATTCTTTTTAGAACCAAAAAAAAATAGAAAAGATGTTTCCTAAAAAAATCACAGCCGCTCTTCACATTGTTCCACGTTGAACAGACGTTACAGGTTATTAAAGACATGCAGGTGGACATCAACGCGTTCTCCATTCGGCAGCAGATAAAGAAGTGGAAAAGTCAGAGCAGTTTTTACTGAAGGCTATGCGTAATGCTGTGCGTAAAGTCAGCTCGATATGATCGCTCACGAATTTGTTCAGATGGTGGTGTGGTTGCTTCTTAAAGCGTTTCCACAAAATTCGAAGCACACAACTGTTTTGGATGTCTTTTTATGCTTTAAAACTCTGGAGCTATGAGACTCAAACACTGTTCCAGCATGACATTGTTCCTGTGCACAAAGCTCTATGAAGACAACACCATTGTCAGGCCATGCATTTCAAACCTCGGTCTTCAGTGGTGTCCTGCCTGAATCAATCCACCTTTAAATACCATCGTTATGACGCTATGAAAAGCATCAGTATTATAGAGACGTGCAGTAGAACAGAGCGCTGCATCACACGGGAATCTCATACAGAAGGAATGTCATCACTAAAACACGAAACCCAATGAACACAATTCAACACGTCTCCTTTCACTGTAGCCACAGCTGCTCTGCCTGCATGCATCATCCCATAGACTGTTTTGGCCGACCTATTCTCACCATGTCCAGCTTTTCTTAAAAAGCCCGTCTTGTAAATTTCCTTGCGAGCGTATCTGTGACCAAATTGATTTCTTCTCCTCTGTCAGCAGCTATCGAATAAACACGGAGATATTCGAGCTTGTGCAGTCTGCTACAGATGCGGTTTGCGAGCTCCGACTAGTGTGCTCTCTGACCGTCCAATCAAAGGATGTAAAAATGCAGACGTGATTAAATGCCTGCTAGACGGACTCCAACTCGAAACCTGATTGGTTAAAGCAACTAAGGGAACGCTTATTGATCCAGTAGGAAAATTGTTTGGTTGCAGTTGCTCAGAGAAAAAAATTTTAATAAGAAATGAAATGTGTGAAGTAGCATGAAGTGGAATTCGTGAGATTCTGGAACATATTTTTTTTTTTGCCCAACAGTACACAAGTGTGGCATGAAAATCTATAAATATAACCATATTTTTATGATCTATATTGTATAACATCTATATTTCATGAAGCGGTTGTGTCACATTCAGAGGGAGGAGTTAGATGGTATGATGGCCGTGGGCAGAAATGATCTCCTGTGGCGCTCTGTGGTGGTTGTATGAGTCTGTCACTGAACCAGCTGAACTGAGTCCAGCTCCTCTTCAACAATATCGCTGGCCTTGCGGATCAGTTTGTTGAGTCTGTGGTGTCTGCCTCTCTCAGCATACAGGAGATCACTGGCCACATCAGTCTTATAAAACATCCTCAGCATTGTTTAGCAGATGTCGAAGGACCTCAGCCTCCTCAAAACATAGAGGCGACTCCGGCCCTTCCTGTAAAGTTCCTCAGTGTTCTTGATCTACACTAGTCTCTTGTCTGTGTAAACCCCCAGGTATTTGTAACTCTCCATCATCTCCACACCAACGACACGAATAAAAAAAAAAAAAGGAAAACATTGAGGAAATGGTGACCAATAAGTCGACTCCGAAGATATCGATGGTTAAATCCACGTGCTATTCGAAGAAGATGTGTGGTTTCTCAAGAGACTTTTAGAATGATGATCAAAGAAATCGACCCTGTAGTTGATCACCAGATTTTTTTCCCCAATTATTGAATCTTACAAATGTCTCACAATCAATTTTTTATCCAATAAGCCTTCTAGCAAACTCCTTTATGTAAAACTTTTTCAGTAGTGGCTTCCCTCTGGCCACTTTCCCTTTAAGACCGGATCCGAGAGGAGCTGATGTTAATGTTGTGGTCTGCACAGGTTCTTCTTTTTTCAGCATTGAAATCTGTAACTCCTTCTTAGTTGTAACTCATCATGTGGACACTTTTCTAAAAAAAAATGCCCTCCCTTTAAATCTGTCGCAGTGCTTGTGCTATATTTTTCCCGTTTTGTTTATGGATTATAAATTTCTCTATGGAACGTTCAAAGCTTTGCAGATTTAAAATAATGGTCTCCATCTTTTTTCCTCGCACTTCATCTTCATCTGGAAATTTCACTGGTAGTTCCTTAACATTCATCACGGCAGGATGCGATCTGCTGTTTTAGCAGTGAGATCTTCCCAAATCTGAATTTAACATACAATTTGCATCATCAGTTCATAAAATAAATATTAATCTTAATTTAGAGTATTAAATAAAAGTCCCTAATTGGCAAGTTTAAATTAAATTGTCTCATTTTAATTGCATCTTTATTAATTTAATAATTTTATAATATTTTATAATAAATATTTATGCTGTAATAAATCAAAAGTGAAATAATCACTAGGGGTAAATTCTTTCTTGAGGTAATGCCTAATCAAATCTATATAATTAAACTTCATTTGAGGTATATAGACAAACTTTTGTGCATACGTGAGCATAAGATTGTGCTTTTTGAATATTACATTCCACATTTAGTCTCCATTTGCTGTTGTAAAAACCTCCACTCTTCTGGGAAGATGTTTTAATAAATTTTGGAGTCTGGTTCTGGAGATTTATGCTCATTCAGCCAAAAGGATGTTAGTAAAGTCAGGTATGATGTAGGTGAGGTGAGGAGGCCTGGGGTACAGTCGGTTTTCAGTAGTGTTGAGGTCGCAGCTCGAAAGCAGGAGATCTTCCACTCCATCCCACATAATGCATATCTTCATAGAGCTGGTTTTCTGCACAGGTTTGGGTCTCCTAGATCAAGCGAGGGGAACATGTAATGCTACGCATCCAAAGACGTCCTGTACTATTACGTGCCTCCAAATGTTTTTAACAGTTTAATTAAGAACCGCATAGAACTTTTATAGAAGCTCAAGATGAAGCACGTTATGTTTTGTGTATCGTACCATTGCCTTAACAACCTTCTGGTGAAGAAGTACAATGCTATTGGATTTAGCTGAGAATGTGCCTGAAAATGCTCATTCTACAGACACATTCGCATCATGAGTATGATCAACTCACAGTCCATCTGTCTGAGAGCAAAGCAGAAAGAGTCCATCGTGCTAAATGATTTCTCCACTTATGATCAAGACTAATGTTCCTCCCGCCTTGTTGTTTCTTTCCCTAAACATAAATGTGACCTTCCATATTTTTCCACTTCCCCTTCTGTCATTTTCATTTCATCCGTGGCCAAATCCTTGCTTGTTCCATCTCCTGCGGTTTCTATTTGCTTGCTGCAAAGTGTAGTTTTACACTCGTCCAGTCAGTGTGTGTGTGTGTGTGTGTGTGTGTGTGTGTGTGTGTGTGTGTGTGTGTGTATGCATTTTTTCCCTGAGGAAAGTGAATAAGGACACAAAGAGACACGCTAACCATATACACATGGCACACACAATGACTTCACCGACAGACTTCCTGGAGAAATGCGCTCAATAAATATTTGAAATAAAAAACGTGATTATTTCCTTTGTGCAATACAGTGTATATAAATAAGCAAAGTGTATTTGCACATTTTCTGTGAAAATCCTCGTTTGCGTGAGGATCACACACACACACACACACACACACACACACAAAACGTTGGATTTGAACAAAACAACAACAAATAAAAAAGCCTTACAAATGCCTTCCACTCTGTTTACATGTTCTGGTGCACATCTTCATTCTATTACTTTCATCTCCTCTTTAGTCCAGAACTTTTCGAAATAAAGTTTCATGGTTGACCATCTACAATTTCACACTTCGACGGAGTATGGAGGTGACCTCATCTTTGGCCGTGTATGAGTCGGTATAAGAGCGAACATATGACAATCGCTCTCGTGTTGTTATGTGGAATATATCAGTAACATACTGCATGTCAGTTTTCATTCAGAGGGCGAGCTAATCAAATCTGAGATGCGTGAAAGTCTGTAGAAATGCCAGAAACTGTGTTTTTCTACACGATATAGACACATGTGGGCTTTTTTTGGGGGGGTTGATAATCTGTAAATAACCATTAGCTATTAGCATCGTTTAGCATTTGCTTTTACACATTGGAGTATGTCCAGTGAATGAATTTATAAAGCGTTGAAATTATGGATGTTTACAATATTCACACGGCCTAACTAACGCCTGAGACTTCAATCGAGTCAAGCGACGTGGCTTCGTTGTCATTTCAATCATATGAAACTGGTACAGCACACAGTGAAAGGAAAAACAATGTTCCCTCAAGACCAAGGTCCTTCATAATACACAGACCTACACAAAGTGAACAGTAAAAAACAGTACAAGCAAGTGTAATAATGAGTAAAAACCAGTGGAAATGGCACAGGAAATGATGTGCGGCTTTGACCAGTACATGAAAACCTCACTAGCAGTATTTAATAGATTAGCTTAAGCAGCAGTTTATGAAGGAAAGTTACAGATTTGGTGAAATTGTGCTAATTTTCAGTATAAAGGTGTGTGTTTTTGTGGAAGTTCAGTGGTTACGAATGCTGGATTTCTCAAAAGAAGATTTCTAATCCCAACACCACCAAGCTGTCTCTGCATGGTGTTTAAGCAAAGCCCTTCACCATCACTGTTCAGGTGTATTAGATAAATGTAAGTTGTTCTGGATAAGGGCATCTGGAGAAGCTGGTGTTGGATCTCCGATGATCGCAAATTTTGAGCTATTTTATGAGTTGCTCAGTAGCTCCTAGTTTTATAACCACAAATGACTGTAGAAGACTGTAGAAAGAACATCATAATCTTACACTCCAGTGCTCATGTTAGTTTTTACTCTTCAGTGTTCTGTAGTGTTTAAAGACTATAATCACACTCTTGATGTCACCGAAATGAGGATGAGTTCCTATTTGAGTCTGTTTCCTCTCAAGATTTCTTCCTCATAACATCTAAGGAAGTTCTTGCTACAGTCTCCATGGCTGCTCATCAGGGGTAAACACACACCATTGACTTGACTTGACTTGACATGTATTAGTTAGTTTGTTAGTTACTGTATATGTATATCCTTCAAAAACTCTTCATCATCTTCAAAAATAAAACACACAAAGATCTCATGCTGAAAATTCTTATTGAAAAACTAAGAGGTGGGAAAGCTGGAAAATGTGAAACCTACAAAGCATTAGCATTATTACATTTACCTTTAATGTTATCCAACTTGCCTTATTTTGCTCTGTATGTTCTCATGGGCATCTGGTACAAAGTGTCACTTTATTTGGACCTATAAGCTCTCCAGACACATTTTTTTTTAACCCACTTTTGATACTTGTGTTTACAGTATATGCTTCCTTCGGTTTTCTCCGGTACGAGTGTGAGATTAAGCATCGGCTACATTTCCCCATATTGAATCATCGGAGCAAAACGCTTTCTTAGACAAACGTCAAGCGAAAACAGCCCTCGGAAAGAACAACACGAACGAGAAAGGACAAACGGTCTAATGTCAAGCAAGAAATGAGGGAATCGGAATAGACTAGTTATGGGCTGTTTTTTGTTTTTGTTTTTAACTGTTTCTGAAATTGCCAGAGCAGCTCTGATGGCAAAAACATCTGTCAGTTTGCAACAAGAAATTGGTATAACATTGCCGTATGTCTCTATAACAACGAACAAAAAGAACATGTGATAGATTCAGGTTGTAATTTCTGTATATTCCTCATCTTTTCTGGCTTTTGTGGACTGTAAACCAGGTTAATCAGCTTCTCCCTCATTTCCTTTCTCCCTGCTTTAATTTGCTGCCCCTTTTTTCTGGACTCCATCATGTGTTTGTGCGGCTTTCAATTCCTCCTCGTACATGTGCAGCTCTGCCAGTAATCTCTCTATCGTTGTGTTCTCGCATGTTTTACTGTCATCTAGCATTCAGTATCCCATTCATACTGAGGCAACGTTGTATTAACACAAGCATGTCATTTTTGTTCATCGTAACTCAAACACTCGGGTCTCTGCCATGGCACTATTAATGCCAGGGTCTCGTTCCAAGCCTTTGATGAAGCCACGGCCCGACGTGCCGGTCCCACCCGACAAGGACGCTTTGATTTATTGTTCCTTGACCAGTATTCACAAGTGAAAGAGGGGAAAAAAAAAATCACAAACACAGCTGTGTAGATGAAATGTCAAACGAGATTCCAAATGAGTTGCTGGCAATTATTACATCTCCCTCTAAGTTCAGACAATCTGGCTCCCATTAGAGACTCCTGCAGCGAGAACGAGGGCAAAAGAGAAAGAGAAAGAGAGAGAGAATGAAAAAAGAGGGAGAGAGAATGAAGTATGTGGAAACACCTTTACTGTTAAACGTCTGCTGTTTCTACATACTGTCAAAATAAAGAAGATATGTGAGTATTTAGAATATGTCACAGTTTCTGTGACACACACACACACACACACACACACACACACACACACACACACACACACACACACACACACACACACACACACAGCTTCCAGATGTTCAGTGTATATACAGCCCAGTCAAAAATGGTTGATTTTCATACTTCTAATAAAACATTCATCTGAAACCAGTGTATCCATTCTTTTGTTCAAGGGCCTGTTCCTCACTCTGTTCCTGCCATCAGACGTCATGAAGAATCATAGCGTGTCACTTTTATAATGCAAGATCATAATGTGTCACTTAATGCAGCACTTGGGAGCATAACTTTTATGTAACAACCCTTATTTATTTCTCCCTATCGTTCCTCTACTTTCCTTCTTACTGTCGAGTAGAACATACTCCAGAGGTACCAGTGGCAAGTGTTCCTGTCCCTTACTTCTCTTCTGAGCCGCCCAATTCATCCCGATGCCCTTCCTCTGGTTTGAGATCTCTTCAATTTGAGGGCACTCTGTGCAGCTGGAGATGGTTCCACATCAACATCTTAAAGATCCATAAAGTTAATAAGCAACTCAAGCACTTTAAGGATGGATAGACTGTCTGCTACAATGGATCAGGACCACAGTTTGCATGAACAGTTCTGCATTTAAGGACTGAACAATGATGGAACTATAATGAATGGACATTCAGTGCTGAGGATGAGGTTCTCTTTTGAGTCTGGTTCTTCTCAAGGTTTCACCACTGGCTCACTGATTAGGGATAAAATTACACTTATAAGGAAAACACTTAAAGGCAGTAAACTTCTGCATTCTAACTTTATAACCTCTTTATCTTCATAAAGCTGCTTTGAGACAATGACCGTTCTTAAAAGCGCTGCACAAATAAAAAACGAATTGATTTATTCTCCTGTTACACCTGGATAGAAGGATTTCAGCGTCTTTAATTGTATTCAGACTCCAGGCTGATTGAAAGCTGTGGATCTCATGATGAACAGATGCAAAATAAGATGGGAAGCAAAAAAACATGTCCATCTGACTGACTGTTAATAGACATCTTAGGTGTTTGTAAGAAAATATAGATGTTTTTACAACCAGGCTGCAAAAGGACCTGAGTTGCCAAGCAAAATGAAGCATGTGACAATTGTTTTTTTTTCATTTCTTAATAATGATTAGCGGTAATAGGCATTTTATCACTAGAAGATCCCTATATATGCCCTTTCTGTCCGTCACTAAATGTTTCTATGTGGTGGTGTAGAAATCACTTTAATTTTACAACTTTGTTCATTTCATTATGAACCAGATTCTATAATTCGTACCCTAAACAATGTATGTTAGCTAACGTTGCCCTCCATCAGTAAAAACGTGACATAGCTATTTAGCTTTAGCAAGCTACATTATTAGGTATAGTTTTTTTTTTACACAAAATATACCTAAAGTATACTTTCTAGGTAGATTTTAGTTAAATAATTTACCTACAGTATCTCACAAATGTAAGTACACCCCTCACATTTCAGCAACCATTTTAGTTATTTAGTTAGATAAGATAGATCTGAGCTTGTGTAGCAATACACTGAAAAGAACTCAACATACAGACATTATTGTCTAAATAATTGCCAACTAAAGTGAGTGCACCCTCAGTGAACATGTCAGAACTGTGTCCAAAGTGTGAATATTTTGTGTGAGCACCATCAATATCCAGCACTGTCTTAATCCTTCTGGACAAGGAATTCACCAGAGCTGCACAGGTTGTTGCTGGGATCCTCGTCCACTCCTCCATAATGACATCACAGAGCTGCTGGATGTTCCTCTGCACATGACGCACAGCACAAGGACTTGACTTCTTTGATGGACTCTTGTGAGGTCTGTTCACTAGTAGAACCCTTCTTGGAAAACCTCTGTATGACCCTGACCACTGTACTGTAACTCAGTTTCAGGGTGATACCGATCTTCTTTCAGTCTCTGCATCTTTGTGGAGAGCAACAATTCTAATTCTTAAATCCTCAGAGAGTCTTTACTACAATGTTGAACATCCAGTGGTCGGTATGAGAGAATTGGACTCAAAGCACCAAATTTTAACTGATCTAATACAAGATACACAAAATTGTGTGGTTCTGTCAAGCAGACAAAAACATGAACATGATGAATAGGACGTAAGGCTTTGCATGGGTAAGTGACGTACAGCTGTTATCTCTTAGGGTGTACTCACCTTTGTTGCGAGCTATTTATACAATAATGTTATTTTCAGAGGACAGTCAATCTGAGGGGCAACATGATACTTTAGAAACCAGATCCTGGTTTTTAAAAATCACTATACTCACATTCGATGTCACCAGGTGCTGCGGCTGACGTCAGAGTCGTGACGTGTAGGTTAATATTCTATGGATTACCTGAATGGGGATCAGCCGACCGAACAGATTTCTTGTGTCACATAATACTTGGAAAAGTGGGTGCAAGTGCAAACATGCACAACACGAAACAAAGAAACAATACACAGCGTAACAAAGAAACTTTAACCTTAGCAGGAAGATGAGGACCGTGAACAATAACCATGGAAGACAAATACAAAGCAGTAAGAGTTGTATAGGGGCGAGGCTGCAAGCTATACAAGTGCTGAATGTGATTCCATTTTCTGATCGTTACCATTTTGTAGATTTAAATGGAGAGTTATCCAGGTTAATCCAAGTTAAATATGGGGTGCTACAAGGTTCAGTTCTAGGACCCCTGTTTTTCGCAATATACATGCTTCCCTTAGGTAATATTATTAGAAAGTATGGGTTCAGCTTTCGTTGTTATGCTGATGATTCCCAACTATACACTATATATATCATAAAAATTAGATGAAAAATCTAAATTGAACAGTTTAACTGTGTTAAAAAATTAAAAGATTGGATGACGCATAACTTTCTATTATTAAATTCTGCTAAGACAGAGATTTAAGAGATTTAGCTCCTAAACTGTGGAATAGTCTTCCTGACTATAAAGTGCAGATTAAAGACATATATTTTTAGCGAGTTCTACACATAACACACATCATATCATAACCTTGTGCTCCAGAACATCTGATCACATCACATTATCAACTTGTGCTGTTAATATCATGAACAGCAGCTATGCTAATTTCTTTCCACTGCTTTTCTTTCTCCCCCCATCCCGAGGCATCCCGAGGTTGCGCCAGGTTCAGGTCCGAACCATCTAGAGACGTACCGACACCATTTGGATCCCACTTCATGTAGAGTTTGGGCATTGGACCTCTTCGGATTTTCAAAGGTTCTGGCATGGAGGAGCTGGTGTGGGATTTATGATGATCTCAAATGTTGAGCTATTTTATGAGTTGCTCAGTAGCCCCTGGTTCCACAACATCAACTGACTGTATAAGACTGTAGATAGAACATCACTCATAATCACACACTCCAGTGCTCATGTTAGTTCTCACACGCCGGTGTTTTGTATCGTTTTAAAGATTTATAATCACACTCTTGATGTCACCCGAATGAGGATGGGGTCCCCCTTTGAGTCTGGTTCCTCTCAAGGTTTCTTCCTCATTCATCTAAGGGAGTTTTTCCTTGCCACAGTCGCCCCAGGCTTTATCATCCGGGATAAACACACATCATTCACTTTAATTCTTAAGGTCTGTAAAGCTGCTTTGATTCAATGTCCATTGTGAAAAGGGAAATAGAAATAAAATTGAACTTGATTCAGGTCCACATGCATTCAGTGAGGTGCAGTTGCTGATGGGAAACATGGTCGCAGTCCATAATTCTGGTCATTTCAAATGCTGGTACGGTCCTTTTTTTAATTTTCCTGCGCAAATGAAAAGTAATTTGCCCCCAAAATTCTTCATAGTATTCTATAATGTAATATGTTGACCTTTACAACTGGGCTCATCAAATGGCTCCGATTTCATCTTTTAAAGTTACATTAAAATGCTAAAATTCTACAAAAAAGGGAAAAATAATAAATACTGTTCTACCATCAAATCCTACTGGAATCCACCATCACACACACACACACAAACAATCACACACAAAAATGCGATCTCACTGACTTTGATCATGGCATGGTCGCTGGTGCCAGACAGGCTGGTTTGAGTGTTTCAGAAACCGCTAATCTTCTGTCTTTTGCAATAGAGACTGGTGAGAAAAACAAAAAAACAACCCTCAAGTAAATGGAAGATCTGCAGATGAAAATGCCTTGATGATGAGAGGAGAAGGAGCAGACTGGTTGAAGACTATGGTATCCAAAATATCTACTTTCTTTCAACTTTTCTTTTAGTGGTCATGTTTGGATAAACTGGAATCCAGTGAAGCAACAAATTCCTGTTTTAGGCTGACAGGATTGGAAGCTGAATCTTAGAATTGTTTTTGCCTCAAAGACTTTCATTTTGAGATGTATTTTTGTTTATTATGTGTGTAAAGTCTAGTTGAGTTAATATAGCTTTCCTATCAGCTTGAACCAGTCCAACTATTCTCAACCATTCACGTTTCTGAAAATCCCCGGAGTCACTTGAGTCAAACTAACGTTATTTCCAATGTTCTTTCTATCTTTTTATATTAATATGTATTAAATTGAACCCAATAGTCTTTTTAGACTTTTTATTTCATAGTCTTTCTCTCAGACTGCGTCTTGGAGCAGCGTATCTGAGTTTTGGTGTGAGTTTCCATCCGATTAGATTTCAGCCGTCACACTTTGCTGGGGTCAGAGAATTGCCGTAGATCCGGCACCGTAAACTTGAAGTTGTTGCTTGAACTAATCAGATTGCATCTTGCTTACTCCAAAGCCCCCAAACACATCTGCATTTTCACGTCTTTTGATTGGATGGTCAAACTGCCCGAGCTCAAAAATATTTGTGTTGATTTAATAGCTGATTTTTCCTTCCACAATGGCAGAAAGAGTAGAAGAAATTGATTTGCCACAGATACACTTACTGTAAAAAAATACATTTCAAGAAAAGCTGGACATCGTAAGGGAAAAGTCGGCCCAGAAAAAAAACTTAATATACACAAAAAATGCACTGAAAAGCGGGGGATATTTGTCGAGGTTTATATCGACGCTTCTGCTGGAGATGCTGCAGAAGCGGTGCGACTACAGTGAAATGAGACTTTACTATAATACTGATGGTTTCTATAAACGTGGCATCATAACGATGGTATTACGAGGTGGATCGATTCAGGTAGGACACCACTGAAGGCTCCTCTCCAATTACTGTATACTGATTACAATTTAGAGCATATTCCATTTCTAATAACCTGCAACTCCTTTATTCTTTATCAGCTGTAAGTTGATTTTAGCCAAATTAGATAAATGTATGTAGAATAAAAGTAGAAAGGTAAATTAATGATCTACCCGTCGTGCAGTCATCGTCTATTCTGCTGACATCGTGTAAATGTCATCTCATTTCATCTATAAACACGGACGAGTTTTGGTGGCATCCATGCATACACATTCATCAGTCCACTGGCATCATGGCGGGAGAGGAATGTGAGCATGTCGGAAGGCCCACCCAATCGTTTAGAAGAGTGCGGGAATCAGCAAGCTACAGCTCGCAGGAGCGTTCATTTCCTGCAAGTGGGTGTGGGTGTGTGTGGGTGTGGGTGTGTGGGCATGTGCATGTGTGTCTTGGGTCTACGCTACACTGCTGGTATTCGCATAGGCAGACACAGTCAGATTGGATTTAACCAGAACCCTAATGGGCAAAGGAACCACAAAGATCCCTGCCAGCAAATACCAGCAGATGGGACTGGCAGGGAGATGCTTTTCCTGTCACGCTACTCAGCTTCTTTCATCCCAGACAATGGTTTCCTATTTGTCAGGAGTGGCATATTGTAACCTGAGCCCTGCCTTTAAGAATAGTCATAGTGCCTCATCAGCTACGGTCATTCACAAGCGTTTCCACAGGCCACAACCCGAGAGCAGGAAACAGAGAGATGGCTTGAGAGATGTAAGTTAACCTATTCTCACCTGCAGGCCTCCTTTAGAACTCCAGGATGATAGATTCTCCAGATCTGTGTGTCGTCTGTGAAATGGGGGCTCATGGGGACTGTTTTGCCCTCACTGGTTTGCAGCAGATTTAAGAAGTTTGCTCTAAGTAGGTAGCCTAATTTGTGGACACTTGTTTACAGTCTTCATAGATTTCTATCCCAGCAACTAGAAATAAGATGCATATCTTTAAAAACAGAGCAGGACCCAGATCATAGTGGCTTCATAGTGCGATAAAATATCAGTGGATCAATAAACCTAAACAATATCAAATGAACTGCAGAAAGGGATTTGCATTTGTCTGCAAATCAAATTAAATCGGCCAAATTGCCAATAAAAGTACGGTGCACCATTGACGCACTGAAAAGCAACACAAAATTTACAGCATTTAATTAGAACAGAATGTACCTTTACAGAATCTCCCAGACATTTTTCATTATTTAAATCCCTGCCCACGAGACGCTCCTGTGTCGGTCACGTGTCGATCATGGATTTATTCACGCTTTTTACCATTTTTCACATTTTTATTTACAGCTTTAAGATAATGCACCGTATATCAATTAATGTGGATTCAGAAATCAGACATTGAGAACCCCCATATATAGAAAATGGTATGATCCTCGTTTCATAACACCTTTGTTAGGATTCTATTGTAAGATTAGTTGTCAAATCAGGCTCCTTCTATCAATTGCCGAATCTTCGACTATTCAGGGTTATGCCTATATATATATATATATATATATATATATATATATATATATATATATATATATATATATATATATATATAGCAAAAAGAGCTTCATGAACAAAGTTCACTTATTCCCATGGCACAAAGATTTTAATTGTAGAAAGTATATTTGTACTGAAATAAACATTATTTTTTATGTACATGGACACATTTATTGAACCCAGCCATTAGGGAGGCACAAGCCAGTGCATTCTTAGTGCCGGTCCCAAGCCCGGGTAAATGGGGAGGGTTGCGTTAGGAAGGGCATCCAGCGTAAAACATGTGCCAAATCAAATATGCGGATCACAAATGAGAATTTCATACCGGATCGGTCGAGGCCCGGGTTAACAACGACCGCCACAGGTATCGTTAGCCGACAGGGTACCGGTGGAAATTGGGCTACTGTTGGCCGAAGGAGGAAAAGGAGAGGAGGAAGACGTCTACAGAGACGGCAGGGAAAGGAGCAGTGTAGGAGAGTGGAGGTTCGGGTTGGTACTTTAAATGTTGGTACTATGACGGGTAAAGGGAGAGAAGTAGCTGATATGATGGAGAGGAGAAAGGTAGATATGCTGTGTGTTCAGGAGACCAAGTGGAAAGGGAGTAAGGCCAGGAACATTGGAGGTGGATTTAAACTGTTTTATCATGGTGTGGATGGAAAGAAAAATGGTGTAGGGGTGATTCTGAAGGAAGAGTACAGTAAGAGTGTAGTGGAGGTGAAGAGAGTTTCTGATAGGGTGATGATCGTGAAGGTGGAAGTTGAAGGGATGATGATAAATGTCATCAGTGCCTATGCTCCACAAGTTGGCTGTGAGATGGAGGAGAAGGAAAGATTCTGGAGTGAATTAGATGAAGTGGTAGATGGTGTACCTAGGAAAGAACGGTTGGTGATTGGGGCGGACTTTAATGGGCATGTAGGTGAAGGGAACAGAGGTGACGAGGAGGTGATGGGTAGGTATGGTTTTAAGGAGAGGAATGTGGAAGGGCAGATGGTGGTAGATTTTGCTAAAAGGATGGAAATGGCAGTGGTGAACACTTATTTTAAGAAGAAGGAGGATCATAGGGTGACGTATAAGAGTGGAGGAAGGTGCACACAGGTGGACTATGTGCTATGCAGGAGATGCAACCTGAAGGAGATTGGCGACTGTAAGGTGTTGGCAGGGGACAGTGTAGCTAGACAGCATAGGATGGTGGTCTGTAGGATGGTTTTGGAGGCGAAGAAGAAGAGGAGGAGAGTGAGGACT
Source organism: Silurus lanzhouensis (assembly GCA_039877035.1). NCBI lineage: Eukaryota > Metazoa > Chordata > Actinopteri > Siluriformes > Siluridae > Silurus > Silurus lanzhouensis. Next base: position 364,993 of record JBCEWE010000351.1, on the reverse strand, counting down.
GAAAGAAGAATAAGATGGTGGAAACTGAAGGAGGAAGGGTGTAGTGTGAGGTTCAGGGAAGAGGTCAGGGAGAGGCTCAGTGGTGTTAAGGAGGTGTTGGATGATTGGGCAACTACTGCAGGAGTGATGAGGGAGGCAGCTAGAAAAGTACTTGGTGTGACATCTGGAAATAGAAAGGAAGACAAGGAGACGTGGTGGTGGAATGAGGAAGTGCAGGAGAGCATAAGGAGAAAGAGGTTGGCAAAACAGAAGTGGGGAGTGATGAGAAAAGTAGGCAGGAGTACAAGGAGATGCGGCAGCAGGTTAAGAGGGATGTGGCGAAAGCCAAGGAAAAGGCATATGAGGAGCTGTATGAGAGGTTGGACACTAAGGAAGGAGAAAAGGATTTGTACCGTTTGGCCAGGCAGAGGGACCGAGCTGGAAAGGATGTACTGCAAGTTAGAGCATTAAAGGATGGAGAGGGAAATGTGTTGACTAGTGAGGAGAGTGTGTTGAGAAGGTGGAGGGAGTATTTTGAGCAGCTGTTGAACCAGAGAGAGAGAAGGTTGGATGATGTGGAGTTGGTGAAGCAGGATGTAGATAGGATTAGTAAGGAGGAAGTGAGAGCAGCGATTAAGAGGATGAAGAGTGGAAAGTCGGTTGGACCAGATGACATACCGGTAGAAGCGTGGAGATGTTTAATAGAGATGGCAGTGGAGTTTTTGACCAGATTGTTTAACAGGATTTTGGAAGGTGAGAAGATGCCTGAGGAATGGAGAAGAAGTGTGCTGGTACCGATCTTTAAGCATAAAGGAGATGTGCAGACCTGCAGTAACTACAGGGGTATTAAGTTGATCAGTCACACCATGAAGTTATGGGAAAGAGTAGTGGAAGCCAGGCTGAGAGAAGAGGTGACCATCTGTGAGCAACAGTATGGTTTCATGCCGAGGAAGAGCACCACAGATGCCTTATTTGCTTTGAGAATGTTGATGGAGAAGTATAGAGAAGGACAGAAGGAATTGCATTGTGTATTTGTGGATTTAGAGAAGGCGTACGACAGGGTGCCAAGAGAGGAGTTGTGGTATTGTATGAGGAAGTCAGGTGTGTCAGAGAAGTATGTGAGGGTGGTGCAGGACATGTATGAGGACAGTGTGACGGCAGTGAAGTGTGCAGTAGGTACGACAGACTGGTTTAGAGTGAAGGTTGGACTGCATCAAGGATCGGCCCTGAGCCCTTTCCTGTTTGCAGTGGTGATGGACAGGTTGACGGACGAGGTCAGACAGGAGTCTCCCTGGACTATGATGTTTGCGGATGATATTGTGATTTGTTGTGAGAGTAGGGAGCAGGTTGAGAAGAGCCTGGAGAGGTGGAGATATGCGCTGGAGAGAAGGGGAATGAAACTCAGTAGGAGTAAGACAGAATACATGTGTGTGAATGAGAGGGAGGGCAGTGGAGTGGTGCGGTTGCAGGGAGAAGAGCTTCAGAAGGTGGAGGAATTCAGGTACCTGGGGTCAACAGTGCAAAGTAATGGAGAGTGTGTTAGAGAAGTGAAGAAAAGAGTGCAGGCAGGGTGGAGTGGGTGGAGAAGAGTGACAGGAGTGATTTGTGATAGTAGGGTATCTGCGAAATTGAAAGGAAAAGTTTATAGGACTGTGGTGAGACCTGCGATGTTGTATGGATTAGAGACAGTGGCATTAAGTAAAAGACAGGAGGTGGAGCTGGAGGTAGCAGAGCTGAAGATGTTGAGGTTTTCGTTGGGAGTGACGAGGATGGATAAGATTAGAAATGAGTTTATTAGAGGGACAGCGCATGTAGGATGTTTTGGTGACAAGGTGAGTGAGGCGAGATTGAGATGGTTTGGACATGTGCAGAGGAGGGACATGAATTATATTGGTAGAAGAATGCTGAGGATGGAGCCACCAGGTAGGAGAAAAAGAGGAAGGCCAAGGAGGAGGTTCATGGATGTGGTGAGGGAAGACATGCAGGTAGTGGGTGTAAAAGAGGCAGATGTAGAGGACAGGGTGGTATGGAGACGGATGATCCGCTGTGGCGACCCCTAATGGGAGCAGCCGAAAGAAGAAGAAGAAGAAGTAGATGGACACATTTATTGATGAAATAATTATTTCAAATATTTGGTTTATTATAGAATGAAGTGTATTAGCTCTTGAGGCTAAGGATATAAAAAGTGGATCTCAAATAAAATATATTTGTGTTTTTATTTATATTTTGTATTTTCCTGTCACAAAATCATAAATCTTCAGTGTGCGTGTGTGTGTGTGTGTGTGTGTGTGTGTGTGTGTGTGTGTGTGTGTGTGTGCTCGTGCGTGCAATAGTACTAACTATTATTCTGCACTGTGGGAACTAATTGCCTGGGATTTACAGTACCAAAACCTGTCATTAACTAAACTGTAGCCTGATCACACTTGGAGATTCAGAGCCATGCTGCCCGGAGCGAGTCTTCAGACTCCACAGACACGCGAAGGCAGCGAATGCTAAATCGCTGTATCCCGAACAGAACAGCACTTGATGCAATCTTGAAATAACCATTTCACTGTGAAAAGATTCTGAACATTAGGAAATTTTTCAAACCATTAAAAAATATCAGTCCTGTGAAGACCACAGTTGGCTTCATGGATGCTGGTTGTGACGTCGGAGGATGTGGGGCAGCGGAATTGCAGTCTTGGTAATGGGAATGGAGACGCTCGCTGCTGTTAGGCCGAGGCTGACTGCATGTCCTCGGTATTTCCCTCTCACACGGACAGCGGAGCCACAATCACCACACTCATTTTACTGTGGAGAGAGAGAGAGAGAGAGAGAGAGAGAGAGAGAGAGAGAGAGAGAGAGAGAGAGAGAGAAAGAAAGAGAATAAGAGCAACCAACCAGGCACACACACATTTATTTGTTGTGCATGAAGTCCAGTTTTTTGTTGTGGTTCATAAACATGTAAACACAAATACGCAAACATTCATACTGGCAAAGTTACGGCAGGAAACCGATGAAATAGACACAAGAAGAAATGCATCCAAGCGTGCAGAGTTTCACACTGTGCATGTGTACACGAGTGCAGCGATAATGAGAATTAGTCTTTCTTTCCTTTCCCTTTCTTACTTCATGCATCTATAGAACATTTTAGTCAGAGATTTTCCCAATTTCTCCGATTACTGCGGAGAGAGTTATTCTTTCCGTACACAGAGAGAGAAAATGAGGGAAAGTTTATGCCCCTGAGTATGTAAGAGCTGACACCATCTTCTCTTATATATATGTATTCTCTCTCAAGGATAATATACACACCAGGGAGAAGTTTGGACATAGAACAAGTGGCAAAAAATTTCGAACAGCACTGCAGCATATGGTACACAATAAAAGAACACATGATGAATTCATAAAACCAACCCAATATAAGTCTGTGGACACCTGACCATCACACCTATCAGGTTCTTCTCTAAACTGTTTCCACAAAGACTAAAGCACACTGTATACTCCATAGCGTAACTAAGTTACTGGATGTCTTTTTTTCTGTATTTATACACTGTAATGTTTATAATTTTACTACATCTCTATTTTTTATAAATGAATATATATATATATATTTGCACATTTCTTTTTCTTTGCTGCTGTAACATAAAAATTTTCCCACTGTGAGACGAATAAAGGTATAGCTCATCTTATCTTGTCTTATCTTTTCTTAGCTTAGTTTTTCTTAGCTAAGCTTATCTCTTTTTAGCTTAGCTAATCTTTTCTTATCTTATCTTTTCTTAGCTTAGCTTATCTTTTCTTTTCTAAGCTTAACTTTTCTTAGCTTATCTTTTCTTAGCTTATCTTATCTTAGCTTATCTTTTCTTATATTTTCTTATCTTAGCTTATCTTTTCTTAGCTTATCTTATCTTAGCTTATCTTAGCTTATCTTTTCTTAGCTTATCTTAATTTATCTTTTCTTTTCTAAGCTAAGCTTATCTTTTCTTATCTTATCTTATCTTAGCTTATCTTTGGGATCAAAATGAGGTGATGGAGCAGGACCACCGTTTTTATGAACAGTTCTGGATTTAAACAGAGGTGTGAAGAGAGCCTGAAAATCCTCCTTGAATAAAAATATGGATATCTTTCTGCAAAACATACATTACAAATTAAACATCACTTATTCCGATGTGACTCGAGTAAAAGTCTTAGAGTATCTGGATTAAAAAGCACTTGAGTATTTGACTCGTATTGAACGTAGGTTCAAAGATGCACTCGTCCTCAACACCAAGTCACATGTAAGTGAGGTTTTGTTTCTTAAAATACAAATCAAATTGACGCCGCACAAACCATCAACACAACGTCCTTTTCAACACGGCAGAATAAAACGAATATTAAACAAGTCAGTCAAAAAAAAGAAAAAGTTGTAAAGCGATCTTTCAAAAAAAAGGATCTTCAATTGACCAATAAAATGACAGAATCGTCAAGAAGTAGAAGAACTGTAAGTATTCAATGGACAAATGAAATGAACATAAATTATTTTAGACAAAATAAAACCAAACATTCAGAGCTGACCTGTGATTGGATGCACCTCTCAGATGGCCAATGTTTTTAACTTCATTGACAGCTGCTTCTGGAATTAAGCTCTTTTTGGACTGAAAATGAGGCCAGCGGTGCTCAAAAGTAGCAGCAGATGCGGGTCTTCAACAGAGGTGCAAAATGTCATTGGTAACACTTAATGTCAATTAAAATACAGTTTAGTGGAGAGAAATCCATTTCAGAAATGCATTTTAGTAGAGAATAAAAGTTGCTTTTATCTTTGATACTCAGTAAAACTAGGAAAAAAAAAAAAAATATATATATATATATATATATATGTACTTTGTCAATCTATGTGTATATCACAGCTGACCTTATGAGACATAGGATACACAGCTGTTATGTGGCCACAGCAACTACAGACAGAATCTCAATTATCAAACACACACGTTTGTAATTCGATCTTTATGGAATATTCCAGATTTCCTGCATGTTGCTGTAACTTATTTGTATTGAAATTTTGGGAACTTTTGGTCTCTATAGAGAAGAAAATCATCTCACACACACATAAACACACACACACACACACACACACACACACACACACACACACACACACACACACACACACACACACTGTCGTGAGAAGTTGTGTCTCGGTCGTTTGCTCTAAATCTGACCTTTTAGCCCAGAGGAAACAGCCCATAAATCCGTGTAAAGGGCTAAGCAGGCAACTCCCGTTTACTCAGGTGGTCTGCTCTTTCACCCGCCCTGACACACACACACACACACACACACACACACACACACACACACACACACACACACACACACACACACACGCTACTATCTACACCATTGTCTCTGAAATGCTATACAACAAGGAGGACAAAGAGAGTGTGCAGGCAGATGGTAGAGCCAGAGCTTTTCCATCATGCATGCACACACACACACACACACACACACACACACACACACACACACACACACACACACACACACACACAATCACACGTGCATGGCAAATGTAACAGGAGCTCGGAAAACATGCAGCAGTCCATGTGTCAACAGCACTTAACATATAGTTAGTATTTGTGCTTGTGTTTTTTTTAGCCAAACACCAAAATTGAGGTGAACACTTTCACACTGGGTGTGTACACGAGAATTCTATTACTCAGAGCAGAGATTAAGAAAAAATAATCCAATTGATGTTTGAGACACATGCATGTTCCTTTTTTTACAAACTTTGTAAAAGGTAAAAACACACAAGGATCGGACAGTGAAGCACGGAGGTGGAAGTTTAATTATTTGGGGTTGTTTTGGAGCAGGTAAGTTTGGAGACTTATTCCAGGTGAAAAGAAAACTAATACAATATGGTTCTAATTCCATACTTCAACAGCATGCAATTTCGTCTGGACTGTGGTTTTACTGGAACCGACTTAACCATGCAACAAGATGATGAGCTGAAGCGTACGTCCGAGTTCTAAAAGTTATTTAGAAAGCAAACAGTCGTCTGGAGTGACATCTACCATGGAATGACCTGCCCAGTCACCGCATCTAAATCCTATTGAACTGCTCTGGGATGAAGTGGATCACAAGGAGAAAGACATCTCCAACTAGTAAAGAACATCTTTGGCCAGTTTTATAGTAGGCAAGTGTGTGCCTGAAGTTGAACATCTGTAGATTTATATATTTATATATTTGTCAATCTTCATAGATTATGCATGTCTCTTTCAAAAAGCATAAAAGACTAGGTGTTTCCACACTTTTGACCAGCTGTATCATTCATTTGTGATGGGTACATGTTTTAATCCATTATAATTCATATTTAAGTAACTGTTCATTCAGGTATTTGAAACAGATATTCAGTAAGTACTGTTAGTGTATTTTTTGCGCTTTTAAAATTCTCGATCTGCCTGCAACCAGTCACTAGTTATCAGTTTAGTCAATCAGAAACATGACTATTGCTTTGCCTCACATGAGCCAGGAATGCTTCCCTTTTTTTCATTTGTTTAATAGTGACTGGAAATGTATTTCTGAGGTAAAATAGTTATTTTAAGGTCTCATATAAGTAGGGTTGCTGGTTCGCTGAAACCAAACTATTTGAACCACTGGGCCAGATCTGGTTTGTATTAAAGAAATTGAAGACCATTTCTTTGGCTCGATCAAAGCTGGAATGGTTTGCAGACTTGCACTGCTTACCCTGTTTAAACAACAATCACATTAGCCTCCTGATCTCATTATTTAATTCAGCTACAGCAGAGATGGCAAAAGTACACACATCCTTTAGTCAAGTAGAAGTGCAGATACTCATGTTTTAAAAGACTCTGGTAAAAGTTAAAGTACTGACTTCACTTTCTCACTCAAGTTAAAGTAAAGTTTGGGCTCTGACATGTAAAAAGTAACCATTACCATAACCGGTTTTAGCGTCAATCTCAAATGACTGTGGAAAAAACATCATAATCTTACATTCCAGTGTTAGTTCTCACTCTCCAGTGTTCTGTATTAATTAAAGACTATAATCACACTCTTGATATCACCCAAATGAGAATGGGTTCCCTTCTGAGTCTGGTTCTTCTCAAGGTTTCTTCCTCAGAACATCTAAGGAAGTTTGGTTAAATTCTGTAAAGCTGCTTTGACACAATGTCCGTTGTGAAAAGTGCTATAGAAATAAACTTGACTTTTCATGCTGGTAACTGAACCTTACATCATATTAATATATTGATATAAAAGAATTGCACATTTTGTATAGAATGCAAGCTCTGTCTCAACCTCATTAACCCTATACTTCTTGTTGCCTGCTGTCTTGCTCGTTGTTAGCTTCGTGAACTAGCCTACAGTATGATACAACAGTGGTGGATTGAAAAACATGCACAACGACAAGAAATCTGTTGAAGGTCTGAAAATGGCGCAATGAAAAGAAAAAATATTGATTGCTACCAAATAGATCGAAACTAAAAGTAGCCTGTTTGGAAAATGTGAGAAGTAGAAAGTACAGGTATTTGTGCAAAAAAAGTTAATGAGTGAAAGTAAAAAGCAAAAAATAAAATAATAAAGTAAAATAATAATAATTTCAGAAAAATCTACCAACGTACAGTAAAAATTTGTAATTTACTTCCCACCTCTGAGATACAGTAAGAAGCATACATGACAATCTTTCTCCTGCTCTTCTGTCAGTCAAAAATAAGTGAATTAAAAAAAAAAAATTAAACAGTGTAAACAGTAAACAACTGGCAACCTGCCTGAAAACTCAAGAATAATTCTAAAAAAGTTTTTTTGTATTTATATTTGAATATATTAAATGAAGTTATATGATTTATTGCATTATTAATGTGTTATTTTTATTATTACCATTTTAATGAGTGTGAAGTGGTGTAATAGCACAAACACAGAGGTGATGACTTTCACTTTTATTTACCGCAACTAATCCCAGTAAGACAATACTGGAAAATCACATACTTTATCGTTTCAGGATGTATATAAAATTGAACGAGCAATCGTGTTTAAAAAATGTTGTGTCCACAAGGAAATAGTTAGGAAAAAAACATTACCTCAGCACCACAACATGTGCCCAGGTAACTACTGCAATCTCGTTTATGTATAGTTAATACTGATTGTTGCAATCCAGGTTAACTGAGTCAATGTGTATGGCACTGATAGACGCATTAGTGAAAGATCACGTTAGGTTTTAATGCCTCTATGTACAGCTGAGAGAAACTGTGTAACGCTGCCAGGGTCCATGTTTTGTCTGCTCTGATTTGAGTAATTGGAAGTGACTCCAGCTCTATTTTCTTCTGATTTTCTAATCTCCCTCTGGTAGCATAAAAAAACAGCCACACACACACACACACACACACACACACATACACACTCATTTGTCTTAGTATCCTTCGAAGTATCTCCTACTGACATTGTATGGCCAATAGAATGTGAACGACCGTTTCCTCCCCAAACTTTTCTAACACAGTTGAAAGCATGTAATTGTATGGAATGTCTGGAGAATTAGGATTCCATTCAAAACCAAAGAAACCCAAACCTGATCCAGCATGACATTGCCCCTGAACACAAGACATGGTGTGTTAAAGACTCGAGAACATCACCTTCAGGAAGAACTGGAACACCGATTGAACCTCAGAACTTGTCACCCAATACTAACTCCTTTCCTTTCTTCTCTTTGGATGTTCCTTATTCATCTGGACGCCTTAGATGGAGTTCTCTTCAATTGAAGACATTCTGTGAAGTCTCAAGAACTTTGAGGATGGATTTGGACTGGAATTAATGCATAAACAGTTCTGCATTCAATCGCTGAACAGTAAACCTTGACAATAAAGGCACTGTAATGAACGGGCATTTGGTGCCACCAATTTTGAGTCTGGTTTCTCTCGAGGTTTCTTCCTCATGCTAGCTCAGGGAGTTTTTCCTCACCACAGTCACCACTGACTCACTTATTAGGGATAAACCTACAATTATAAAGATCAAATTTACAGGCAATTAACTTATACATTCTACAAATACAAATAAAATGAATTGATTCGAATTGAATTATGCGATAAACGCTGCACCTGGCAACAGGAATTTCAGAGCCTTTAATTGTATTTAGACCCCAGTCTGGTTAAATGTGAACAGCGAAGGAAACAGGTCTTTCTGATTGAGCATTGATAGACCTGTTTGTGAGCAGAGATCTATATTTTACAACCAGGCTGCAAAAAGGCATTAAATGAATCGAATTGAACTCGTAGTGTAGCTGATTGAACACATATCCACACAGCCACACTCTAAAATCCAATGGAATGTCTTTGACGAAAGTGTGGAGACTTTTATAGACGCAAAGTTTTAGCAATTCCGTATTAGCGACATACCTTTCGGATTTGGAAATTATTGTAACATACACATGGTCATGTGTCCAGATGTGCAGAACATTTGGGTAAGTAGTAAAGCTTCTTAAACACACTGCATACATACCACCACAGAGCTCAGCTACAAAACATTGATGCTGACAGTTTTCTGTAAGAAAAAGGAGTCATATCCTGCATCTCTGAAAACCGTCGTTTATGTTACCGCTCTGCTCTATGAGATTTATTTCTAAGTAGCTATTTCACACCTGCTCCATTAAACACTCATTATCACCACAGCGAGGACCATCAAAGCCCCAATGACAATATGACACATCTGCTTTCATATAGACATAAAAGTACTTTCAAACAGCCTTTCTTGCACCCGGTTCTCCCACCAGCTCGAATTTAATGCCTCACTTCACCTACACATAAACCTGAACCTATACCGAATGGGAATCTTTTCATCATGAACAACAATGATGAGAGGACTGCAGTGAAACACTCATGCTAAGAGAATGTGGCGGTGATTAGTACTGAAAGCAGGTCTGTGGGCTGTTGAAAAGGCCCGAGCACAGGTGTGGGTTAAAGGGGAAGACGTCTGGTTGAAAAGCGAGGAACAAGGCGAGCAGGAACAGTAAATCACAAGCACAATTAGACCCAGGCAATCATCGCTGATCAAGGGGCTGCCGGCCAGTCGGCCTGAAGGACCACATCAAAGCTGTTTCGGTTCCGCTTGTGTGAGCACTGCAGAACGTACAGTGGCGTTATCCCAGAGTTTAAATAATGCCTGGAGAGAATCGTCATAGAAAGATTTGTCAGTTGAACCCGAATCGTCCAACCTGCTTCATTTCGTCACCAGGGAACCACCACGAACGTGAGTCCTTCCTGACGGACTTACGGCGATCTTTGAAACCTTTACACCGTCTTACTGCGGCTGAGCGTCTCATCACTGTACTGTGCTTGAAGTCTTCTGTAGGTTTTACATCTTTTTTCACAAGAAACCTCATCACCACACGCAGTTCCATGCACGCAGTAACACCGTTGTCTGCCATCTTGATTAACAGTCTCTGGACTGGCCCGTGATGTCTGCTCTGCCTATCAGTAATCGGACACGCTAGCTACTCACTGCTGCGTGTAGTACCCCTATGCTAGCATCCAGTTTTATACCTGTAACATTAAAAGGCCCGTTTTAACTTCAATGCACATCATATATGTGTGTATATATTTTAAGTTGCTGTAAAATACTTTAAGCCTTATAGCATATAATTTGGCTCCTCCCCCCTTTTTTTACATACACAATAGCATTTAGCTTTAATGCTCAGCCCAGGCTAAATAACATCAGCTAAATTATATGTATATTGTTATGGGGCGGGACTCCTCAAATTCTAGACAGCATTTAATTAGACAAAAATCTAATGAGAAGCTGAATTACAGAATGATGTCATCAAAATAAAAAAAAATCAACGAGACTAAATTTAAATCTATATACAGTATCTTCTGAATGCAAATTTGTTTGTGTTAAAGCACACCAGCTTATAGATATTCTTAAGGCAAACATATTAATGCCAAAATCTAATAGGAACTTGGACAAAAGGTCATCGTCATGGCTGGATCGGGAAGCTGTCACAGGGTTGTGATGGACATGCAGTTCCATGCATAAGACCAGATGTCTTAACATAAGTTCAGTATTGAGTAGAGATCATTCTGTCTGGGTTTATATATAATAATGAGAAGAATTTAATAAACATTATCAATCAGCATGTCTATACATATTTTGAGGAGGATTTTCAGCCCACTTTTCCCAAAGTTGGTCACTTGCCAAATTCCACCCACATACACCTCTCATATTACAGCTACCACCTGGGGAGAGAGACGGGTAACCCATGCTTCCTCTGAGGGACGTGAATAAAGCCAATCATGTCTTTTATTTACTGCTATTTAACACTATTTCAAGGGAAGATAATTAACAGGACTGTCAATTTAGCGCATTTGAACTTCCAGCTACTGTACATACAGCTATGACATTGTCAGTATTTAAATGCTATTTAAACACACGCTTTCCATGATTTTATTAACATCCCAGATTTCATGCAAAAGAAACATTTCATACACTGCGTTCACTACTTACCTGGATATTCGAATGAAGTTTTTAGATCCTTCCATTTAGCATTCACACTCAGAACCAGATTTTAAATAAAGAACCGATCCACATTACGATTAAAATACAGATTTATCTCGACAACATTAGTGAGGTTGGATTCAAACTTGCAATGAAATTCCAGAGTAAAGTTAACAAGGAGCAGATAAAGAACTCAGTGAGATGCTGTGCACATTTTTACCAGGGCAGAGTGACAGAATTTTAATGCATTCCAGGGGCTCCTCATTCTCCCTCAATCTTACCTACCTGCTTCAGGCTTCTCCATTACTAAACAATAATAAACTGAGAGAAAAAAAACCAGCCTGTTTTCCACCAAAAACAAAAGCTCCTCCACTGCTTAACATCTCTTTTCTTTTTTATCAGCCCACCCTAGTGATTAAAGACAGTAAGCTTGACCCTGATGGAGGACAGGCAGGCCTTTATGTCTACTGCCTAAGCAGGATATTCCTCCTCTTGCAGGTCTCGAGGTGTGGGTCTGTGCAATCTGTTATTTTGTTTTCAACTGCATCCAGGATATGAATAGTTAAAAAATAAAACCCACCACATTTATTGTATTGAAGTCAGCACACTTACTTTAAATCGCAGCGCTTAAATTTTCATATACTGTACACATATATTACCTGTCAAACATCACACCTGCTTACTAGCGATGTACCGGCATCTTGATGCATAGCCAATGATACCTGCGTCGCAATAAGATCCCCCCATTACGATGCAGTGCGATCCGATTGATTGACACAATTCGATTCAATGCAACAAAAAATATGATGCTATGCAAGAAATGTAATAAAACCAGGCGTTCCTTTTCCTGTTGTGTCTGCAGGAAGTTACAGCTCTACCTCTGCCATGTTAATCTGTATTCTATGCGACTCCTGAGACACGCTTCGGACTCCGTAGTGTAGAAACAGTTTAGCGAGGAGGAATCAATCTTCATGTCAAATATTTGTCACTTTGTAAATAATATAACATTGCATCGCCAACTTGCAAATTGCAATGCCAACTTAAATCGCCGTGTCACATCGTTAACCTTTATGCCGATGCACCGATGTGAATCTGTGAATCTTTCCACTGCTTACAGAAGGGATTTTCTTCAATTTATTATTTTCTAGTCAGATAATTAATGAGGATATTAACACATTACACATCTGGATTTATTTATTAACCCAGAAAAAAAGTCATGTATAAAACAGCTTCATTTTTTTATATTTGAAATTCTTTCAGCCATATTTTCTGATGAGATTGCATTACACATTCCTGGCATCTTCTCAAACAGCTGCGTGAGGGAGCTTCACCTTGGAAGCTTTTCGGAACTTTTTGGTTACGTCACCTAAAAAAAATGAAAACGATTTGTTTCATGAAAGACCTTAAAACAAAGTACAAAAATATGATTACGAATGATCCAGTGAAACAGTCATATGTGTGTGTATTTAATACATTCGAAATGAAACATTTTCTAATACACAGTAAATATAATGAAACAAATGATTTATAAAACACAAGCATGTTGTTTCTGGCCACAAAACAACCTACATTTACATTTATAGCATTTGGCAGACACCCATATTCAGTGACTTACAGTTAACATGAACATTTCATACATTTCAGAGCAACAATTATCTCATTCATTCAACTGAGCAGTTGGAGGTTAAGGGCCTTACACAAGGGCCCAGCAGTGGCAGCTCAGTGGGTATGGGATTTAAAATAATGACCCACTGATCAGAAGTCCAACATCGTAACCACTAAACTATCCCTTCTCCAACCTCCATTAAAACATGGCGTATTATGTTTGGAACGGAAGAACTTAAGTGTTCTGTACAGAGTTCTGACCTCATTCCCTCTGAACGCCATTGAGATGAACTGAAACACCAAATGAACCCCATACCATAATCTCCATGGAGGCACTCCAAAACTAAGTAAAAAAAATCCCAGGAGAGTAAAGTTTATTAGAGCAATAGATGGAATTTGGACGGGATTTTTAACAAGCACATATACTGTAGTTGTCTACAATCATTTGATCCTATAGGGACTAGTGTGTAATGTATCAATGGTTTTATGAATCAATATAGGATGACATTTGACAACTAAAATTGCTTGTCATGACCTATGGCTTCAGGCATTATTTATGATATTTCCTGAAGGTCAAGTAGCAAGTGTGCTAACAAGTATATCGTCTCTTCTATACGTCAACAGTGTGTGATCTAATGAGGTGACTGGGTTATGAGTTATGTGTCATATGTCTATTACTAATAGGTCTAATATCACAAAAGCTGTTACCTTGACGGAATTTTCTCAGATGCGGCAGATATTAAAAATAATAACAATAACTAAATGAGCTGAAGAGTTATAGAGCTATACTCAGTATCCTGGAAGAATAGAGAAGGGAAGAATGAACAAGAGTTATAGTAGCATATGGCGTTCACCATGTGATGTCACAATCAGAACACTTTGCTATTAAATACGAATGGTTTGGGGGTCTGGAATAAAAAGGAAGGATTTGGAAGTATATTTTTTTTTTCAAAATTTTCCGATTTCAAGACAAACCATTCGTTCCCTGGCCCAGTTCTTGGGGTATTCCTACTCTGCGCTGTTTAGCATTTTTTTCCTGCTTCAGCACTCCCACGTAGATCTGGTATGCGTGTCAATGCAGGGAAAACACCAGAAATGCAAGCCAGGGTTACACCGAGACCATGAAACTCCACAATTGCTGGTTTAAAACATCGAGGGATGAAACAGAGGTTTCCCTGTGTATAAACACGGGGCACTGAAACGTGAAGGCACTACCTGTTCTCAGCACGAGAAGATCAAAAACAGAAAAGTAGACACAAAGCCTCGCTTCATAATCCCGGAAAGGTTTTCGGCTAAAATTAGGTTTATGTGAGGGCTCCAGAAACTTGGCCATATGTGTCCTGATGCTTTGACAGTAATTTAAAACAGTCCTTATTCCTCTCTCTCTCTAGATCCTGAGAGAAAGAAAATGAAAGCGGGAGGAGGAAAGGAGAATTGGTGGTGGTAATGATGGTAGTGGTGGTGATGATGATGGGGGGCAATTAAATAAATAAGAGCAGATCATGCCGGTCTGTCTTTATCATGTTCATGGCGTGTTGGAAGAACTCGGATCGACTTGCTCGGATCTGTTGCTGCTGCTTGACTTCATTAAAGAGGAATGCTCTGTTTTCTATCATCCCCCCGCTCATTCAATTTTCTCCCTCTTTCATTCCTCCATTTTTTTTGTTTTAATTCCTTTTTGCTTTGAGGCATCTGATCCTGTCGTGTCTGCATCAGTGCATTCCTGCCCTGCTGACAGGCTCTAAACTGCCCCCCACAAATGCCCCCCAACCCCAAGATCAGTAATAGCTCTCTCAGTAAAGCATGAACACACACACACACACACACACACACACACACACACACACACACACACACACACACACACACACATCAGGAAACAGTGCAAGTTTTTTCATACAAAGCTTTGACCTACTTTCTACTAAGGGCGCACATATGGTACGTTACAGGGGTCCTGAGAAAACAGCCTGGGGGATTCAATTTTCTCTCAATGAACGACGTACCTCTCGCTTTTCACCTCTCATACTCAGGACCACCTTTGTCTCATTCAGAGCAGGACATAAAACACTTAGGACAAGCACTGGCAGCAACAAGATCTCAGAGGTGATGTTTTCCTGGAGAAGTGTTGGTCTGCTACAAGACTTCTGTTGCATTACTGAATCGAGAAGTATTTTTCAATAGACATTACTGTTTTTCTTATTGTTTCTCTACTGACATCAACGAAAGACTTATTCATGACTCTGGGATCTCAAGGATCAGAGGCCATTAATGGGACAAAAACTGTTAGTACATACCAACATTAAATCATTTCTACAAATTCTACAGTATGCTACATTCACACATGCACATAAGCCAATTCGCCAAACTCTGATGTTCTTGCTGGTAGCCATAGTAACATCTAACAGTGGGTGGCGCAAGACGGTTTTTTTACTTTTGATCAAAAGATCTGGAGATATACCACATACTCTCTTCACTCCCATTTGGTAGTCACACCATATTTACATAAAATTCAGTCTTTGTACTTTGTAACTTTGAAGCGCATCAAGATAACATTACTAGGATAACTTTCTTTCATCTCAGAAATATTGCTAAAATAAGAATGAAGAAATGTGACCTTTTCATGCATCCACCAGCAAAGCCACACCTACGAGCTACAGATGGTCGTTCATGAACGATTCGTTCATTTTAAATGAGTCTTTAATGTGACTAAGAAGCAGGAGTCGCCTCAAAGAGTGATTCGTGCATTTTCTACTGGGTGGGCATGAGCAATCCCATCAGCAATGGATCAGGTTATTTTTCGGTTGATTGTTAATTATTGTGACAATAATTATGGGAATCACGTGATAAAAGAACTAACGACACAGATAATTTGTCCATAGCTGCATTTTCATATTTTTATTATTGGAACTATAGTTAAAGTTCATGTATGAACATCTACCCTCTACATCTTCATTAATGAAGATGTAGAGGGAGGGGATCATACAGATTTGTGGAATCCTGTCACCTTCCCCCAGACTTAATGATCTGCTCAGATGAGTATTGAAATGTTTCAGTCTAATCAGATAGGGATATCGTGATGCACCTGGATGACTGAAAATCTTCACAGACAAAAAATACAATGTCGTTTCTACTGTCTGGATGTTTATTTAATGCAAAATTAGCTTTGGTTAGTCCAAGAGCCCTTACCAGAACCACAAAATATGACATCACCCCTGTCTTATACACTCGACATTGGCTCCTATTGTGATCCCTCTCTTTCAAAACCCCACACTTATGGAACAGCCTTCCAATTAGAGTTCTGATCATATATCTTTAGTAAAAATTTTGGTGGACAAGGTTGAGGAGCAGATCTGAAGGGTTCGTGTTATAGAGTGTTTTGGTGAACTGGGATATTTGGATGGTGTCGTCCCTCTTCTCTGATGTGTGTGTTGTTGTTGTGGCATCCCGTCTCTTATCCCAGGAATCCTCATGTCTCACCTCTGTGTTACCCTCTGGCTCTCACTTTTGTTCTCATAACGAGCCCTTATTTGCACTTTGATCATTACTTCCCCTAACTATTATAACCCCAACCAATAATAGAACTGTAATGAACGGATGAAGTGACCCAGATGAGAATGGGTTCTATTTAAAGTCTGGTTTCTCTCAAGGTGTCTCATACCATCTGAAAGAGTTTTTACTTTGCTACTGGCTCACTCATTAGGGATAATCTTAGACATTCATTCATACAAATAAAAATATTTAAATTCAGAACCAATGTTTCTGTAAAGCTGCTGTGGGAAAAAGTTCATTGTTAAAAGTGCTATACAAATTAAATAGAATTGAATTGAATGTAACTGACAGTTCATTTATTGTCTTTCTAGATATTGCGTAATTGCAATCGCAAAAGTTTAATAAGCTTTAAAAAAAATCTGTTAAATCGCAATAATTGTCTAAGGGAACTGGTATCACGCTGCTCCATGACTGAGACTGGTGAGCGAGTTAATAAGGATCTCTAACTTTTTGGAATAAAAAATGGATCGTTTTTACAATCAAAGGCAGTGTAAGTGAACAACGTATCGTTTATACATTAAAAATAGAACAAAATGCAACAGTGATGCTGCACAACGCAAAACACAGTTAAGCAAAGCAACTAAATCGACTTAAATGTAGCTACATTGATTGCTGGATGACTTACAAGATTTGTTATCCTTTCTTTCCAAAATACATGGTCATGATCTTCTGCTGGTATGATTTTTTTTTATTGTCAATAAATACAGTTTTTACTTCCTCGAGAGTTATTAATTATTGCATGAAGAAAAAGAAACCTTGTAAATCATGATGGTGCATCTGGTGAAATATTAAAAGTTTTGTTGAAATAATTACACATACAGTCGTCCCTCGGTTTATTGATTTTGTTCACTTTATCGCGATTTTCAATCCGGCACTATTTTGTTTCGCGAATGGTCCGGATTTCAGTTCATCATAAGAATCCTCCATCATCCGCTTATTTATTGGTTGTAGCTTCCTCTGACGTGAAAAAAAGTGCGGAGTTGAAGACATACGTCCCCAGATTTAGCCGATGAAAAAACTCTACCTCTGGCCCTTTTATGACATTATAGGACACTTCAACCAATAAACAAGCAGAGAAACTACACATAGGCTACGCTACAGTACTGTACACACTATAAATGTGATATTTCTACAAACGTGCACAAAATTCATTTTGGCACGTAACTACTGTATAATCCAATTTGCATACATTTACATTTACAGGCGGCAGAAGCCCTGGTTCTGAGAAATTTGCAACTGAGAAATTGAGAGTTGAGAGCCTTGCTCATAACCTTTCAATGCAAGGACCACTGAGTTACCACCTCCCATAGGTTTCCTGATCTCTCCATGGGCATTTGCTATTAAAACTAATTCTGTTCCCCCAAGAACTCTGGCATTTATACCATTTTGTCTCAGTGGAGAAAATGACAGTATCTGCTGGACAACATTGGCACATCTGCATGTGTTATGATGAAGGTAGATTGTCCGACCAATTAAACTCCTGCTGATTCTGAAGTATTTTCTCCTCATAACTTTGTCAAGGATTAACATAACAGTGACAGGAGTTATCTTGCTGTATCGAATTGTAGCTCTCTATCTGGTGCAGGCCCAGACTCGCACCAAACCCTCTCGGTATCATCGGCTGTGATATGTTTTCATGTTACGCGTTGGAGCGGATTACATTTTGTGTTTCCTGAGGCATTACAAAGCCTTCCGACGTGCTGATTCACCCGCACGTGAAGTTGTAAAACATGAAGATTAACAACCTTTCTAAATGTAGCATGTAAGCACCTGACCCGTGTGTGAGAGAGCAGAAAAAAATGGGTGAAAGCTGAAACAGGTGTGAGTGTGTGCGCAGTTGCTGACGGTACGAGTGTAAAACAGGTGTGTGAAGCGGCCAGGTGCAGTGCTGCAGGCTGCATTACTGTGTAGTGATACAACGATAGCGAAAGGTGTAATAACAGGAGAGTGGATGGTAAAGGATACTAAGTCAAAGGCACATGTCCACACACACACACACACACACACACACACACACACACACACACACACACACACACACACACACACACACAATTTCTGTAAGAATTACTACTTTAGTACCAATACTTTTAACAGTAATGTAACCTGTACATTTAAACACACAGGAAAGAGAAGAAATGAAAAAAAAAAAAAAAAGGGATAAAAAAGGAATTGTATAGACTTAAATACAAGCACAGCAAGTAATAAAAACTGGACGGCTACAGGCGAGGGTGGAGGCAACATCATCACACTCCAATCCTTGTAAAAGTCTCAGACATTATCACATCAAAGCGCTTTTTTTTCACCTAGCGGGCATGTCCCACCTTTTATTCCTTCTCTGTGATTTAGTTTAATGCTCAGTTATCTGTTTAAGAATAGCTGAACTCTAACGCATGCACTCTATGAAGAGGATTAATATATTTCCATGCAGTTCCATTGCATGTGCAGAGTTTTGTATTATTGCATAGTATTTTATTATGGGATGAAGAAGCAATAAGAACAAATGATCACAAATGTAATTGATATAAACCGGGTGCTGCGATGACGTAGGGGTAAAACTGCTATAAAAAGTTCTGTGTAAATCAGTAAATATTTGATAACCTCAACAGTGATAGACGTCTCCTAGCGCTGCTCGACTGGTCCCACCTTCTCTCCAGGTAAGCAGTAGGTATACATTTAGACTCTTCTCTGTTCTGGCACTGAGGTGGTGGAATGAACTTCCCGTAGATGTCCGAACAGCTGAGTCACTGCCTATTTCCAAACGACGGGTGAAGACCTTCCTCTTCCTATAACACTTAAACTAGCACTTGATTCCATGTTTATGTCTTTGTATATTATATATATATATTTCAAGTGTGCTATAATTCCACTCAATAGAATTTCAGGCTGATGGTATCTTAAATCTGTAATCTAGTGACCAGCGCTGATTTATTCATTGATAGAGACTCTTGTACGTCGATCTGAGAAAGTCTCAAGGTTTCATCCTCAAAGCATCTTCTTGAATTCCTCATTGTAAATAAATGTATAGGGACTAGTTTATGACAGAAAAATTTATATTTATAATATATTGAATTGTGTAAAGCCGCTTTTGGACATTTTTAAAAAAAATTTATTGAGTTTGAGTTGAATTGAATGTTAAAGTAGCAAGATGCTGAAAAAATTTGTACATTCCCGAACGCTGTTTTCTGTAATCCACTTCTTTTGGAAAGATCTATTGAGCAGCAGTGATGCAGTGCTAGAAAACAACTGTAGGGTTAATAAAATATGACCTTTAACCCCTTAAATAGAATTGCATATGTTGATCAGTTTTATTATTTAGATGCATATATGATGGCTGGAAGTGTTGTTTCATGGGAAGGTAAAATCGAATATACACTCACCATATACACTCACTGGCCACTTTATTAGGTACACCTTACTAGTACCGGGTTGGACCCACTTTTGCCTTCAAAATTGCCTTAATCCTTCATGGAATAGATTTAACAAGGTACTGGAAACATTCCTCAGAGATTTTGGTCCATATTGACATGATAGCATCACGCATTCGCTGCAGATTTGTCCATGATGCGAATCCCCCGTTCCACCACATCCCAAAGGTGCTCTATTGGATTGAGATCTGGTGACTGTGGAGGCCATTTGAGTACACCTCAATTGACCTCATTGTCATGTTCAAAAAATCAGTCTGAGATGATTCGCGCTTTATGACATGGCGCATTATCCTGCTGGAAGTAGCCATCAGAAGATGGGTACACTGTGGTCATAAAGGGATGGACATGGTCAGCAACAATACTCAGGTAGGCCGTGGCATTGACACGATGCTCAATTGGTACTAATGGGCCCAAAGTGTGGCAAGAAAATATCCCCCAGACCATTACACCACCACCACCAGCCTGAACGTTGATACAAGGCAGGATGGATCCATGCTTTCATGTTGTTGACGCCAAATTCTGACCCTACCATCCGAATGTCGCAGCAGAAATCGAGACTCATCAGACCAGGCAATGTTTTTCCAATCTTCTATTGTCCAATTTTGGTGAGCCTGTGCGAATTGTAGCCTCAGTTTTCTGTTCTTAGCTGCCACGAGTGGCACCCGGTGTGGTCTTCTGCTGCTGTAGCCCATCCTCCTCAAGGTTCGACGTGTTGTGTGTTGTAACGAGTGATTATTTGAGGTACTGTTGCCTTTCTTCAAACCAAGTCCAAACCAGTCTGGCCATTCTCCTCTGACCTCTGGCATCAACAAGGCATTTGCGCCCACAGAACTGCCGCTCACTGGATATTTTCTGTTTTTCAGACCCTTCTCTGTAAACCCTAGAGATGGTTGTGCGTGAAAATTCCAGTAGATCAGCAGTCACTTAAATCACCTTTCTTCCCCATTCTGACGCTTGGTTTGAACTGCAGCAGATCATCTTGACCATGTCTACATGCCTAAATGCATTGAGCTGCTGCCATGTGATTGGCTGATTAGAAATTTGCGTTACGAGCAGTTGGACAGGTGTACCTATTAAAGTGGCCGGTGAGTGTATGATAATAGCTTGACAATGAAACGATTAGGTTTGTGCAGTGCAGCATATCGCAAAGTCTCGATCAGGGATGTGATTCCAGTTATTGTTTAATTTAGGGTTCGCGAATAAATGAGAGAAACCAGGTGGGCAAAAGAAACAGAGTGTATACTTTGCAAAATCATTGGTAAAATGTCTCTTTTTAAAGCAAGTTGTGTGTCCTGGTGAGCGTAGTCCAAGGTGGACATGTTTGTAGGCCATTGTGTGTTCTGGGAAATGGAGTCTGTTAACTGGATTGACTTGGAAACAATTGGCTCTACATTACAAGACATTAAAGTTCTTTCCTCACATTAGGAAGCTAAATGCAGATATGATACAGAACCCCTGGAGTGGAGATGGTTAAGGGCTTTGCTCAAGGGCCCAAGAGATGCAGCTTGGCAATACTAGGGTTTGAACCCTTGACCTTCCGAACAGTAACCTAGAGCCTTAACCACTGAGCTCCCACTAAGACAAACCAGCAACTGAAAGTGAATTGTGCCAAATATGTCAGTGCTGACATCTTGATGTGTCTTGTGCTGCTGTGTAGCAGGAAGCCAAACTCTTGTCTCCTGAGGAAAAATGGGTTAGGCTTCCACTGATGTCAGATACGTGCCGAGTGGCAGGATACAGCTTCAGTTTCATCTACTGTATAGCCGGGTCATAGTTACAAAATACCATCCTCACCACAGACTATTTTAAGGCCAACCACAGCCATGCCCTTTCCAAGCCCAGATCCTGCTTTTGTCTGGAGATGCTGGCTAATGGATGTTCCTTCCACACGCCCCACAATTGCAGAGTGCAGAGCCAAAGCCATCAGCAGCATCAGTCATGATGCCAAGCTAAAGTGCAGTCTCTAGAGAAGTAATACTTCCTGGCATCGAGACAACCACTTCTGACACTTGCTCCTATAACGCAGCTAAAGTAATCCATTCCTGTTTGTTCTAGAGGTTGAATATGCTTCTATACTATATTATACTTTTTATGGTAATTCAACGAAGGGACTGGATTTCCATTCAAATACGTACAATATTTTTCAATAAAATCAAATGACAAGCCTGGAGAATTATTTTGACTTGTGTGGAAATGTGAAGTATGCATTTAAACAGACCCGAGTCCAAGTCTATTCCATTCGATTTTGTCTTAACAACCTTTTTTCGTGAAACCGAACACCTCCAGCTCTGTGGAAACAGACTTATATGGGCAAATAAATCATCGCATTAAGTCTTGTTATTTTCTCTGGATTGGTATGTATGTTTTCCCACCCGTTATTTGAAGAAGTGCAACGCGATCCTCCGTCAGCTTTTTCCTCATTCTCAGTCCTCTCACTGTGCCAGCCTGGGCATTTTAAATAGACCAGTATTAGTGTACGACTATGTACGGTATCTCACAAAAGTGAGTGCACCCCTCACATTTCAGCATATCTTCATTTTAATACTATAGAAATGAAACTTGGTTATATTTTATATCAGTCAATGTGCAGTTTGTGTATCAGTACAGATTTACTGTCTCAACATACAGCTAACAGTATTATTGCCTAAATAACTGCCAACAAAAGTGAGTACACCCTCAGTGAACATATTGTGTGTGAGCACATTGTTATCCAGCACTGTCTTAATCCTCCTGGGTATGGAATTGACCAGAGCTGCACACGGAGCTGCTGAATGTTAGACCTTCTGTTTGAGGATCCCCCACAGGTACCCAATAGTGCTCAGGTCTGGAGACATACTTGGTCATTCCAGCACTTTCACCTTCAGTTCATTTTGTGTGTTTGGGGTCGTTATTATGTTGGAAAACCGCCGTTCGCCCCTTTAAAAGGAAGGCATCATGTTCTGCTTCAGAATGTCACAGTACATGTTGGAATCCATGTTTCCTCTATGAACTGCAGCTCCTCAGTACCAGCAGAACTCATGCAGCCCCAGACCATGATGCTACCACCACCATGCTTGACAGTAGGTTTTTCTACACTGTCTTTTCTTGCACTGTTTGCACCAAGTTGCACACGATGCACTTTATTTGGCGAGAACAACTCTAAAGTTCTTAGCTCTGTGTTCTGTTGTTCTTGTAGCTCTTGTAGCACCAGGGTTCTGGAGAAATGTTGTGTTATTTCACTGTGTACTGTGTCAGCTATATATATCTGAAATGACAATAAAAGCTTCTTGACTTGGCTTGACTTGACTTGACTTGACTTGACATCCTTCTTTTGATCTTGTTCTGTGGTGCTGAGTGGTTTATTCCATGATGGACCACTCCTTTTTAATGAACAAAGGTTTTCTTGTTTTTTTTCCCTTTGATAAGCTGTTGTTTAGGGTGTCTATTTGGATGGAGTAGATCTTCTGCTGTAGAGGTGTGATCTTTAACCCTACTGAAGACCTTTGGGATGAATTGGAACATTGAATGCACCCCAGGCCTTTTAAGGATTTTGTGACTGAATGAGTCCAGATCTTCACAAGCACACTCAAAAATCTAGTGGAACATCTTCTCAGGAGAAAAGAGGACATTATAATGGTAAATGTTACAAAAGCATATATTTTATAGTCAGTAACTGACTCAATGTTTCTCACAAGAACTGATCAATTCCATTGTATTTACTCATTTTTCTTTTCTTGTGTAAAACAATGAGTGTGTTTGAAATCTTAGCTTGTTTAAATGTAAGAATATATAATAAAAAAACAAGAACATTGCTGTAGTAGACCTGAATGTAATGCTCTTATTTACTTCTATTAAGTCACTTCACTATAAAAGTTAATGACATGTTTATTGTGAAGGGGAAAACCACTATGGGCCATTTTAAAAATTAAGGTTTGTTTTTTCTGCTGTTGCATGGATTTAATGCACTGGCCATGATGAAAGGGGAAAAAAAGCTGGAATTAGAAACACAAGAAGGCCTCGGTTGTTATTCCGCTCATTTCGTTGCAGCACGAGACTCGATGGGGCCAAATGCACAAATTACTCATGGCTGCAAGGGATCTGGTCCTCTTGTAAACTGTTCATAGTGATTTTCAAGAAAATGTGTGCAAAAAAACGGAATAATAAAACATATTAATCATTGAGTTCAATGTTTGTTTGTTTTTTTTTAAATATCAGTTTCGCCAAGCCCACAAGAAAACATTTCAGCCTCTTTATTCACATAAGTGCTTCCTCAGTGCAGTTTACATGAAAATAATTGAGACAGGAAACAATTTTTTATAGAAAAACCAATTTTGGACATAAAACAAAACGATTTGAAATTCATACATATTCAAACTTCTGTCATTAAAGGATTTAAATTTGTCATTTTCTTTTCATCTTTTCATGTTTTGGACTCAAATGGCATAAATTACACATTTTGCCACGACTGAAATTCTCTAAAGCCGGGTGAAGATTTCAGAAGTCCCCTAGTTTACTGTAGACAAGAGCTTTTTTTTTTTCATTGTCCTTTACAGTACATGTAGAATTTACAAATGGCAAAGTGATAAATGATGCTGTTTGTGCATCATTGAATATTTAGAGGCTCTGGCATGGAGGAGAAGAGAAGAGCACATGTACATTACAGAAAATCTTTTAGGAAGCTGGGGTCAGACATGATACAATGTCCCTCTAAGGGTTAAGGGCCTTGCTCAAGGGCCCAAGAGATACAGCAGGTGACACCAATGGCTTGAATGCCCAACCTTCTTATAAGTAACCCAACTTAACCACTGAGCTACCATCTCCCCACTTACTCAACCTGGTGTTGAATCTGTAATTATCTCAAATGTTGAACTAATGTATGAGTTGCTCAGTAGCTTCTGGTTCCACAACTCCAACTGACTATATAAGACTGTAGAAAAGACATTACTCATAATCACACACTTCGGTGCTCATGATATTTCTCCACTCTTTGTGTCACCCTAATGAGGTTCCACTTTTGAGTCTGGTTCCTCTCAAGGTTTCTTCCTTATTACATCTTGCCATAATCACACCAGGCTTGCTCATTAGGGGATAAATACATATAAATTAAATATAAGTGAACTTTGTTTTATAATTCTTACATTCTGTAAAACTGCTTTGAGTAAAAGTCCATTGTTAAAAGCAGTTTAAAATCTAATTAAAAATGGACAGAAGAACTGATAAAACCCTGTATACTGCTTGGCTTGAGGAGTGTTAAGATGGTTTTAAAACTACGGCATAAAGTATACTTAAGCTAAAAACTGATACGATCGTGTTCACGGTCACATGATTAACTGCAGACGGAGAGCATGTGGGGGTCCTTACAAAATGTCAGATGTTACATGAACATCTTCAGCGACTGTGGTGGTACCTTGTGATAAATGACTGTGCTTAACAGTCTGCACACCCTGGACACTTTTCTTTTACGTTCTTCATAGAAAAGAGATATTTAGATTTGAAAAGACTTTATGTTACTCTTAAGCAGCTTTACTGGGAAACCCTGCCGTGGGGTTCAGTAACTGATTCCTGATACAAATGCACCTTAAATTAGGTTTAAAACTATCTGGGTAATAAAACAAACAAGCAAACATTGCCAACAACAGGATGTGAACATTTCTTTTTTCATTCCTCTAGGTGCTTATAAAATGGTTGTTTTAAGACACATCCTTAATTTAATTCAGATTGTTGTTCGTTGTTTATAAAGCACATTTAGCAATAGGCCGCTTATAATATTTACAATGCAGAGATTTATCTTCGTATTGAACAAGTCAGAGGTGACAAAAATGAGACAAGGAAGGAACCAGGCCCAAAAGGGAACCCGTCCTCATCTGGATAATAATAATTCAGTACACTTCCACAACTGTACACTATATAACAATATTCAATAGGTATTAAAAAAATAGTAGATTAAATAGTAAAATATAAATACTAAATGGCAAAAGTATCGGGATGCCTGATTTTATATTAGAGTAGAGTAAAGTAGAGTAGAGAAGAGTAGAGTAAAGTTCAGTACATATACTATATGGAAATTAGGGTGGCACGGTACATGGAAAAACACCCGAACCATTCGGTTCGCTTGTCTCGGTTCGGTTCGTGTGTGCGTCGCACGGTTCGACGCATGCGCAATGTAGCCCCGTGCTCAGTTTCGCCTCAGACAGTTTCGCATGAACATACATATAGACAGTAAAAGTTGAGTAAGGAGTGCTGCAGAAATGGCAGGTGGAGGAGATAATGAAGGCTGCCCGGAATTGGCGGATGCGCCCGCGTCGTTCAAAACCGGTGTGTGGGAACATTTTTAATGTTACTTACGATGACAACGGAAATAAAACAGTAGATAGAACTGCGACTGTGTGCAAGCATTGTGAAAAAATGCATTTAATATGCTAATAAAAACACTTCTAATATAACAGTTCATTTGAGAAGACATCACGCCAATGTGTCGATAAGCACAAACAGGAGAGAGCCGGTTAGGAAACAACTTCTACTGTCGGCAGCATTTAAGCAACCTCTCAGTGATCAGTTGGACAGGGCAATAGCCAAAACTAAAGCATTGGGGATGTTTATAGCAAAAGATATGCAACCGTGCAGCGTGATTGAGTGTGAAGGATTTCATCAGCTGATGAATGTACTCGAATGAACTGGTTTAATATTCCCTCTCGCTGACACTTTTTTTTTGCCAAATAAACGAAAAGCATGTCATCATCAATGTCTTCTCTCTTGCTGTATCAAAATCTCACCTAGCTTTTACTCAGAGATGGTCCCAATAATGTGATTAATAAAGCTAACAAGCTATATATCAAATGCTGAAGGAAATTTCTGGAGTGTTGAAGATTAAAAGAAAAAATAACAAGAACCGTACAGAACCGAAAACCGTGACCCTAAAACCGTGATATGAACCGAACCGTGGGTTTTGTGAACCATGCCACCCCTAATGGAAATGTATTAAAACACCTGACTTTTAGTATAGTATAGTATAGTATAGTATAGTATAGTATAGTATAGTATAGTATAAAATAAAATTGAATAGTATAGTATAGTATATATACTACAGTGGTACAGTTATGTAGATGCCCTAGAAGGACGCCAAAAAGCATCGAGGTAACCGATGATCGAGATAAATGAAAATCAAAATGGCGGCAGTATATTAACGTGCTTGAAATTTCTTTATGTTCATGATGTGCGTTAATAAATGAGAATGTGCATGCACGTGTTTTTGAAGGGTTTTTTTTACACAACAGCGTTGCCACGATTTGTTTGATGAAGGCATGCTATAAAAATACATACAGTACATGTTTATTTGTCAGGAATCCACCTGCTACCCCCCCATTGGCTCCCTTCAGCATGTCAGGTGCTTTTTCGGCCGCTTTCTCTGAAGCTCCCGCGGCTTCAATCGCGCACATATGGAGCTCGTTTATCATCATCACCAGCTCCTATTTAAACTTCCACACTCTCACTGTCCGTTATTGTTGGTATATGTCGGTTCACGGCGGTCGTTGTTATCGCTCATGCGTATCCCGGTACGTGTCTTCCCACCGGCACTCTCTCAACGGCTGCTCTTTTCTTCCCAAAGCGCACCGTGCCCCTACTAACACTACGAACACTAGCATTAACTAACAGCAGAGATTCACCAGTATACAATACAACACCTGTAGCAGCTGTAAGACTTGATTTTTCCGCCACTTCCGCGAGTTCTTCTGCGGCTGCACCGAGATACCCGACGTTAAATGGCAAATTTTTCCCCCCTTGTGCTCGAGATATTAGGGTTCGGCGACATAAAAAAACATAACCGATAAAAAATGCTTAGAAAAAGCGAGAATTCGGTTCCACTTCAAAAACGTCGACTTAATAGGGTTGTCGAGATAACCGGGTTCCACTGTATATAGAAAAAAATATTGGGACACAGTTTTTATTATAGTATAGTATAGTATAGTATAGTATAGTATAGTATAGTATAGTATAGTATAGTATAGTATATGGCAAAAGTATTGTGAAACCTGAATTTTTGTATAATATAGTATAATATAGTAGAGTGTAGTGTAGTGTAGTATAGCATTGTATAGTATAAAATAGAATGAAATAGTATAGTATGATGTATAAACTATATAGAAAAAGTATTGGGACACATGGTTTTTTAGTATAGTATAGTATAGTATAGTATAGTATAGTATAGTATAGTATAGTATATGTAAAAAAGCTTTGTGAAACCTGAATTTTTGGATAGTACAGTATATTATAGTATAGTGTAGTATAGCATTGAATAGTATAGTATAGTATGATGTATATACTATATAGAAAAAATATTGGAACACTTGGTTTTCATTATAGTATAGTATAGTATAGTATAGTATAGTATAGTATAGTATAGTATAGTATAGTATAGTATAGTGCAGTGTATATATACTATAATATAGAGCAGTGTAGTATAGCATTGAATGGTATAATATAAAATAGAACGCAATAGTATAGTATAGTATGGTGTATATACTATATAGAAAAGATTATTGGGACACGTTTTTTTATTATAGTATGGTATAGTACAGTATAGTATAGTATAGTATAGTATAGTATAGTATAGTATAGTATATGAAAAAATTATTAGTATTGTGAAACCTGACTTTTTGTATAGTACAGTATATTATAATATAGTGTAGTATAGCATTAAATAGTATAGTATAAAATAAAATGAAATGAAATAGTATAGTATAGTATAGTATAGTTTAGTATATAGAAAAAAATATTGGGACACAGTTTTTATTATAGTCCAGTACAGTACAGTACAGTATAGTATAGTATAGTATAGTATAGTATAGTATAGTATAGTATAGTATATGGCAAAAGTATTGTGAAACTTGAATTTCTGTATAATATAGTATAATAGTACTATAATAGTAGAGTGTAGTGTAGTGTAGTATAGCATTCTATAGTATTAAATAGAATGAAATAGTACAGTATGATGTATATACTATATAGAAAAAAATATTGGGACACATGGTTTTTTAGTATAGTATAGTATAGTATATGGAAAAAGTATTGTGAAACCTGAATTTTTGTATAGTACAGTATATTACAGTATAGTGTAGTATAGCATTGAATAGTATAAAATAAAATAAAATAGTATAGTATAGTATAGTATAGTATAGTATAGTATAGTATAGTATAGTATAGTATAGTATGATGTATATACTATATAGAAAAAATATTGGAACACCTGGTTTTTATTATAGTATAGTATAGTATAGTATAGTATAGTATAGTATAGTATAGTATAGTATAGTATAGTATATTACATTACAGTACAGTACAGTATAGTATATGGATGCAGATACAGGATGCAGTAAAACTAGTTTATGCTTTTGTTACTTTTACATTAGACTACTGTAACACTTTACTGTCTGGGTGTTGGAGTAAGTGCATAAATAATCTTCCGTTAGTTCAGAATGCAGCAGCAAGAGTCCTCACTAGATCTAGAAAATATGACCACATCACCCCTGTTTTAATCATCTACACTGCCCCCAAACAAATCTCGCATTGATTATAAAATACTACTACTGACGTATAAAGCACTTAACGGTCTTCCACCACAGTATCTGAGTGAACTTCTGTACCAGTATGATCCTCCACACCTACTTAGATCAAAAGGTGCAGGCTATTTGTTGGTTCCTCAAATAATGAAGACTACAGCAGGGGGCAGATCTTTCTCTTATAAACCCCACAGTTATGGAACAGCCTTCCAATCAGTGTTCGGGACTCAGACACAGTCTCAGTGTTCAAGTCGAGGTTGAACACATTTATTTAGTCAAGCCTTTTATCAGTAGATTATTTCTTATGTAAAGGCTCAGATCTGGAGGGAACATGGATATAGAGTGTTTGGTGAACTGGGATATTTGTATGCTGTCGTTCCCCCACATTCACACGTTCACTCAGGTTTGTTGATGGTGGTGTGGTGGGTCGTCTCTTATCCCAAAGATCCCTCATGTCTGTGTTGCCTTCTGCTTCTCCCTTTTAGTTATGCTGCCATAGCGAGACTTGCCGGAGTCCAAACTGCACAGTGACATTAACTTTCATACAACAATAAGGACACATAATAATCCATATCCTTCTCTTCCTGTCACCCTCTTCTCTCTCTCTCTCTCTCTCTCTCTCTCTCTCTCTCTCTCTCTCTCTCTCTCTATATCTGTCGAGTTAAACATGCTCCTGAGGCTCCAGTGACCATTGTTCCTGCATCTCTCCCCTCCGTGGATCTTCCCACTTCATCCAGGCCTGCCCCTGGATAGTGTTCTCTTCGACTGGACTCTTCGACTCTGTGCAGCTTGGGACGGTTTCTCATCAACGCCTTGGGTGGTTCCATGAAATTCCGGCGTAAGAACAGGCTAATGTCAACAGTCTCCTACACTGACTACAGTTTGCTTCTGATCATCATCACTGTACCCCACAACATTGTATATCTGCTTCAAATGGACATTCGGTGCAACCCAAATGAGGATGAGGTTCCCTCTTGAGTCTGGTTCCTCTCAAGGTTTCTTCCTTATGCCATCTCGGGGAGTTTTTCCTTGCCACAGTTGCTCATCAGGGACAAACTTACTTACAAAGAACATATTTACTTTTAATCACCACATTATCTGTGTAAAGCTGCTTTGAGACAATGTTTATTGTTAAACGTGCTATACAAATAAAAATGAATTGAATTGAATTGAATTGAATATATGGAAAAAGTACTTCTAATAAACTCATTTCTAATCCTGTCCATAGTCATCACTCTCAAAAAAAATCTCAACATCTTGAGTTCTGCTGCCTCCAGCTCCACCTCCTGTCTTTTACTCAAGAGACAGTGTCTTTTACCCACTGTCTCTAATCCATACAACATCTCAGGTCTCACCACAGTCCTATAAACTTTCCCTTTTACTCTCACAGATACTCTTCTATCACAAATTACTCCTACTCTCACTCTTCTCCACCCACTCCACCCTGCCTGCACTCTTTTCTTCACTTCTCTAACACACTCTTTATTACTCTGCACTGTTGACCTCAGGTACCTGAACTCCTCCACCTTCTCCACTTCTTCTCCCTGCAACCGCACCCCTCCACTGCCCTCTCTCTCATTCACACACATTTACTCTGTCTTACTCATACTGACTTTCATTCATCTTCTCTCCAGCATGTACCTCCACCTCTCCAGACTCTTCTCAACCTGCTCACTACTCTCACGACAAATCACAATATCATCCGCAAACATCATTGTCCATGGAGACTCCTGTCTGACCTCGTCCGTCAACCTGTCCATCACCACTGCAAACAGGAAAGGGCTCAGAGCCGATCCTTGATACAATCTAAGCTTTACCTTGAACCAGTCTGTTGTTCCTACTGCACACTTCACTGCTGTCACACTGTCCTCATACATGTCCTGCACCACCCTCACATAATTCTCTGACACACCAGACTTCCTCATACAATACCACAACTCCTCTCTCCACCCTGTCGTACGCGTTCTCTAAATCCACAAATACACAATGCAATTCCTTCTGTCCTTCTCTATACTTCTCCATCAACATCCTCAAAGCAAATAATGCGTCTGTGGTGCTCTTCCTCGGCATGTTGCTCACAGATGATCACCTCTTCTCTTAGCATGGCTTCCACTACTCTTTCCGATAACTTCCTGGTCAACTTAACTCCCCTGTAGTTACTGCAGTTCTGCACACTCCATCTCCATTCCTCAGGCATCCTCTTACCCTCCAGAATCTTGTTAAACAATCTGGTTTAAAAACTCTACTGCATCTCTTTTCTAAACATCTCCATGCTTCTACTGGAATCTCATCTGGTCAAACGGACTTTTCACTCTTATTTGCTGCTCTCACTTCCTCCTTACTAATCCTATCCACTTTCTGCTTCACCATCTCCACATCATCCAACCTTCTCTCTTTTCCTCATTCATCAGCTGCTCAAAATACTCCCTTCTAAATTCTTCTTCAAGTCTTCACTCTTCTCCTCTTCTTCTTCAAAATATCGTGTTGATCTCCTGCATCCTTCACTTTCCGTTGGCTCCGTCTCGACTATTTTTGCTTTCGGAAGAGCGCTTTTTTCCCTGTTTGAGGGTTTGAAAGCAGTGAGCGGAGGACATTCACCAGAACTACGAACACACACTACAGTAAACAAATTAAGGTACGTCATTTCTCTATTATGGCGAACATCCAGTTTACTCAGTGTGTGAAGTGTGACATGTTTAGTCAGTCTTTCTCCGTTGTTAGTGATAATTTTATCTGTGAGAAGTGTAAGCTAGTTTGCTCTTTGACGGAGAAGATTTTAGCATTAGAGGAGCGCATCCAGAGTCTAGAGAGAAGTAGTGAGTGTGAGAGCAGTCCAGGTTCTGCAGGGGAAAGTCTGGATGCCCTAGGTGAAGGTACTATTCCCCCGACTCCGGCATTAAAGCCCTCGCAGCGGGGCGAATGGGTGACGACTCGGCGGCATACTCGCAAAGCCAAAGCTAACGCTAAGGCTTGCCCACGGGAGCACCATTCCTCTCCGCTTCGCGTGTCCAACAGGTTTGCTCTCCTCAGTGAAGCACCCGCTGAGAAACCTGAAAGAGCTCTGGTTTTAGGAGACTCCATTCTGAGGCACGTGAAATTAGCTAGACCTTTAGGGGCACCAGCAGAACAGGTTATGTGTATACCGGGAGCCAGGGCGCTGACCTAAGCAGGTCAGCTTAGATTCTTAGGAAAGCACAGGTTCTCTAAGATAGTTTTTCACACAGGAGCTAATGATATACGCCTTCGACAGTCAGAGGTTACTAAGAGTAATATTATAGAGGTGTGTAAATTAGCGAAGGCAATGTCCGATGCTGTAATATGCTCTGGCCCCATCCCAATGCGACGTGGCGATGTAGCCTACAGCAGGTTATGGTCGCTGAACTGCTGGATGTCGGAGTGGTGCTTCAAAAACAATGTGGGCTTCATTAATAATTGGAGCATTTTTGAGGGCAAGGCTGGCCTGTTAGGGCGGGACGGTATCCATCCCACCCGGGAAGGTGCTGCTCTCATTTCTTATAGTATAGGTCATAGTCTCAGAACAGCACTAGTTAACAAGTGACTGTCTAGAGCCAAGGCCAGGGAGCAGACAGACAGGCTAAACCGACCGTCTGCTAGCTGCACAGAGTCGTCACTCAGGATCTACCATATTGAGACTGTGTCTGTCCCCCGAGCAAAACCAAAATATAGGAATAATCAGAGAGTCTGTTTAAGTAACCTGATTAACATAAAATTAAATAGGACTGAACGCACAGCAGCACCTCTGATCTAAAAATAGGATTGTTGAATATTAGATCTCTCACGCCAAAAGCGCTTACTATAAACGAAATTATTTCCGACCAGGAGTTTAATATAATGTGTTTGACAGAAACATGGATTAAATCCAATGAATATGTAGCATTAAATGAGGCGAGTCCTCCTGGGTATAGTTACATACACCAACCCCGTCTAAATGGCAGAGGAGGTGGAGTAGCAGCTATTTATAATAATAATCTAAATGTCACACAAAAGACTAAACAAAAATGTAAAACATTTGAAGTTCTTTACACCAACATAAAATATTCAGTGTCCGAAAGCAGGTCAAGTCAAGTAATTCCACTAATTATTATGTATAGACCCCCAGGGCCCTACACTGATTTTCTGATAGAATTTGCAGGTTTCATCACAAATGTAGCTACTTCTTTAGACAAAGCATTAATTGTTGGTGACTTTATTATTCATTTTGATAATCAGGAAGACTCCTTAAGAGCAGCAGTTGTGTCCATTCTAGATTCAGTTGGAATTAATCAGAATGTTATAGGACCCACTCATAGTGGTGGACACACTCTCGATTTGTTGTTAACATTTGGATTAAAAATAAAAAACTTAGTCATAATTCCACAGTCTGAAGCTATTTCAGACCATTATCTAATCTCGTTTAAAATTTGCCTAAGTCATTGCATCTCTACCTCACCACGCTACCGTGTTAAGCGTACTTTCACGTCAGCTACAGCACCGCGTTTTATTAATAATCTCCCCGAAATTACGATATTAGATAGATCTCCGTCAGACCCCGCAGAGCTCGACTGGGCCACTGAGCATCTAGAAACAACGTTACGTTACACTCTAGATGATGTAGCTCCCCTTAAGACCAAAATGATCGGGAAGAAAAAATTAGCACAGTGGTATACTGATCATACACGCACCTTAAAACAGACCACTCGAAAATTAGAACGTAAATGGCGTCAAACAAAATTAACAGTATTTCAAATATCATGGAAGGAGAGCCTCTTAAATTATAGAAAATCTCTTAGTGCTGCTAGATCAGCATATTTCTCCACCCTCATAGAAAATAACAAGCATAATCCTAGATTTTTATTCAGCACGGTAGCAAAATTAACAGGGAATAAAAGCACTGCACTCACATGCACACCATCATTAGGTAGTAATGATTTCATGAACTTTTTTAATAATAAAATTGAAAACATCAGGCAAGAAATCCAGACGGTTAACACAAATCCAAATTATTTTACAAGTAACCCTGTAGACAGCAGTGTAATTATAACGGACAATCAACTACAAAGCTTCACTCCTATTCATGAGAATGACTTAATTTTATTAATCTCCTCATCAAAACCATCAACCTGCATTCTCGATCCCTTGCCTACAAGTTTCTTTAAACAGATAGCTCCAGAGGTAATTAAACCTGTTTTAAAAATAATTAACTCTTCCATTAGCACTGGTTATGTACCTAAATCCTTCAAACTGGCAGTTATCCACCCCCTTATTAAAAAACCTGACCTTGACCCATTTCAGTTGTCCAACTACAGACCGATATCAAATCTCCCCTTTATATCCAAAATTTTAGAAAAGGTTGTAGCACAGCAGTTCTGCTCACACCTACTTATGAATAACATTTTTTAAATGTATCAGTCAGGATTTCGGCCTCATCATAGCACAGAGACGGCGCTAGTTAAGGTGGTAAATGACCTGTTATTGGCCTCTGATCAGGGTTTTGTCTCCTTACTTGTTTTGCTCGACCTTAGTGCAGCTTTTGACACCATTGATCACACTATACTACTTGCT
Organism: Silurus lanzhouensis; assembly: GCA_039877035.1. Classification (NCBI taxonomy): domain Eukaryota; kingdom Metazoa; phylum Chordata; class Actinopteri; order Siluriformes; family Siluridae; genus Silurus; species Silurus lanzhouensis. The sequence continues at coordinate 329,886 of JBCEWE010000351.1, read as the reverse complement.
AGACTTGAGAACGTTGTAGGAATAAAGGGAACAGCTCTCTCTTGGCTCAGGTCTTATTTGACTGATCGCTATCAGTTTGTGGATGTAAATGGTGAGTTCTCCACACTCTATGAGGTAAAGTTTGGTGTTCCTCAAGGATCTGTCTTAGGCCCACTGCTTTTCTCTGTATATATGCTGCCTCTTGGTGAAATCATTCATAAACATGGGATTCGCTTCCATTGCTATGCTGATGATACACAGCTGTATATTTCAGCAAAGCCAGATGAGAGAGATCAGCTAAACAGTGTTGAGAAGTGTGTAAAGGACATTAGACAATGGATGCTTAATAACTTTCTTCTGCTCAACTCAGATAAGACGGAAGTACTTTTACTAGGACCACATGCAGCTAGAAGTAAACTTTCTGATTACGTAGCATCTCTAGATGGTGTTTCTGTTTCAGCATGTACGGCGGTCAAAGACCTTGGTGTGATTATTGACCCGAGTCTTTCCTTTGAGTCTCACGTGAATAATATTACCAGGATCGCCTTCTTTCACCTTAGAAATATTGCTAAAATTAGAAATATGATGTCGTTACAGGATGCAGAAAAACTAGTTCATGCTTTTGTTACTTCTAGATTAGACTACTGTAACGCTTTACTGTCTGGGTGTGCGAGTAAATGCATAAATAAGCTTCAGTTAGTCCAGAATGCAGCAGCAAGGGTCCTCACTAGATCTAGGAAATACGACCACATCACCCCTGTTTTATCAGTCTACACTGCTCCCAATCAAATCTCGCATTGATTATAAAATATTACTACTGACGTATAAAGCACTTAACGGTCTCGCACCGCAGTATCTGAGTGAACTTCTGTACCAGTATGACCCTCCACGCCTACTTAGATCAAAAGGTGCTGGCTATCTGTTGGTTCCTCAAATAATGAAGACTACAGCAGGGGGCAGATCTTTCTCTTATAAAGCCCCACAGTTATGGAACAGCCTTCCAACCAGTGTTCGGGACTCGGACACAGTCTCAGTGTTCAAGTCGAGGTTGAAAACTTATTTATTTAGTCAAGCCTTTTATCAGTAGATTATTTCTTATGTAAAGGCTCAGATCTGGAGGTACCATGGATATAGAGTGTTTGGTGAACTGGTATATTTGTATGCTGTCGTTCCCTCACATTCACACGTTCACTCAGGTTTGTTGATGGTGGTGTGGTGGGTCGTCTCTTATCCCAGAGATCCCTCATGTCTGTGTTGCCTTCTGGTTCTCCCTTTTAGTTATGCTGCCATAGCGAGTCTTGCCAAACTGCACAGTGACATTAACTTTCATACACCAATAGTTACACTTAATAATCCATATCCTTCTCTCTCTCTTTCTCTCTCTCTCTCTCTCTCTCTCTCTCTCTCTCTCTCTCTCTCTCTCTCTCTCTCTCGGTCGAGTTAAACATGCTCCTGAGGTTCCAGTGACCACTGTTCCTGCCCCTCTCCCCTCCGTGGATCTTCACACTTCTGTGCAGCTTGGGACGGTCTCTCATCGGCACCTTGGGTGGTTCCATGTAATTCCGGAGTAGAACGGATGCTTTTGAGGACGGATTGGACTGTAGTTGGTGTCGGCGGTCTGCTGCACTGACTTGGGAGTGCAGTTTGCTTCTTCACTGTACCCCGCAACATTGTATATCTGCTTCAAATGGACATTTGGTGCAACCCAGATGAGGATGGGTGCCCTCTTGAGTCTGGTTCCTCTCAAGGTTTCTTCCTTATGCCATCTCGGGGAGTTTTTCCTTGCCACAGTTGCTCATCAGGGACAAACTTACTTACAAAGAACATATTTACGTTTAATCACCACATTATCTGTGTAAAGCTGCTTTGAGACAATGTTCATTGTTAAAAGCACTATACAAATAAAAATGCATTGAATTGAATTGAACCTCCAAAACCATCCTACAGACCACTATCCGATGCTGTCTGGCTACACTGTCCTCCACCAACACCATACAGTTTTTAATCTCCTTCAGGTTGCATCTCCTACATAGAACATAGTCCACCTGTGTGCACCTTCCTCCACTCTTATACGTCACCCTATGAACCTCCTTCTTCTTAAAATACGTGTTCACCACTGCCATTTCCATCCTTTTAGCAAAATCTACCACCATCTGCCCTTCCACATTCCTCTCCTTAAAACCATACCTACCATCACCTCCTCATCACCTCTGTTCCCTTCACCTACATGCCCATTATAGTCTGCCCCAATAACCATTTGTTCATTCCTAGGTTCGCCTTCTACCACTTCATATAACTCACTCCAGACTTTTTCCTTCTCCTCCATCTCACAACCCACTTGTGGAGCATAAGCACTGATGACATTTATCATCACTTCTTTATCTTCCAGCTTCACGATCATCACCCTATCAGAAACTCTCTTCACCTCCACTACACTCTTACTGTACTCTTCCTTCAGAATCACCCCTACACCATTTCTCTTTCCATCCACACCATGATAAAACAGTTTAAACACCTCCAATGTTCCTGCTCTTACTCCCTTTCCACTTGGTCTCCTGAACACACAACATCTCTACCTTTCTCCTCTCCATCATATCAGCTCCCTCTCTCACTTTACCAGTCATAGTACCAACATTCAAAGTACCAACCCGAACCTCCACTCTCCTCCACTGCTCGCTCCTTTCCCTGCCGTCTCTGTAGACGTCTTCCTCCTCTCCTTCTCCTCCTTCAGCCAACAGTAGCCCAATTTACTCCGGTACCCTGTTGGTTAAGGATACCTGTGGTGGTCGTTGGTAACCCGGGCCTCGACCGATCCGGTATGAATTTCTTATTCGTTTCTTATTTCCCTTCAGTTGAACTGGGAGACCCAAACCTGTTCCAGAGTGACAATGCCCCCTGTGTACATGCTTCATAATTGTATGGTTTATATGGGTTGGAGTGGAAGATCTTGATCTTAGTCTGCTATAGAGTTATGACCTTAAAACTACTGAGCAGCTTTAAGATGAATTTGAGCTCTGACAGCACCCCAGGCCTCCTCACCACACCCACATCAGTACCTTGATATTACTAGCAATCTTGTGGTTGAATGAGCACAAATATCCACAATCACACTTTCAAAGTCTTGTGAAACCTTTTCCCGGAAGAGTGGAGATTATTATAACAGTAAATAAATACTAAATGTAGAATGGGATGTTCAAAACCACATACTAATTTTAACAAACTTTTGTTAACATTATTATTGTATAGTTTGTTAAGTGATCAGCACCTTTACAGCTAATATTTTGATTAAAAGAAAACCAGCTCTGGGAAGAAAAATAGCTCCGGGTTTCTTCCTGTATTGTATAATAAAAGCATGTGTGCTGTTGTATTTATTTCAAACATCAGATTTGGTGGGGATTAAATCCAATGACAGTGTGGAAGAGAGAGTGCTAATCCTAGTTATGGCTGTAATAGTGATTAATTGTATTTAAATCCTTATGTATTTTTCACACTAATTACCAGAGTTGTTTTTTGGGTTTTCCCCATGATAACTAATGAGAAAAGGATGTTGATGTGTGGATAGTGCTATTCATACCTGAGGGAAACAGGGTGTGGTTTAAGGAAATTACATAGTTTAGAGAAATATAAGACATGCGACTCCACCAAACGAGACTTTACCTTTAATGCCACCAGGACATCTTTATCCAGAAAGATTTAGACCAGACTTTAATGGAATTATAGCACAAGAACAGTTTCCATGATTATTCCTGCTAGACAGTCATTGTACTGTTGTGCGATTTTGAATTGTTTCTCAAAAGTACAGATACCTTGATTTGGAGAGTACTTGAGTATTTTACTTGTATTGTACATGGGTTTAAAGATGCACTAGTCCGCAACACCAAGACCCATGTTTGTAAAAAGACAAAACCATTTTATTTGTGCGGTTTAAAATGCATCAATCAAATTGTACACCTCAACATTGCATTAATCAACAACACAACAGCCTCTTCAACACGCCAGAAATAAACAAGTCGGTCAAAAAAGAAATAAATAAAGACAAAGTAGAAAATCTTTCAAAAAGGGATCTTTGATTTGAAAATAAAACGACAGTATCATGCCACAAAGTATTCAATATACAAATGAATCATTTTAGAAAAAATTAAACCAAATATTCAGACCTGACTGATTTGATGTGCTCAGTGCTCAGCAATATTTCTATTCAACGTCAACAAAAGCTGGTTGAAAAAAATGAAATTGGTAACATTTATTCTTAATTAAAAGATAATGGAGTAAAAAGTGCCTCTGTTGAATTAAAACCGTAGCGCAGAATAAAAAATACACAATAACGCTAGAAAGTAGCATCAAGTTACTCAAATACTTTACACCACTGTTGTTCCAACATAGGGCCCCATTAAAGTTAAAGATCAAGATCCATGGTGCCCCGAGATCCAGGTTTAAGTACGGAGGAAGGTGTTCATGTCATCCAGGATCTGATAAACACACGTCTGCAGTTGACAGGTGACTCTGGTGGCTCCAGAGTTCCAAACTTACACACTGATCTTCCTCTGGGTTCTCTAGTTTCCTCCCTCCTCGTACAAACTCTCCGTTTCTATCAGACATGTTGTGGATTAGATGCTCCCAGGATTTTGCTTCAGATCCACCAGGATGTTGATTGAATGAGAATCAGATTCATCTTTATTGCCAAGCACTATGGGTCGCATTTACAAAAAATTTGTCATAATAATAATTAATAATAAATAAAGATAAAGACATGAACTACACAGTTTGTTTAGTGTATGTACAGTGAGTCAGTGCAAATATTAATGTTAATGAGGTGGTGCAATGATCCTTCTTCCCAAATATTTCCAAGGTGCAGGGTAGCGGTTCTTGTTTACTGTGTATATGTACCATCCTTCTTGTACTACAGAAAAATGAATGCATTATGAAATGCACTTATGAATGGAAAAAAAAAAAACATTGCAATTTCAGGGCTTTCTGATAATAGATGTTCAATTTCCATCAATGTATTTACAGTAGTAGACTGAATTTAGACTGAAAACTGATCATAAATACGATTATTATGTAGAGATGTAGTGATACAGGAACAGACATGTATTATTGTAAAACCCCCACCACCCCATGCAACCATTAAAGTGCCAAAGAAGTAAAAAGAAGGAGGGAAAAAGGAGAAAGAAAGAGCTGGCTGTTTAATTATGTGGCCTGCACATAGGAATAATCAATGGTGCAATCCGAGCCTAATGGCCTATAATGTCCTGTTTCCTGATATTAAGTCCAATCAGCAATCAAAGTGGCCAGCTATTTAGCTTACAAAAACACATTTTGGAAAACTACATCCAACACTCTTTTTTTTTTTTACCCTCCATCCTTCACCAATGAAATAAAAATGAAGGAATTCAGCCAGTTTGTACGACCAATAGAAAAAGGGCCTTGAATTCGCTAAACGGAAAGGCACACATTCCTTGTGTTCATTAGCTTAAAGAGAAAATAGACTGCAGAACAAATCAACGTTAACTTTAATTTGTTGGTTTTACATGAGCATAAAATCCTGACGTGTACCACAGAATGTGGGGGGAAGGGGAATACGGTGCTGTGGCTTTTTTTTTTTTCTTTTCTTTTTTAATAAGGAGACCAGGCATGGTTCTGGCAGGGTGATCTCCTAGATGACTCCAGACTACCTTTGTTTTTCTCATTATGCTATTTCGAGTGTAAGAGAAATAAGTTTGTCGCTATAAATGTGTTAGCGGGTGTGCTAATCAACACGGCGGCTGACGTTGTTAAGATTCTTAGACGAGGCAGTCAGGCTCAGATAAGCATTTTATGTGGTATACAGCAAAAGTTAGCAAACAGGTTTAGCCAAAAATGTGGGATCATCTGCACTGTGGATTATCCAGAGGTGCTTTTGTAGTCAGATATGATCCATAAGGACACTCCGCTGTTAATTGATTTACTTCAGTAAGCTTAACATTATGTTGAATATGAACCCAATGCCATTCAGATCAGCAGTAGGAGTTTTTAACAGCAGCAAAAGGGTGCACCCGAGTCCCTTTCTTTCCCCCCTTATTCCATTCATCATATAAGGTATGCCACATATGTACAGGATTAGTTCCTATCCAGGATCGTGAATAACCACTCGACGCTTTGCTATGGAGGCAAAGTCAGAGCTTGAGGTTAAAATAACACTCCCTTTCCTTACTAATCCTAAATCAAATGAAATATTTCCTAAGGTGCTTTGAAGAGAAACACCTGGATGCCCGGATCCAGGAGATTCCCAGGATTTGTAACAGGAATTACACCAGTAAGTCAGTAAGTGAGTGAGCATGCAAACAAAATTAACAAAGGAATACATACAAACACTTATTATTCCAGCAGGTCCAAAACATCAGGAACGAATAAGAGAAGCACTATTTATACTTTCGTTCAATGTTAGAGCCATTTTACACCAATAAGATATTTAAAATGAAGTATACATTAATAATACATACACACAAAACATACAAAACATTGTTAATTAGCACAACTTCTATTTATTCACTTTTTTAGTCGGGTTCCTCTCAACGTTTCTTTCTCATATCATGTCAACGAGTTTTTTCTTTTTCTTTATGTTCACTGTTCACGTCCTTCTGTAAATTTCTGTTCATAGTAATAGGCATCTGTATATAGTTCATAGTACATATATATTCATCTGTATACTATTGTTCATAGTACATATACATCTGTAAATTACTGTTTATAGTTCTATAATACAATTCTATTTAACTTATGTAAACCATGTAAACACTGTATATCCTGCACTTGCTGTTATTGCACTCTGGTTAGACCCAAACTGCATTTCGTTGCCTTGTACTTGTACATGTGTAATGACAATGAAGTTGAATCTAATCTAATCTAATCTAAACGTATTGAGACAAATGTATAAAACTTGCATTCTATTGAATTCTGTAAACCTACATAAACTACAAATATCTGTACAAACTACTGACCAAAAATGTAAAAAAAAAAAACCAAGTGTTTTGCACTTATTCAATTCGATTTAATTCAATTTTAAAGTTTAATTCAGTTTCATTTGGAGAGCGCTTTTAACAATGAAATAGAAAAATAAATTATGGCTGTATAATAGAGCAAAATCGAGTCAGGACTCTTATTTAGATTATTATAATACTAAAAACAAAAACTTACACAAGGGAAAAAAAAGAGAAGAAAAAAAAGAAGAAGAAAAAAGGGCACACATCTGTTCAAAACACTATACAACAAGAGAAGTTGGGGGGATGGGGTACCAATCATACATACCTGGGATACATTTAGGAACGTATAAGTCTTATATATAAGCGAGCCAGTGGTGACTGTGGCAAGAAAAAACTCCCTGAGATGGTTCCATTGAGAGGAACCAGACATAATTGTGTGCTGTTCAGCGATTAAATGCAGAACTGCTCATGCAAACTGCGATTCATGCAAACCTGAGTCATTGAAGCAGTGAAACATCTCCATAATAAATCCCATGTTTTTTTTTTATAGTTGTCACGTTCCAGAAACACAGCTACCTGATCAACATCCTAATGCATGATTAAATCAGCAAACAATAATAACCAGCACACATTATACAACCAACACTGTGTTAATACCTGACCATTACATTTGCATGTGTTTCGTGTTAAACTGTGACCACCAAAAACAGAAAAGCGTGTAATTGTATAGAAGGTCTTCGTACAGCGCAACATCACAATTCCTTTTTCACTGGAACTAAGAGGCCCTGAACATTTTTCCGTGAGCATGAGAATGTCAATGCACACAATGCATGAAGACATGGTGGGTTAAGAGTTGGAATGGAAGAACTTGAGTGTCCTTGTACAGAACCCTGACCTTAACCCCACTGTGCACCTTTGGGATAAACTGAAAAACTGAATGGAACCCCAGACCTTCACAAGCAACATCAGTTTAAATGATGCTCTTGTGGAATGAGGAATGAACACAAATCTTAACAGCTGTGTCACAAAATCTATTGGAAAACCTTCCCAGAAGAGTGAAGGTTACATCTACACTTTTGGAAAAAAAATAATAGTGTAGATTAAAAAGCATGTCATAAATTTTTTGCATGATTTATATATATATATATATATATATATATTATTATTATTATTATTATTCATGTAAGATGATCCTCTTATATATAAATTTGTATTATATTAAAAAAAAATTGCTTGGATTTATTTATTTATTTATTTATTTTTTATTGAAACCATTTTACTTTCACCAGGTACCTTTTAAGTCAAAAATAAACCACTCTACTCCTGCCCAGTCTTTTTAGTTCACTATATGATTTAATGCCACTCTTTCCCGACCTCTGGAATGCAACAGATGACGGATATATTTTCCTACATTGTTTCACCTGCTCTAAACGGAACCACATGTGACGAGGGAGTGTCTCGCTACTTTTGTCCTAAATTGGAAGCACACCGAGTACAGTCTTGAGATGTTTCGCTACAGAAAAGATCTGCACGGGTCGAAAGGGCCGTGGTGCTGCACAGAAAAAAGCACAAATATATAAGTAGTGACCTGCCAGAAGAAAATGGACAGATTATTTGTATTATTGTATGATGCGAATATAATATAGTTTTACTGTGCAAAATAATGGGGCTGTTGATTATTGATCTTTTGTAGAAAAATGTACAATGGAGCTGCTTTAAGACGCTGCACTTCCAGATCACAAAAATCTGCTAAAATCATTTAAGAAAGCAAAATAGTGTAACATTCTCTACTTCTCTACTTAATGCCTCTATGTTTTGTTCCTTATAATTGTAATTTTATCCCTAAAGAGTGAGCCAGTGGTGAAAACCTCCCTGAGATGCTATGAGGAAAAAAAACCTTGCACAAAACCAGACTCAAAAGGGAACTTCATCCTCATCGATTGGAGGCGACTCTGTGCAGATGGGGACGGTTTCTCATCAACGCCTTGGGTGGTTCCATGAAATCCCAGAGTAAGAACGGGAGCTTAATATCTTTTTAGTTAATATCAACAGTCTCCTACACTGACTCAGAACTATGTTTCGCTTCTGATCATCATCACTGCACCCCGCAACATCGTATATCTGCAGTAAATGGTCATTCGGTGCAACCGAGATGAGGATGAGGTTCCCTGTTGAGTCTGGTTCCTCTCAAGGTTTCTTCCTTGTGCCATCTCAGGGAGTTTTTCCTTCACCACAGTCTTCACCGGATCGCTCATCAGGGACAAACTTACCCTTATAAAGAACATATACATTTTTTATCACCACCATAATTATCTGTGTAAAGCTGCTTTAAATCAATGTTCATTGTGAAAAGTGCAATACAAATAAAGATTAATTAAATTGAATTGAATCTGGGTGACACCAAATGTCCACTCATTACAGTTCCATCATAGTTGAGGTATCCTGTTCAGTGATTAAATCCAGAAGTGTTCATGAAAACTGTGGTCCTGATCCATTGTAGTAGATTGTTGATATGAATTAAAGTCCAAATCCATTGTCAAAGTTCTTAAGTTGCTCAGTTTTAATGCATCTTTGAACTGTTGATGTGAAACCATCTCCAGCTGCATCCAGAGCGATGAATCGAGCAGATCCAAACAGAAGAAAGGGAGAGAAACACTGGTCACTGGTACCAGTGACCAGTGACCAGTGTTCAACATGTATAGTTGTTTTGACTTTTAATGATATTTTCTATCAACACAAAAACAGAATGAAAAGAATCTACAGTGCAATGATTCATAGAATTCTTTCTCCTCCAGCAGCAAATAGTAGTAGCTCTTCTACGAACTACTCTAAAGTCTTGACCCATCGTTTCCCTTCAAAAATACAGACACACTAATCTCCATGTCCTCCATAGGACTTTTTTTTTTTACTGTGTGTGAGTAGACTGTGTGTATGATTGGTCTTGAACTGGCATGTTCTTTTGAAAGTTCCTCCCCATGATGTTTAAAATTAAAAGAGTGAGAAGATCTCTCACCAGCATCCTAGTTTTCCAAATCCGTGCCCAGTTGTGGTGTTATTCCAGTAAAAATAAATGTAATATGCCGACAAATGATGTGATACATTTTATAGATTATACTTGGTATTTGTATAAATTGTAAGGAATACCATTAGGATTGCCTCATGCCTTCATTTTAAAAACAAACCTAATGGATCTTTCCGCTTTGGTCTAGTTCCTGTTTTCAGTGATGGAACATCTACAGTCAGATTATGATCATGTAGAAAAGTCAGAAATCTTCTAATGAAGGAATAATATGGTTTAAGAAACAATGTCTATGCATTCAGTATTTTATTTTGCAAGAAAGCTGATCACATGACCTGGCTTACTTCAGTAGTATTTATTTATCAGGAATACATTCAGCACACATGTAATGTCTCCTCTGAAACATTCGTCTTCCTCTGAAGTTAGCAAACTGTATTAGGGGTTCATCACTCAGGTCCATGATGTGGTCCCTTTTTAAAAAAAAATCCAGCCAACTTCAGGTGGGATCTGGCTGTAAACTTGTCTACTTAGTAAATTAATTTCCACCACCATGTTTTCCTTTCCTTCAGTCAGACTGGCGTCTGTATTGAGCTCATACGTGTGTATAATGTGGTGCTTTGATTAAGACCAATTTAGCTCGATTAGCTCAAACCAGTGATTACTCTCAATCACAAATCATTCAACTTCTACATTTGTTTATTTGTAGTTGCACGTTTCAGCACAAAATCTCTGCCAGAATTGTTTCCCTTCAAACCCCAGACATTTTGTGCATATATCCAAACTTGGGCAATACTGCCACCTGTTGTACAAATGTGTAATGGTACATGTTTATACTTTATCTTTTCAAAATCGTTTACACACACGTAACTTTAGTGTTTCAAAATAATATATACATGTGTGGGGGAAAACCCACACACATTCATTATATAAACCACAATTTATCATTCACCGAGTTACATTAGTTCACTGGCCTCCAACTGCGACTGACATCACCAATAATACAGAGGAACCGCCATCTTCTCTGACCTGCTTCCATAAACATTAACACTACAGTCATAAAAACCCACACTGTTCATTACAACTCTGCACCTTGGACTGAAGAATGATCATTGAACTGCTTTTCTTGACACAAACTGTATAGTTCATGTCATTATTTATTATTTTATTATCCCAGTATCCTAGTATTATCCTTAGTCTTTCACTGCTAGTGTGTGTAACTACTAGGTTCATCCCCTCATATTAATTGGCTATATCACTCTATCTCCTCTCCACTAATATGCTGGTGTGTGGTGGGCGTTCTGGCGCAACATGGCTGCCGTCGCATCATCCAGGTGGATGCTGCACATTGGTGGTGGTTGAGGAGAATCCCCCCTTTCATATGTAAAGCGCTTTGAGTGCTGCAGAAAAGCGCTATATAATTGTAATGAATTATTATTATTATTATTACTTATTAATTACACCATCCACCAGAGTTCAGTGGAAATTAAGTAATATATACAATAAATAAAGAATAAAAAGAAACTGTTACATTCAGGACAGAAGTCACAACATATACATTGCTTTGTTCTGTCCATGTCTTAACTTGCCTTCCCTTGCAATGCTCTGCCCTTCACTGCAATGCGTTCAACTGCCCTTCTTGTTCTCCACTGTCCTGTACTGTCTTATACTGTCTATGTACTGTATATGAGGAAGTCAGGTGTGTCATAGAAGTATGTGAGGGTGGTGCAGGACATGTATGAGGACAGTGTGACAGCAGTGAAGTGTGCAGTAGGAACGACAGACTGGTTCAAGGTGGAGGTTGGACTGCATCAAGGATCGTCTCTGAGCCCTTTTCTGTTTGCAGTGGTGATGGACAGGTTGACGAACGAGGTCAGACAGGAGTCTCCCTGGACTATGATGTTTGCGGATGATATTGTGATTTGTGGTGAGAGTAGGGAGCAGGTTGAGAAGAGCCTGGAGAGGTGGAGGTACACGCTGGAGAGAAGGGGAATAAAAGTCAGTATGAGTAAGACAGAGTACATGTGTGGGAATGAGAGGGAGGGCAGTGGAGGGGTGCGGTTGCAGGGAGAAGAGGTGGAGAAGGTAGAGGAGTTCATGTACCTGGGGTCAACAGTGCAAAGTAATGAAGAGTGTGTTAGAGCAGTGAAGAAAAGAGAGCAGGCAGGGTGGAGTGAGTGGAGAAGAGTGATAGCAGGAGTGATTTGTGATAGAAGCGTATCTGTGAGAGTGAAAGGAAAAGTTTATAGGACTGTGGTGAGACCTGAGATGTTGTATGGTTTAGAGACAGTGGCATTGAGTAAAAGACAGGAGGTGGAGCTGGAGGTAGCAGAGCTAAAGATGTTGAGGTTTTCGTTGGGAGTAACGATGATGGACAGGATTAGAAATGAGTTTATTAGAGGGACAGCGCATGTAGGACGTTTTGGAGACAAGGTGAGGGAGGCGAGATTGAGATGGTTAGGACATGTGCAGAGGAGGGACATGGGGTATATCAATAGGGGAATGTTGAGGATGGAGCCATCAGGAAGGAGGAAAAGAGGAAGACCAAGGAGGAGGTTTATGGATATCGTATGGAGACTGATGATCCACTGTGGCGACCCCTAAGGGGAGAAACTGAAAGAAGATGAAGAAAAAGTTCTCAAGGGACAATACTATAGGAATTAAACTTGGATATATTTTAGAGGAGTCAATCTGCAGTTTGTGTAGCAGTACAGATTTACTGTCCTCTGAAAATAACTCAACATAAACGCTTTTGCACCTGACACACAGCACACGATAGACACAGATTCACAGCCTGTGCTGTATTACGAGCTCCTGGAAGTAGTTATGCGGGCCGTGTCCAAGCTAGAGTTAGCTTGGGTGGACAAAAAAATGGAAGCAGTGCACACCCAGTAAGCTGGATGAGCGTTTTCTGTGCCCGCATCGCAGCCTCCATGCAAGGCCTACCCTAATCTGCACACTGAGGTATCTTGGTCCTGGGAGACCCCATATGCGGCCCGGACCTTGACCTCGTAGTATGCGAACATTGTTGGGTTCAAGGAGTGCAGCTATGAGACGATGCCAAGGGTAGAAGAGACACTAGCTAGCTATCTCTCCCCTGGTATAGCATAATCGCTTAAAGCCCCGATATTGCCTACTAAACCATTGAGAGCCAATTCGGTCCTAGTAGGCAAGGCTTACACAGCAGCGGGTCAGGTTGCGCGTTGCCTCCACATGATGAGTGTGTTGCAGGCATACCAGGCTGACCTGCTGCAAGAGATGGACGAGGGATTCAGCTCTGGGGCTGACGATTTAAGGAGTTACGTCGCGCTGCCGACCTAACCCTTAGGGCCACCAAAGAAGCCTAATAACCTAAAGGCATCTGTGGCTCGACAGGGACAGGGCCTTCTTTTTACACCTACTTAGGAAGAACATTCTTGAAATGTATCAGTCAGGATTTCGGCCTTATCATAGCACAGAGATGGCGTTGCTTAAAGTGGTCAATGACCTGTTACTGGCTTCTGGTCAGGGTTTTGTCTCCTTACTTGTGTTGCAGCTTTTTACACCATTTATCTTACTATCCTGCTTGCTAGACTAGAAAACTAGAATCCTGGCTCAGGTCTTATTTGACTGATCGCTATCAGTTTGTTGATGTAAATTCAATTTAATTCAATTCATTTTTATTTGTATAGCGCTTTTAACAATGAACATTGTCTCAGAGCAGCTTCACACAGATAATGTGGTGATTAAAAGTGAATATGTTCTTTATAAGTATGTTTGTCCCTGATGAGCAACTGTGGCAAGGAAAAACTTCCTGAGATGGCATAAGGAAGAAACCTTGAGAGGAACCAGACTCAAGAGGGAACCCATCCTCATCTGGGTTGCACCAAATGTCCATTTGAAGCTCCCGAGTCAGTGCAGCAGACCGCCGACACCAACTACAGTCCAATCCATTCTCAAAGCACCCGTTCTACTCTGGAATTTCATGGAACCACCCAAGGTGTTGATGAGATACCGTCCCAAGCTGCACAGTTCTGCAAGTATCTGTCTTAGGCCCACTACTTCTCTTAGTATATGTTGCCTCTGGGTGAATTTACACATAAACATTTATTAGCTTCCTTTGCTATGCTGATGATGCACAGCTGTACATTTCAGCAAAGCCAGATGAGAGAGATCAGCTTAACACTGTTGAGGAGTGTGTAAAGGACATTAGACAAGTCAAGTCAATTCAAGTAAAGTTTATTTCTATTGCGCTTTTTACAACAGACATTGTCTCAAAGCAGCTTTACAGAATTTAATAGTGAAGGTGAATGGTGTGTATTTATCCCTGATGAGCAGCCATGGTGACTGTGGCAAGAAAAAACTCTCTTAGATCTTATGAGGAAGAAACCTTGAGAGGAACCAGAGTCAAAAGAGAACCCATCCTCATTTGAGTGACATCAAGACTGTGATTATGGTCTTTAAACACTACAGAACACTGAAGAGTAAGAACTAATATGAGCACTGGAGTGTAAGATTATGAGTAATGATCTTTCTACAGTCTTATACAGTCATTGGTGGTTATAAAACTAGGAGCTACTGAGCAACTCATACAGTTCTCTCTTACAGACCTGTTAGCTTGTCTTTAGGAAGCCCTCCTATCCTCCACTCATTACCTGTATTAATTTAACCTGTTTGAACTCATTACCTGTATAAAAGACACCTGTCCACACACTCAATCAATCAGACTCCAACCTCTCCACTATGGGCAAGACCAAAGAGCTGTCTAAGGGCATTAGGGATAAAATTGAAGACCTGCACATGGCTGGGATAGGTTACAGGACAATAGGCAAGCAGCATGGTTAGAAGACAACAACTGATGGTGCAATTATTAGAAGTGAATCTCCCTCGGACTGGGGCTCCATGCAAGATCTCGCCTCGTGGAGTAATAATGATCCTGAGTAAGGTTTGGGATGAACCTACAGTTACACTGAAGGACCTGGTCAATGACCTGAAGAGAGCAGGGACCACAGTCTCAACGGTTACCATTAATAACACACTACACCGTCATGGATTAAAATCCTGCAGCACGTGGAAGGTCCCCCTGCTCAAGCCAGCACATGTCTAGGCCCGTCTAAAGTTTGCCAAAGACCATTTGGATGATCCAGAGGAGGCATTGGAGAAGGTCATGTGGTCAGATGAGACCAAAATTGAACTTTTTGGTATAAACTTCACTCGCCGTGTTTGGAGAAAGAATAAGAATGAGTACAATCCCAAGAACACTATCCCAACCGTGAAGCAGGGGGGTGGAAACATCAGGGGTGCTTTTCTGCAAAGGGGACAGGAGGACTGCACCGTATTGAGGGGAGGATGGATGGGGCCATGTATCGTGAGATTTTTGGGCAACCTCCTTCCCTCAGTAGGAGCATTGAAGATGGGGCGTGGCTAGGACTTCCAGCATAACAATGACAATGAGGAGTGGCTTCGTAAGAAGCATTTCAAGGTCCTGGAGTGGCCTAGCCTGAACCCAATAGAAAACCAATGGGGGGGGGAGCTGAAACCGTTGAAGCCGTTTATGTACTTAACCTGGATTGCCTGAATTGCCCACCCTTATCCTGGATGCTATTGTGCATTCAGTGCTTGATATAACATGTCAAGACTTGATGTCTTTATGAAGTATTTTTTTATAAAATAATGTTCCTTCTGTACAAAAAAAAGTCAGTGTTTTAGAGCTGGGAATCATTGCTGAAAAAAAAAGAAGAAAAATTTTCTTTAAAATTTTTTTTTAGCTACATCTCTCAACAGTTGGGCGTAAATAGAAATGTTTTGTTTATGCAAATATATAATAATAAATCATGATCGATTACTACAAAGCAGACACACCAGTGTAGCACATGATTGTGAAAGTGTTTGGCTTGTGTACTCTATATGTCATAAATCAAATCACCAGACTGTGCTATTCACCTGCTTGTATTTATCACATTGTCTTGCTTGATACATTGTGTGTGTGTGTGTGTGTGTGTGTGTGTGTGTGTGTGTGTGTGTGTGTGTGTGTGTGTGTGTGTGTGTGTGTGTGTTATCTAACCTTATCTAACCCTGACTTCTCAGTGAGCCAGATTTACCATAGTGCAGTTCCTCTCCCAGCTGCTCCCACAACACTGCGTGGGCACATTCATGCTCGTCCCAGGACATCTTGTTACTGCGCTCTTATCAGGGCCCTGCGGAACTTTTATTACTCAGAGGAACACCATGATAAGCCCACCAGAGGCCAGAGAAGACTCAAGAGACAAGGACTTTACCTCTTAGTCTCCGGAAAACCAGTTGAGTCATCAATCAGTTGGTCAAAACCACTGATCAGCCTCCAGGGATGTGTTTGCTATAGTGACTGAGCTTACAGTGCTCCTCCTTATTACTCTACATATGCTACTAAATGATCCCCAATTTTACACCTTTAAATGTTTGTATGCCTTTTTTTACCATATGTTTCGTAATTTCCTTTTTGGAAAGCTGGCGTGTTTTTCAGCACCCATCAGACAGCTGATTTTATGAGGTTTGTAATTATGTGCTATTGCTTTTGGATTAAAAAATAATAGAAATGCAGTTGGTACTGATCTCATGACTTCAATCCTGAGCAAAAAAAATGGACCATTCCCAAAATTGTGACACTCCTGTTCCACCATTTGTTCATACAAATGTACTCAATTGTTTAGAAAAACGCTAGGAATGGGGAAATTCTGTTTTATAGTCATCTTGCGCTCAAAAATAAATTTAATATAATGAATAAAATGTGTAATTTTACAATACAGAATATACAAAAAACTATTGTGTACAAGAATCTTTTTTTTATATATATATATATTTATATAATACAGGATCTGTTTAAATCTCAAAATTTCCTGATCAATGATTTGTTGTAGTTTTTTTTAAACCATTAAAAGCTTAATATATTGAATCTTTGTTTTTTATTACTAATTTCAAGTTTTAAATATATTTTTTGCTACAGTATTTTGCTACAGTATTAGCAGATACTTTAGCTAATTGTGAGCATTTCTTTCTACAACCCCAATTCCAAAAAAGAATTGGGACACAGTAAAATGTCGATAAAAACAGAATGCAATAATCTGCAAATCTCATAAACCCAAATTTTTATTAACAATAAAACATGAAAAACATATCAAATGTTTAAACTGAGAACATGTACCATTTTAAGACAAAAAAATAAGGTCAATTTGAATTTGATGGCTGCAAAAAGTCTCAAAAACTTTGGGACAGGGCAACAAATGTCTGGAAAAAAGTGTGTTAAAAAAAAATTGGAGAAACATTTTGCAACTAATTAGGTTCATTGGCAACAGGTAAGTAAGATGATTGGGTATAAATAGCACGACTGCCTGTAGTCTAGACCTTTAAAACCATTTTAAAACATTTGGTGCATCATGAAACGATAAACACAACAAAGGAAACACAGAACTGTTGAGCAGCTAGAATCCTGTATCAGACACCTGGGCAACATTGTTTGCCGAAAACTCCAGCAACTGGTCTTCTCAGTTCCCAGATGTATGCAGATAGAAGATGTGATGCTACACAGTGGGAAACATGATAAACTGTCCCAGCTTTTATGAGATGTATTGCAGCCATCAGATTCAAAATGACGTTTTTTTATTATTTTTATTAGAATGGTATATTTTCTCAGTTTAAACACTTGGTTTATTTTATTGCAAATTACAAAAGTAAAAAAGTGTCCCAACTTTTTTAGTTGTATAAAGATGTCCAGCGAATAGAATAAGAAAAGAGTCAACTTTTAAATGTATAAATAATTTAATAATCTTATAATTGTTTTTTTTTTTGGTAACCTTATAACAGGAAATACTACAGACTACATATCCGACTATATTATTTATAGAATTAAGATTTGTGCATCAAATAGAGTCGAAATAATTGGTATGATCTCGCACATGTTTATAGCTTTGTTTCAGTGGATCTTAAACACCAAACATGTGTACACACAAATTCCCAATTTCCTCAATGGTACACCAAGTGACTGTATACCAATTGAGTCTGTGTATAAGTGATAGTAACATCAGACACAGAGACTAGCTTCAGCTTTGGCATCTTCTCAGCATTAAAATCCCAAAATGCTCCATTTTATTTGGCAAAATTATTTCTTTTCAAAAAAAGCGTATACATTTTTCTTCATTATACACAATCTTAGATAAAGGTAATGCACTTACAAATAAAGTAGTGTACATGAAAATAAAATACAGCAAAGTAAATAAGAAAAGGCCACTACAAATTCGTCCCCAGTGCTTCCTAGTTCACCAGAGCAAACTCACACTGTATCTAGAAAACATGAGGAGGGGCGTATTCATTTGGGGTTAATGTGGTCATGGATGAACATCTGGACAGCTTCATTTCAGATACTACATAATGCTGGACTGAGCGCAAGGACTATTCTTCCCTATACACTGTAGACATTACAGGTGTGTGAAGGTGTGTTTAATTATAGCATTGGGGTTTCACACTGGAGTAAATGCAGGTTTGTCCTTTATTGCAGAGTCTGAGCCGAGGTTTACATGTTGAGATGCCATCATTACGGCTTTTCCTGAGCTACAAATGCCATTTTATCTCTGATGGCATTTCAGTGTCCGGATCTCGTGCCGGTCACGTTTCCAAGGTGCTCAGAGAGCCAGAGTTTCTGTACAAGTGGAATCCCAAAGAAGACTCTCACAGCTTCACTTTATACAGGACCGGAAACAGGGCAATGTCACACAGAGGTCTTTTTGGTGTCTGGTTTGGTCAAAAAGTAATCTCCTTCTCTATATATGAAACTGCACAGAAAACACAAAAATGCTTAATTGATTAGGATGAAACGGGACACGTCGCTTTCTTTATTTTCACTCGCATCACGTGTGGACATTATGACATTACCTGACTTTCCTGCAGTGTGGTTTCTTGGTGCTCTGTGTCTAAATTCTATTCTGAAAAGAAAAGAAAGAGTTCAATTGATCAAATTGAGTCTGATTGATGTTTAGCAGATGCTACACATTAAATGCCATGTGCAAACCAGGGATGTGTGTGTGTGTGTGTGTGTGTGTGTGTGTGTGTGTGTGTGTGTGTGTGTGTGTGTGTGTGTGTGTGTGTGTGTGTGTGTGAGGGAGTAAGAGTGTGCTGTGGGATTGTCATCTTTTCTGAAAACCTTTTAAAGGTCATTAAAGGGATGTTAACAGGCCATGTGATGTAACCACACACACACACACACACACACACACACACACACACACACACACACACACACACACACACACACACACAACGTAATTAGTTTCATCTGCCTCATCTACTGGGTTTTAGAAACAGTGTATGAACAATATTTTTTCTGACTCGTATCAGATTGGTCACGGGTCACATGGCTGTGGTCATTTGTCAGCTGTTTTACACAAAAAATGGAAAGTGGTTCAATTACTTCATATTAATCTGGTTTTTTCCCAAAATGTGATAGAATATATGAAAATAAGTTGATCTACATTCTGCCAGCATCACAATTTTCCTGTAATTGATGAATATTTGGTGGTATGATGATACAGTGCTGATATTATTAGATATTGCAATACACCTTAAATTTTTATTTAACATAAAATATACATATTTATAAAAAACATTTTTAATAGAAAAACTGACTGGATTTGGCTGATTTGATGTTGATTAAATAATATCTTTACAGCTGCAAAATGTTGTTTTTTTTTTTAACAATTATTATTATTATTATTATTATTTCAAAAGAAACTTTTACAGATAAATGGCTTTCTATTAATAAACCATTTACGCCTACATTTCATATTTTCTCATATTTTTTTTTCATGTTTATTGTACTTAAAATTGCAGGATGTTCAAATTAATAATAAATAAAACAAAGATTTTTAACATTCAACAATCAGGAAAATTATATTACTATATATATATATATATATATATATATATATATATATTACTACTACTACTACTACTAATAATAATAATCATAGTAATTTAAAAAAGGAAACATTTCTTTTTTTTAAGTACTGTGAAAACACCAAATAGTCTTTTGAACTAAAGAAGTTTATGTAAATATACAACACCTTTCCAAAGTTTATGGTTTTTGAGACACGTGTATTTTTATGTTTATATGCAAAAAACTGGACAGTGAAAGACGTTCTGTGGTTTAGATGAGTGCAAATGTGACATTTTTGAAAGACAGAACAGTAGAGAATGATGTAATCAAGCTGCCTCAACCCTTCAGTCAAACATGGAGGTGAAATTTTAATGGTTTGGAGTTGTTTTGGAGCAGGGAAAGGTGGAAACTTATTCCGGGTGAAAGAAATCTTAAATAAATGTGGCTCCTATTCCATACTTCAACACCATGCGATTCCGTCTGGACTGCGACTTCACCGTACAACAATACAATGAGTTCTAAGAGTTATTTAGAAAGCAAGTAGTCGTCTGGAGTGATATCTATCATGAAATGTTCTGCCCAGTCACTGCACCTAAATCCTTCTGAACTGCTCTGGGATGAACTGGAAGGTCAGAAGGAAATCTCCAACTAGTGAAGAACACATTTGGCAGGTTTTAAAAGTGTTTTAGCTGAATGTTCATGTTGAGGGAGGATCTGGCCATTTATATGATTATATATAGTAATACGTATTGTATATTGTTGAAATGCATTTCATTGATAAATGATATAGTAGTTACAGCTCCCACCCTCAGTGATAAATAGGAATATAATACACTATAAATATGACCTGAAATGAACAAAGAGCTGAATGTTGGACGGTGTTGTATGGGTAGAAAGTAAAAATGTAATTTCCCTAATTGCAACAATTTGAATGTGAAAAGAAAGTCGGGCTCTTAACCATTTTCCTTCAGGTTCCAGGTAAAAACTTCACATCTAAAGTACTCTCAATTTGGATTCATCTATGACATTACCAATAGAACAATTGAGACATCACACTGTGAAGCACTAACCATTTCCCTCAGGATGGATGTACTATTGAGTGCTAATGGCATGCAGATTCCATTTTCTCACAATGCTGAGAAAAAGCATGAGAAAAGTGTCCAGGCTCAGACACTTACAGAACACTGCAGTTCAATGCATCACTATCACTGAATTATTCCTTCTAGTGGTACATAGAGCTCTTTTAGAAAGTCTTACCTTTCCGTGTGGACTTGGACTGACTGGCTGGCACTGGGTTCATCTCTGCTGGTAGTCCCACATATACCCCACCATAGTTCCTACAGGAAACCACACATACATCATACACTAAAATACAGTACATAAAGTCTGAGCCTAATACTGTAAAATGATGTGCCTAGGTCACTTTGTCACACTGACCTTCTCTTCTCATCGTCTTGTGACAGGTCTTCTGTCCTGTTACAAATAACAAGTTCATATTAGAGTTTTTAATCATCTCCAATCCTGCAGTTCTCCATAAAAAGTGTTATGTTGAAAGCACAGCTATGAGTCATCACACACAGCGAGACAGTCGTGCAAGTGAAAAAATGGGTGTGAATTCTGCTCTGAGTTTTGAATAAGAAGCACATTATGTTTGCAAAGAAATCTTTAATAACTATCCTTAATGGCTGAGATTTGCACTGAATACCTCAATTTTCTTTTTCCCACCAACATGGAGGAAGCAAAGCTGTATTTCTTTTAAACATTATAAGATATTAATTCAATGCAACTTGATTTGTATTACACTGTTACTAATGGACATTATCCCACAGCAGCTTTACAGATAGAGTTAACATCTGTAATGACAAATATAGATTTTTGCTTTATAAATCTATAGTAGACTATACAATAATCTCTGTACTATAATGTAATCTGTATATTATTGTATACTATACTATGCTGTCATCTCTATACTGTATTGTACTGTAATCTCTATACTATACTACAATGTGCTGCACTTTACATTACAGCATATGCAATACTCTATACTATACGGTAATCTTTATACTATAATTTACTATTGTATAATTTCTATACTATACTGTATTGTATTGTAATCTGTATATAATACTATACTATACGGTAGTAAATTTGAATCTCTATTCTATAATATACAATAATGAAATCTCTATACAGCACTATACTATACTGTAATGTAATCTCTATACTATAATGAAATCTATATACTATACTATACTATACTATACAGCACTATACTGTACTGTAATCTCTATACTATAATGAAATCTATATACTATACTATACAGCACTATACTGTACTGTAATCTCTATACTATAATGAAATCTATATACTATACTATACTATACTATACTATACTATGCTATACTATATTATACAGCACTATACTGTACTGTGATACCTATGCTATAATGAAATTTATATACTATATTAAACTATACAATGCTATACTGTACTATACTATACTGTAATCTCTATACAAGAATGAAATCTGTATACTATACTCTACTATACTATACTATGCTGTAATCTCTATACTATAATAAAATCTGTATACTATACTATACTATATTATACTATACTATACTATACTGTATTCTCTATACTTTACTATACTACAGTGTATTCTCTATACTATACTATACTATTCTATATTATATTATACTATACTATACTATATTATACTATACTATAATACAATCTGTTTACTATACTATACTATACTATACTATACTATATTATACTATACTATATTACAATCTGTTTACTATACTATACTATACTACAGTGTATTCTCTATACTATACTATACTATACTATACTATACTATACTATACTATACTATATTATACTATACTATATTACAATCTGTTTACTATACTATACTATACTACAGTGTATTCTCTATACTATACTATACTATACTATACTATACTATACTATACTATACTATACTGTATTCCCTATACTATACTATACTACAGTGTATTATATACTATACTATACTATATTATACTATGCTATAATACAATCTGTTTATTATACTATACTATACTGTATTCTCTATACTCTATACTATACTATACTATACTATACTATACTATACTATACTATACTATACTATACTGTATTCCCTATACTATACTATACTACAGTGTATTATATACTATACTATACTATATTATACTATGCTATAATACAATCTGTTTATTATACTATACTATACTGTATTCTCTATACTATACTATAGAAAAATCTGTTTACTATACTATACTATACTACAGTGTATTCTTTATACTATACTATACTATATTATACTATGCTATAATACAATCTGTTTATTATACTATACTATACTGTATTCTCTATACTATACTATACTACAGTGTATTCTATACTATACTATACTATATTATACTATGCTATAATACAATCTGTTTATTATACTATACTATACTGTATTCTCTATACTATACTATACTACAGTGTATTCTTTATACTATACTATACTATATTATGTTATACTATACTATAATACAATCTGTTTACTATACTATACTATACTACAGTGTATTCTCTATACTATACTATACTATATTATATTATACTATGCTATAATACAATCTGTTTATTATACTATACTATACTGTATTCTCTATACTATACTATAGAAAAATCTGTTTACTATACTATACTATACTATACTATACTATATTATGTTATACTATACTATAATACAATCTGTTTACTATACTATACTACAGTGTATTCTCTATACTATACTATACTATATTATGTTATACTATACTATAATACAATCTGTTTACTATACTATACTATACTATACTACAGTGTATTCTCTATACTATACTATACTATATTATGTTATACTATACTATAATACAATCTGTTTACTATACTATACTATACTATACTACAGTGTATTCTCTATACTATACTATACTATATTATGTTATACTATACTATAATACAATCTGTTTACTATACTATACTATACTACAGTGTATTCTCTATACTATACTATACTATATTATGTTATACTATACTATAATACAATCTGTTTACTATACTATACTATACTACAGTGTATTCTCTATACTATACTATACTATACTATACTATACTATACTATATTATACTATACTATACTATACTATACTATACTATACTATACTATACTGTATTCCCTATACTATACTATACTACAGTGTATTCTATACTATACTATACTATATTATACTATGCTATAATACAATCTGTTTATTATACTATACTATACTATACTATACTATACTATACTATACTATACTATACTGTATTCTCTATACTATACTATAGAAAAATCTGTATACTATACTATATTATACTGTATTCTCTATACTATAATGAAGGGATGATATAATTGAAGGGATGATGATAAATGTCATCAGTGCCTATGCTCCACAAGTTGGCTGTGAGATGGAGGAGAAGGAAAGATTCTGGAGTGAATTAGATGAAGTGGTAGATGGTGTACCTAGGAAAGAACGGTTGGTGATTGGGGCGGACTTTAATGGGCATGTAGGTGAAGGGAACAGAGGTGACGAGGAGGTGATGGGTAGGTATGGTTTTAAGGAGAGGAATGTGGAAGGGCAGATGGTGGTAGATTTTGCTAAAAGGATGGAAATGGCAGTGGTGAACACTTATTTTAAGAAGAAGGAGGATCATAGGGTGACGTATAAGAGTGGAGGAAGGTGCACACAGGTGGACTATGTGCTATGCAGGAGATGCAACCTGAAGGAGATTGGCGACTGTAAGGTGTTGGCAGGGGACAGTGTAGCTAGACAGCATAGGATGGTGGTCTGTAGGATGGTTTTGGAGGCGAAGAAGAAGAGGAGGAGAGCGAGGACTGAAAGAAGAATAAGATGGTGGAAACTGAAGGAGGAAGAGTGTAATGTGAGGTTCAGGGAAGAGGTCAGAGAGAGGCTCAGTGGTGTTAAGGAGGTGTTGGATGATTGGGCAACTACTGCAGGAGTGATGAGGGAGGCAGCTAGAAAAGTACTTGGTGTGACATCTGGAAATAGAAAGGAAGACAAGGAGACGTGGTGGTGGAATGAGGAAGTGCAGGAGAGCATAAGGAGAAAGAGGTTGGCAAAACAGAAGTGGGATAGACAGAGTGATGAGAAAAGTAGGCAGGAGTACAAGGAGATGCGGCAGCAGGTTAAGAGGGATGTGGCGAAAGCCAAGGAAAAGGCATATGAGGAGCTGTATGAGAGGTTGGACACTAAGGAAGGAGAAAAGGATTTGTACCGATTGGCCAGGCAGAGGGACCGAGCTGGAAAGGATGTACTGCAAGTTAGAGCAGTAAAGGATGGAGAGGGAAATGTGTTGACTAGTGAGGAGAGTGTGTTGAGAAGGTGGAGGGAGTATTTTGAGCAGCTGATGAATGAGGAAAATCAGAGAGAGAGAAGGTTGGATGATGTGGAGTTGGTGAAGCAGGATGTAGATAGGATTAGTAAGGAGGAAGTAAGAGCAGCGATTAAGAGGATGAAGAGTGGAAAGTCGGTTGGACCAGATGACATACCGGTAGAAGCGTGGAGATGTTTAGGAGAGATGGCAGTGGAGTTTTTGACCAGATTGTTTAACAGGATTTTGGAAGGTGAGAAGATGCCTGAGGAATGGAGAAGAAGTGTGCTGGTACCGATCTTTAAGCATAAAGGAGATGTGCAGACCTGCAGTAACTACAGGGGTATTAAGTTGATCAGTCACACCATGAAGTTATGGGAAAGAGTAGTGGAAGCCAGGCTGAGAGAAGAGGTGACCATCTGTGAGCAACAGTATGGTTTCATGCCGAGAAAGAGCACCACAGATGCCTTATTTGCTTTGAGAATGTTGATGGAGAAGTATAGAGAAGGACAGAAGGAATTGCATTGTGTATTTGTGGATTTAGAGAAGGCGTACGACAGGGTGCCAAGAGAGGAGTTATGGTATTGTATGAGGAAGTCAGGTGTGTCAGAGAAGTATGTGAGGGTGGTGCAGGACATGTATGAGGACAGTGTGACGGCAGTGAAGTGTGCAGTAGGTACGACAGACTGGTTTAGAGTGAAGGTTGGACTGCATCAAGGATCGGCCCTGAGCCCTTTCCTGTTTGCAGTGGTGATGGACAGGTTGACGGACGAGGTCAGACAGGAGTCTCCCTGGACTATGATGTTTGCGGATGATATTGTGATTTGTTGTGAGAGTAGGGAGCAGGTTGAGAAGAGCCTGGAGAGGTGGAGATATGCGCTGGAGAGAAGGGGAATGAAACTCAGTAGGAGTAAGACAGAGTACATGTGTGTGAATGAGAGGGAGGGCAGTGGAGTGGTGCGGTTGCAGGGAGAAGAGCTTCAGAAGGTGGAGGAATTCAGGTACCTGGGGTCAACAGTGCAAAGTAATGGAGAGTGTGTTAGAGAAGTGAAGAAAAGAGTGCAGGCAGGGTGGAGTGGGTGGAGAAGAGTGACAGGAGTGATTTGTGATAGTAGGGTATCTGCAAAATTGAAAGGAAAAGTTTATAGGACTGTGGTGAGACCTGCAATGTTGTATGGTTTAGAGACAGTGGCATTGAGTAAAAGACAGGAGGTGGAGCTGGAGGTAGCAGAGCTGAAGATGTTGAGGTTTTCGTTGGGAGTGACGAGGATGGATAAGATTAGAAATGAGTTTATTAGAGGGACAGCGCATGTAGGATGTTTTGGTGACAAGGTGAGGGAGGCGAGATTGAGATGGTTTGGACATGTGCAGAGGAGGGACATGAATTATATTGGTAGAAGAATGCTGAGGATGGAGCCACCAGGTAGGAGGAAAAGAGGAAGGCCAAGAAGGAGGTTCATGGATGTGGTGAGGGAAGACATGCAGGTAGTTGGTGTAAAAGAGGCAGATGTAGAGGACAGGGTGGTATGGAGACGGATGATCCGCTGTGGCGACCCCTAATGGGAGCAGCCGAAAGAAGAAGAAGAAGAAGATTCTCTATACTATAATGAAATCTGTATACTATACTATACTGTGCTATACTATAATGAAATCTGTATACTATACTATACTATACTATGCTATACTCTACTGTACTATACTGTAATCCCTATACCATAATGAAATCTGTATACTATACTATTCTATACAATATTATACTGTAATCTCTATACTATACTTTACTATACTATTTAGTAATCTCTATACTATAATGAAATCTGTATACTACACTGTACCAAAAATGTACTGTACTATGCTATAGTATGCTATACTGTAATCTCTACTAGAATGAAATCTGTATACTATACTTTACTGAACTAAACTATACTGTAATATCTATACTGTAATGAAATCTGTATACTATACTATTCTATACTATATTTTGCAGTAATCGCTATACTATAATGAAATCTGTATACTATATTGTACTATAATGTAATATACTTTACTATACTATGCTATAGTATGTTATTTTTTAATCTCTACTATAATGCAATCTGTACATTATAGTGTACTATACTATACTATACTGTAATCGCTATAATATAATGAAATCTGCAAAATATTCTATACTGTTCTATACAATACTGTATTCTCTATACTATAATGAAATCCGAATACTATACTATGCTATACTATGCTGTAATCGCTATACTATTATGAAATCTGTATACTATACTATACTATACTATACTATACTATACTATACTATACTATACTGTACTATACTATACTATACTACACTATGCTGTAATGTCTATACTGTAATGAAATCTGTATTTACATCTGTATGTACAACATTTTAAGAATTCATTATATTTCCACTTAAAGATGGGTCGCATACCTCTACATTTATAAACTAATCTACTATTGGCATAAAAACATGCTAAATTGTAATCAGTGCTACGTTTGTCATTGAAAAAAAAAGGTTAAATGTGAGTCTTGTTTCTAATTATTGATGGATCTCTGCATGGGGTAACATCAGCACAGAGACTGGTTTATTTAATTCATTCTCTTATGGTTTGCATCACAAGGCATTTTTCTCAGTTTTGATCATAGAGTGATGGCACAGGAGCACTGAAGACATGCTAACACACAGTATCTGTTTACAGCCTACATATTGTTTATTGAGTTTTACTATCAGGTTAATATTCACTCAAACATCAATGAATACAAAAGCTAATGCGTTATAATTAAGTAATATGACTTCAGGCATACAACCCTTATTTGTTCATGTTAATAATGCATTTACATATATTTGCATTGCATTTGACAGATGCCCTTGTCCAGAAAGACTTATAATTATCTAGACCTTGCTCAAGGGCCCAGGAGTGGAAGCTTGGTGGTGCTGGGATTTAAACTCACAACCTTCCCATCAAAAGTCCAGTGTTGTAACCAATTAGCTTCCACATCTATTTCTAAAATTAAATCATATTACTGATGTGTTGAATGTTGCATTAATTAGTGAAGCTTGGCCAGGGTGGATTCAGGGTCCACAGGAACCGCAGTGGAACACACATAGTCAGCTCCAGGTTTACCTTTGGCGTGAATGCATGCTGCTGCAAGCTGTGATTTTAATCTCTCTCAGGACTTCGTTTTGCTAAATGTTTAATACCCAGAGAGATTTACTGAATTAGTGTGTGTGTGTGTGTGTGTGTGTCTCATGGGTATAGAGTGCACTTGCCTGCACGTACGTGTGTGCGTGGTTGTGCGTGCGATCGTCCATGTGTTTAAGTGTGTGTAGGACATTGTGTGGGTGTCATGGGGACAGAATGAAACTCTACAGTCCCTGGATAAATTTCAATTCAAGCATTTCGATGATCATAACAAACTGGACCTTGAACATTGAAAATTCTATCTAAGACTTTTGTTTCTCTGAATAATATCATAACATTGAACGGTGCGTTTTCAATCGCTTGTACACTTACACATCTTTCGCAGCCTCCGCAGGACCTGTGAAGAAGAAAGTAGAAAGCAAACCATAATTAGTCTGATTATGTGTTGAAATAAAAATATTCTCGATACTAGAGTGCGCTGTGGGATTTGGATGTGCATTTGATTGTGAATTTAAAAGTATGTTTGTGTGTGTGGGGTATATTACAGCTTTTTTTTACAGGTTAAAAAGATGTTGAAGGACTCAAACTGCACTCTCAACTGTTTCCTGCTCACTCACCGAGCACTTGACTTTGGCATGTAGAACACACTGTAAAGCCCTAACAGAGCCATGTTATAAACAGTGTTCTGAGATATTGACTCACTATCCAGTCAGTAGCTCTTATATATTGAATAAGAGAAACATATATTCAAAATAATCATATTTTTTTGATGCATTACTGCACTGCACTGATATTTATACAGTATAAAGTGACACACACACATGCAGTATGACCAAACTACATTTTCTACAATTCAATCCTATAGTTGGAATGCTTAGCTTTGGCAACCCGGGGCAATTCTAAAATCTAGTGTCTAGTGCTACAAAAGTGTGATTGTATAGTGATTCGTTTTTGACCCAGTGTGGAGAAGGAAGCTAAAACAATGATGCCTGTTGATGTACTGCATGCAGGCTGCTGCTGCAAGACAGGAACCGTGCAATGAATATTATAAAGACACAGTGCCTTTCTTTACGGGCTTGGCCTCTCAGAAGAGGACGGTCTTTGTGTATATGAGTGTAAACTTACAGTAAGCATACAGTGAGACACCAAGACAAGAAGAAGGGTGAGGGGGGGGAGTAGGTCATTTCACCAGGGTCAGGACATGTAACCAGGCAACATCTTGTATAAAAGAAATCCAATGGCCAAAAAGTGTTTTTCAAGAACAGATGGAATTGTCCTCTGTGGACACAACGCTTTCTGGGTAAACTATTATAGGCGCTTAGAAAAGCATCGCTATGGCTGGTGAAGGCTGATAAAAAGCCGTTCGAGTTCCAAAAAACTCCTCTGTACAGGACGAGGAACAAACACTGAGTAGCAGTTGTGCTTCAGAAACGTCTCAGCTGTTGTCGAATCACCATGGAAGCAGCATGACAACGAGAGCACGAGTCTCAACTTAACGGCAGAGCAGAACTTATTTTAGGGCTTTATGCAAAGTTTTGGATTGAAGAACACAAACTACAACTATTAAATTTAGTGATGTGACAGTACTGAAAACAAGGGCAGATAAAGGAAACACACACACACACACACACACACACAAATATGCACAGACCTCATAAATCAAAGCTCTTCCACAAATACCACAGCTTCCAAAATCTCTCTCTACTGAAAACAATGGAGAATCACACACTCTGCATCAGGACAAACTGCATGACTCTTCCGTGACTCCTCGTCTGGAAACTTACTTCACTTACACTTAGAAAAAAAAACCCATTCCACAGTCAACAGCACGACTGCATGCGTACCCAGGAGCACCTGCAGCTCTGCCCCACACAGGGCATTATCCTGCCTGAGACATCGTGACTTACTGGCAATATAAGAAATCCTACATGGCTTCTTTCACTTATTACATTCACACACGAAACACAAACACACACACACACACACACACACACACACACACACACACACACACACACACACACACACACACACGACTTTGCAGATGCACTCTAAAGTACTAACACCATCACAAATGCACTCACCTCCCGCTGTGGTATTAGCGGCAGAGGAATTTCCACAACCCATCCCAGTCTGCCCTGCTCACAGAACAGCACGGTGGAAAGAGAGATCAGCGGCAAGAGAACGACAAACCCAGGAAAACGCAAAAAAAAGAAAGATAGAAAGATGAATGGAGGACTTCTTTGCTTAGTTCTTTTCTCTCTTTTTCTATCCCTCTCCCTCAGCCTGGAACGATCTGCACTGGCATATTGGGGGGCAAAGAGAAAGCGAGAAAGAGAGAGAGAGAGAGAGAGAGAGAGAGAGAGAGAGAGAGAGAGAGAGAGAGAGAGGAGGGAGGGAAGGAGATGCTCTTCCCTCACACAATTTGCTCGACTCTGCCTCCCTGACAGGGTTGCCATAGAAACAAGGGCTGAAGGGAAGGTAGAGTTGCGAATGGAAAGCCTTACAGTAAATGTGGGTTTACAGGAGAATTGAAACACTGTGTAACGTACATTACGCTCATAACCCCCTGACCTGAATCCGGGACAGGGATGAGAAAAGCCAAGCGTATACGCTGTCTCATAAAATGTCACTCCAGGCCAAAGCTTCAAGCAATGCGGTAGCACACGAAGTCCTTTTTACTCAAAGATTTTTGATAATTGATTATTAATAAAAGTGCATGTGAATTTTATGTGATCTTCAGGTACCTCCTTTATTTCTTGGAGATAACTCATTATAACCCCCGCATTTTCTAAATCTTTTGATGTATCTGGAAAAGTCGTGGCACACTTATTTTATATTGTATATTGAATATACCTTATTCAATACAATATGCTAAATTAGTCCTGACCCATGGATCATTAACAGCAGTTTGAGCTACAGGAGCTCGTCTGTTGGATCGGACCACACGGACCAGCCTTCGCTCCCCACGTGCATCAATGATCCTCGTCCACCCACGACCCTGTCGCCGGTTCATCACTGTTCCTTCCTTGGAGCACTTTTGATAGATTCTGACCACTGCAGACCAGGAACATCCCACAAGAGCTACAGTTTTTTGTGGAAAACTCGCACATTTTTCCTGCTTTTAACATCAACTTTAAGGTCAAAATGTTTGTGATGTGCCAATGATGAAGAGATAATCAGTGGTTTTTACTCACCGGTCATAATGTTATAATGTCTTATCAATGTATGTTATGCCTGATGGGTGTACATACGTATATACATATAATAAACATATAAAAGGAGAGCAAAGTATGAGGTACAGGTGCAGAGACCAGCTTGGTGCTCTAATTGGTCTAAGAATGTGAAGACAGTAAAGACCCAAAAAAATGTGATACCCCTAAAAATTTTAAATCAGAAAATCTGAAATTAAAAATTATTTTAAACAATTTCTGTCTGGAAAAATGGGCAAAAACACCTGCACAGTAATGTGAGAAGAGGTATATGAAATACATTGTTTCCCACTGTAAGTTTAGTAAATAAAAGCTGACCTAAATATATATTCTTAACTATTATTGTGAAATGATCTTTTATGACCTAATGCAGGAAATGACATCATGTTGTGACAAATTGAATTTAAACTTCTGGACTCGTTCTTCTTATATGTTCATTATTTTGTCGGCGCAGGACTGCAGTTTGCATGAACAGTTTTTCCATTTGGAGAGATTTCAGACTTCACTACATTTCAAAGATAAATATTGGATTTTTTACTTAATGGCATTTTGTGAAATTTGTCATTGAGTAACAAATAGTTTTGTATTTATGAGTGGATAAAAATGTAACTGGTCAAATCAGACCATCGACAGCAAGCAGAACATTTTGAGAAGAATAAATGAGGTTGAGTAGCTCATTTTAACCATAATAAATTATTTGCATACTTAAGTACATTTGAAGGCAAATACTTTTTTACTTTTACTAAAGGGAACACTTTTACTTGTGGAATATTTTAGCTACTTTAACTACATGATTTGTGTTCTTTGTCCACCACTGCTTTTGAGTCTGGTTTCTCTCAAGGTTTCTTCCTCATGCCATCTCAGGGAGTTTTTTCTTTTACATTTGCGGCATTTGGCAGACGCCCTTATCCAGAGCGACTTACAACTGAGCAGGGGAGGGTTTTAGGGCTTTGCTCAAGGGCCCAGTGGTGGCAGCTTGGTGGTGGTGGGATTTGATCCTGTGATCTCCTGATCCAAAGCCCAATGCCTTAACCACTTAACTACCACCTCCCTCGCACGATACTTGCTCACTTATTAGGAAACAATTAAAAAGGATACGAAACAAACGTATAGGCAATAAACTTAAATTGTAACTTTATAACCAGTTTATCTCCGTAAAGCTGCTTTGAAGACAATGTAGAAATGTTAAAAGCGCCCCTACAGATGATTCAAAAAATTATTGAATTCAATGGAATTGAATATTGACATTATTAAGCTCCGCCCAGAAATGCCAAAGAGGAATTCATTTTCTTCGGAATAAATGAAAGACAAAGAGACATGGAAGTTTATTTATCTTACAGTAATCACCCCATTTAATTACAGTTATTATGATATATAGTTACGATTTACAGCTTTACAATGGCGGGTTAATGTGTAAAAAAAAAAAGGAATACACAATAAACAGCAGTAAGATACATTAAAAACATTCGTTCATATTTTGTTCAATTTACTGCATTTTGTTCATCTTTTTGGTTTTATTTTTAGACACAAACGCAATACTCAACATCCTTAGTTTCCCAGAACCTCTAATTTGTCTTTTTGTGTGTGTGTGTGTGTGTGTGTGTGTGTGTGTGTGTGTGTGTGTGTGTGTGTGTGTGTGTGTGTGTGTGTGTGTGCGTGTTTTCTGCACTTTTTCTTTGTTTTTTTTTGTTTTTTTGGTGCCCCAACAAGTTAAAGTGTGATTAGTGCCACTCTGAACCACTTCCTGAAAGATATCCAAAGTTTATAGAGTTAATAGCATGGTGAGGTGGTGGTTTAGTGTTTAAGACATCGGACTTTGTATCTGAAGGTCACGAGTTCAAATCCCAGCCACACCAATCTGCCGCTCCTGGGCTGTAATTCTCTCTGGAAAAGTGCGTCTGCCAAATGCAATAAATGTAACATCTATAAACCAGTGTTCACTTTCCCACATTTCAACATACCACTTGGCTGGTGTGGATGAAAAGGTCATTTTAAGGTTATCAACACACTTTTATGGGCTTGTTAAACTTGTAGATGCTGGTGCAGAGTGACCTCAGGTAGCATGAGCACACACTTCCTCGGGTCTCAACAGACTCGACTATTTATATCAGTAAATAGAAATCACAGTGTTTTTTATTATTTATGATGATAGATGATAATACATGACTATTTGATTACCGTGAGATAGTTTAGGAAATAGTATGTTTGGTTACTCCAGTTAAAGTACTGCAGCATTGCTTTACCTTTGACTGTTACTTATCAGTGATGTTCCAGATGTTTGATTGTAAACTAGTGTACTTCATGGTATTCTCAGTGATTTTACTGTGGGACTGAGAGCTAGAATGTATGAAAGAAGAATTGCCTTTACTGAATTCCCAGTTTCTTTAACAGGCCATACAGGAGCCAGTTGTCCAAATTTGGCCACTGGCTTTTAGGGGAGTCTGCTTGCAAACAACACAAAAATGCCTGTGACACAAAAGTGTTATCTAAAAAAAGAAAGGTAAAATTTTACATTGGAATTCTTACCCTTGAAAATGAACCTCACAAATCATCTGAATTGGATCTGCCTGGGTCTGGCAAAATGAACCAGTTCTCGGGTGGCTTGCACTACAGCCTTAGCATACAAAAGAGCAACTTTTGGCTGCAGACAACCATGCCAGAGGGAGTGTGTGTGCTCTTTGATAAAGTCAGGGCATCTGAAAGAGAAAACACTTGCAAATTGGCAACCACTGGTGTGAAATAGTCTCCAAGTGGGATCTGATGTACCTTTTACTTTTTTTTACACCAGTTGACAATGAGCGTTACGATTACATTTTGCACCTCGGTTGACGATGTCATTAAGCTCAACATTCCTGACATTTTAGACATCTTTGCTGTTAGATGTGGATCTGCCAAATGCATTAATGTAAATACAGGGGAAGGAAATGATTCAAGCTCTTCTTTAAAAACAAGCAAGAAAATTCAAATAAGATATATTTATAATGCTATAAAATAACTATAATTCTCTGAAATTACTCTTTACATGAAGGTAATGGATGCGAAACCAACCTAATCAAATGACGTTCCCTATAGCTGATTTGCTGTCACAACAAATCGGAAAAACAAAAAACGTAATGGCGTCAATCCGCCGGAATACTTCCTGAAATGCTGACTCAGCGACAAGGACGATATGGATGAAAAGATGTGGAGATTTTACAAAGTATGTTTTTTTCCATTTTTATAAACGATTTACACTTTAACACCAACAGTTGTTATGATTAAATCCGCCTTGATTTTGTAAAATATCAGTACTGCAGTTATGGGTGAATTAAATTAACTTAAATTTCCCGCCTTCTATAAAAAAATATTTAAAGTAAATTTGATTATTAAAAGATGTACTGACGGCTGACTAGGTTTTTCATGTTTTACAGACTGCGTGTTTGTTTTTCTTAAACAGCTTTTCATCTCGACGTACATTTTCCCTTGATAATATGCTAACTCTCATATTAGCGTATTAGCATATCATTGTGTTTCTATGATTTCTTCCCAAGACTTTAGGGGAGTTCCACTACCCCATCCCACAATCTGACTTTGAAGGACCCATGAAGGATTATTTAAAGTTAAAGCTGTGGGTATAATATGAGAACTTTATCCCACATTTAGACTGAAAATAGGACTGATGCCTTTTCTGAACTTTGAGCTTTGAGCAAATTCTCCTGTGATAAGTGACAAGTGATAACAGTGGACTTTTAATGAACCTCGTTTTTACTGCGTATTGGACCATCCACGACGCTTTCTTAAATTACATCCAATTCTCTTTTGCACACATCAGCAGTATACCGAACAGTCTTTGTTTGGCCAATAGAAATCGACTATTAATTAATTATTGATCTAATTCCAGGTGCATAGTGATAATATACCACATAGAAAAGCATTATTAGTTTATAAGCTTACTTTTTTATTAGCTTACACTTTTAAATCTACTTCTAGCTGAACACAGTCTTGCTTCTTGTAATTACTTGGTTGGAAAGGTGACGCCTAAATGCCACCTTTATCCCATTTAGTTGGAGATAAGTAGTTTCTTATCTTTTTGAATACACCTCACCTTCATCTTCGAATATCTTTACAATACTTCATATCAAGCTCTGCACTCTCCACCAAAGCCCTTGAGCTCTGGTATTTTAAGTCAAACCCAGATTGGGAAAGGACCGTGGAACCTCTATTTCTATGAAAAAAAGAAAGAGCCATGTTAGAAGGGTTGAGGAACACATGAGACCCTGCATTGTGTACTCTGGATATCTGCTGTATAGCATGCGATTTAACAAGTTCTTTAACAAGTCCACCAAAAAGTACAGTATGAGCATTAGTCCATGGGTTAAGGAATACATGATAACCAATCTAGCATGTTCCTTAACAAGTTCCTCAACAGGTCCACCAACAACTATGTGTTTGGTCTTTTCTTGCTTCAGCAGCACATGCAGTAGTGTGAGGGTTGAGAAATACACAAGATCCTGCACTGTATGATTTGGATATCTGCTGTATAGCATGTCCCTTGACAAGTTTCTCAACAGGTCCACCAACAAGTATTGGTAACTGGGATTCCTTCCAGTTTCAAAACAATTTGTTCCACAATTACCCTCCGACAAGCCAGTCCAGTCTGTGGGTTGCCAGGTTGGCTTACCCTTAATCAGCAAATAAAGAACTTCTTTAATGGACCTCTGTACTCTATTGCTGTTCATATATATATATATATATATATATATATATATATATATATATATATATATATATATATATATATCTAGGAATGCCACACTGTTGTTCTTCAGTGAAGACAAAGAGAAAGAAGGGACAAGGGCTCATCAACAAAGATGAAAAAATATATATAATGTATAATGAAATACATATAATATGTTGATTTAGTGTATCCTCATGTCTTGGAGGTGTCGAGAGTAAAGCAATATGTCTGGTAATAATCGAGGGTTTCTCCAGGAGACTTTGGTTCTGGTGCACATTTTTTGCTGGGTTTTATTGCCAATCTAAATATTTGAGAGAACCCCAGAACCAGGTCAGTTTGAATCTTTAAGCTCTGGTACTGTATGTTCACATCAGTGGTGTAAAATATTTGAGTAAATGTACTTTGTACGTTATACTTCAGTATTTTAAGCTACTTTCTAGTTTTACTGAGTTTTAAATATATAAGCAAAGTTTACTTTCCAATCAACTTCATTTAGGATTCGGTAGATGAACCTTTTACTTTTTTTACACCAGTTGACAATGAGCGTTACGATTACATTTTGCACCTCGGTGGATGATGTCATTAAGGCTCAACGCTTCTGACATCTTAGACATCTGGACAATGTGGATCTGCCAAATGCATTAATGTAAATACAGGAGAAGGAAATGATTCAAGCTCTTCTTTATAAACAAGCAATAAAATTCAAATAAGATATATTTATAATGCTATAAAATAACTATAATTCTCCGAAATTACTCTTAACATGAAGGTAATGGATCCGAAACCAACCTGATCAAACGTCGTTCCCTAAAGCTGATTTGCAGTCACAAAAAAAAAAAAAAAAAAGAAAAAAAACTTAATGCCGTCAATCCGGCGGAATACTTCCTGCAATGCTGACTCAGCGACAAGAACGATATGGATGAAAAGATGTGGAATTTTTACAAAGTATGATATTTTCTATATTTATAAACGATTTACACTTTAACACCAACCGTTTTTATGATTTAATCTGCCTTGATTTTGTAAAATATCGTAGTTTTGCCGTGACTGCAGTTATGGGTGAAATAATTTAACTCAAATGTGCCGCCTTCTATAAAAAAAAAATATAAGAGTAAATTTGATTATTAGAAGATGTGCTGACGTCTGATGTTTTTCATGTTTTACAGAATGCATGTTTGTTTTTCTAAAACAGAATTGTCATCTCATTTGTACATTTTCCTTTGCTAATATGCTAGCTCAAATCTGTTAGCAAATATTTGTAGCTTGAATCATTGTAAGATATGTAGATTAAGTTTCTACATGATATTTACATGAAAACTAATAGTGTACATGAAGTGAAATATGCATTTTCATGCTAAGTTGTAACTATATTACATAAAAATCTAAATATTATCTATTTTTACTATTTCAGTGACCTCATCTGTGTTACGTCATTCCACATTTTTGACTCCGGTTTGGGACAATCACTAAATTATAGCATGGTTTTTTTTTTCGTCC
Organism: Silurus lanzhouensis; assembly: GCA_039877035.1. NCBI lineage: Eukaryota > Metazoa > Chordata > Actinopteri > Siluriformes > Siluridae > Silurus > Silurus lanzhouensis. The sequence goes on along the minus strand of JBCEWE010000351.1, from coordinate 292,025 downwards.
TTTTTTTTTTTATTATTGTTATTAAAATGAACTGGACTCAAGTAATTTCTTTGTAAAATGGTTGATGTTTCTTGTTTTCTCTTTTTTGATTGTTAGATATGTGAGTTTTGGGAGTGACATTATTCCAACATTTTTGACTCCAGTTTTTTTCGCCATCAAATGAGCTCTGAGGAGTGACGCCGCAATCGGAAGAGCTCAGAAGGCGAGACGTCGCCATCGGAGTTCGGAGGCGGGACATGCTGGAGTGGAGAGGAGCTCTCGGAGACTCTATTCCAATTATTCCAACATTTTTGACTCAAGTTTGGGAAAATCACTCAAATGCGGTGTTTCAGGTTCCAGATCAGGGGAAAGCGCAAATTGATTACCGTTCAATGCAATCATCTCACAATGTTACTGTCAGGGTGGTGATCACGACGCGGAAGCGGAAGTAACTCAATCATCGTTTATTAAACACAAAACACATACGAGTCATGAGAGCCACCATTGGCGAGTTATCCGCTCGGGACGAGTAATCCAACATGGAAAGCGATGTCCGGAAAACGAAAGTAAACTCCGATGGCAACGAGTAATCCAATACGGAGATGGAGTTGGGAGACCGAACCAGCTGAAAAGGCTGGTTGTATGGGATCCAGGCGATCACCAGCATGACCTTCAATAACCAACAGCCTGTGACTCGAGAACGTGGGTTTATATAGTCCTCTCCTAAACGAGCCATGGCTGTCGGGAATCAGAGCCAGCGCGGCATAACGAGGCAGCATGACTGCTGCCGAGGGGGGCGTGGCAGGTGAATCCCTGACAGCTACCGAGGGGGGCATGGCAGGGGGATCCCTGACAGCTACCGAGGGCGGCATGGCAGGGAGATTCCTGACAGTACCCCCCCCCTCCAGGGGCGACACCTGAAGCCCCAAAACCCACCTACGCCAGGCGGGTCAGGGCACTCCGAGGAAGGCCTCTCCAACCGCCAAGGGTCAAAGGAGGCCCGATAAGCATCACCGTGGGACAGGGGAAAACCAGGAGGAGACCAAGGCGAAGCGGCGTCCCCTGTGGAGGTCCGGAACGGAATGACGCCCATAGGTAAGATCAGAGGTGGATCGTCGTCCTCAGCGGAGTTCAGTGCTTGTCCGTTGTCCTCAGCGGAGTTCAGAGGCCGTGCGGCACCCACAGCGGAGAATCGGAACTGGGTGCCGTCTAAGACAGGAATCAGAAACCGAGCAGCAGGATTTCGGAGTAGAACGACGCTCTTGGTGGGGATTGGGAGCTAAGCGACCTCCCCTGTGGAAGACAGGTGTTGCGCAACGTCCTCTGCGGGTGTTTGGAGCATTTCCTGGAGTATGATGGCACCCACGGCCGGATTCGGGAACAGGGTGACACCCTCGGCTGGGCTTGGAGCTGTCATGGCGCCTTCAGAGGCGTGCTGGCTTTGGAGAGCGTGTCACCAGACAGGAGGGAAGTGCGGAAGGCGATCTTGGCTTGTTCGGAGGAGAGCTAGGGTACAATTTACCTCCACATACTCGCAGATGTTCCTTAGAAGTCCGCCCACTTCAATGCTCTCACCGGAGAAACGAGCCGTTAATCCCCTGTCGGATGGGCGGGGCGCAGCCGCGCTCGCATGATCCGGCCTGGGTGAGTCCGAACCGCGAGGAGTGGCATGGATCTTCCGGGGGAAATCGGGAGCTGGATTCGAGAGCCGATCTATCGCGGTTGAGATCGCAGTAGGGCGATTCCGCTTTCGGTTTTGGTCGGTTATTCTGTCATGGTGGCGATCACGACGCGGAAGCGGAAGTAACTCAATCATCGTTTATTAAACACAAAACACATACGAGTCATGAGAGCCACCATTGGCGAGTTATCCGCTCGGGACGAGTAATCCAACATGGAAAGCGATGTCCAGAAAACGAAAGTAAACTCCGATGGCAACGAGTAATCCAATACGGAGATGGAGTTGGGAGACCGAACCAGCTGGAAAGGCTGGTTGTATGGTATCCAGGCGATCACCAGCATGACCTTCAATAACCGACAGCCTGTGACTCGAGAACGTGGGTTTATATAGTCCTCTCCTAAACGAGCCACGGCTGTCGGGAATCAGAGCCAGCGCGGCATAACGAGGCAGCATGACTGCTGCCGAGGGGGGCGTGGCAGGGAGATTCCTGACAGTTATTTTGGAAATGTGAAAATAATCTTTAATGTTGCAATGTTACACTTTTTTTTTTACGTTATGTTTAATGTTAGATTCGGTTCCTTGTTGTTGACTGTTACTTGTTGGCACATAGGTTTTAAACAATTGCTTAAATTTATGTACTGCGAATGTCCTGCTGCTTGCTTTTTTTTTACTCTGGAAGCAAATTTTAACAATAAATGTTGAAATTTTTACGACTATTTATTTATTAGAATTAAGGAAATGTAAATTAGTTATATAACATAAGTAATAATTAGTTATTGTAAAATAATTAATTTTATGTATTAAACAAGCATTATCACATTTCATCAGTTTACATAACGTTTCTTTAATAAATTCACACACACACACACACACACACACACACACACACACACACACACACACACACGTACGGTTTTATTTTAGCTTTAATTATCTACTTTCAATTTATTCGTCCATTAAATACTAACAGTTCTCCTACTTTGTGACATGATTCTGTCATTTTATTTGTTAATTAAAGATCCCATTTTTAAAAATGTTTTACTACTTTGTCTTTTTTTTTTTTTTTTTTTGGACCGAGTTTGATCTTTCACAAATCAAATATTTTTGACTTCTCACTAACATGTTTATTGAAGTTGAAGACTAGTGCGTCTTTGAACCTACATTCAATACGAGTAAAATACTCAAGTACTGTTCGGTTCAAATTCTCCAATCAATAGATTCAATTCCGTGAATAAATAGCCATGAAATTGAATCTACTCCTACGAGACAGGGTTCGATTTTCAGGTAGACAGAGAAAAAAACATACAATGCAAACCAAGATAAAGGCATGAGGCTCTCGATCCAATATTTGTGGTAAATGTACCATGGAATCTGGTATGTCCCAGTGGCTGGTTGGTTGAATTACACAGGGTTGAGTTGCGCACATGACACCTATTTAATTCAATTTAATTGTATTACATAACATTTTATTTATTTAGCACTTTTACCAATTTACATTGTCTTAAAGCAGCTTTACAGAGATAAAGTGGTAATACAGAATGTAAAACTTTGTTTTTTAGAATTGTAAGTTTCAGTCAAGAGGGAATCTGAATGTCCATTCATGATGCCATGTATAAAACAGGCTGGTGTTGTGAAAGACCATATCCAGTATGTATTAAAACAGTGTATTGAAAGTCCTGAATTCTTACTAGAATGCCAGTAGTTTCTGCTTGGAGCTCTTGAGGAGCAAACATCAGGATATAATACTTCCTGTGAGTCCACCAGCAACCCCCAGCAGCTGCCATGTGGCCCACACCTACCTACTGGTGATCCGTCAATATTAGCCAGAATACACACTCTGGAGTTTACACACACACATGTGAGCTCTGTGTTCAAATCATTTTTTAAAATTGTCAATAGAAACCTCGCACTGTGAGATACTGAGCCTGACAGCAATCACGTGCATTTTGTACTCCGAGCACAAATCAATCCTACTTGAGCAGCTGCCGTTTTATAGTGGCGCTGCTCATTTAGAGTCTGTCAGTCATGTCTGATTTTTCCATGTTGAACATGGTGACTAAACTACTCAAAAGTCTCTGAGGATGAGTGAAGAAGATGACCAAATCAAATCAAATCAAATCAAATTTTATTTGTCACATACACATACATACAGGGTACGACATGCAGTGAAATGCTTTTGACGACGGTCCGGCATGAGGGAATAAAATAGGGTAAAAAGGAGAATAAAAATATAAATATAATAACAAAATTTAAAGAAAAATATAATAAGAAAAGAAGGCAGATAAATAAAGATATAAAGATATATACATATATGTATATATACATACATATACATATATATACACATACACTGAGAGTGTACACAGAAAAATGTACACAGAAAGTGTTTATGGCAGTGTGCAGTTAACCAGTAAACAACAGTAAACAAGTTAGGCATGGTTTTGATTGTCCATGAGTGTCCGTGTGCAGTAGGTGTGGTGTAAAGTGTCCTTGTGCGGAATGGTGTGGTATAAAAAAAAAGAGAATATAAAAAAAAAAAATGGAATAAATATGAAAAAGAAAATATCAAAATGAAATGGAATGTAAAGTGCACTGTGCTGTGCAAGTCCAGTGTATAATGTGCCGTAGCACGAAAAGTGTGATTGTGCAGGGGAAAAAGGGTGATGATGGAGAGAGTGGGCCAGTTTTTAGATCTAGGGTGTTTCCTGGTTTAAACTCCGAATGGCCTGCGGGAAGAAGCTCCTCCTCATTCTCTCTGTGTTCGCCTTCAGGGAGCGGAAGCGTTTCCCCGAACGCAACAGAGAAAATAGTCCATTGTTGGGATGGCTGAGGTCCTTCACAATTTTCCTGGCTCTGGTCCTGCACCGTGTGCTGTAGATGTCCTGCAGGTCAGGGAGCTCGGTGTGGATGGTACGTTCAGCTGAACGCACCACCCTCTGGAGGGCTCGTCTGTCCTGCATGGTGCTGTTCCCGAACCAGGAAGTGATGCTACCCGTCAGAACGCTCTCGATGGTGCAGGTGTAGAAAGTCTTAAGCACCTGAGAGGGTAGTTTAAAGTCCCTTAAGCGTCTCAGATGGTACAGATGCTGCCGGGCTTCTTCACCAGGGTGTTGATGTGACAGGACCAAGACAGGTCCTGTGTGATGTGAACACCCAAGTACCGGAAACTGTCCACTCTTTCCACTGGAGTCCTGCAGATGTTAAGCGGTTGGTATGACCGCTCCTGCTTCGTGCTGAAGTCCACGATCAACTCCTTAGTCTTGCTGACATTCAGGAGAAGGTTGTTCTCCTGGCACCATCTCTCCAGGTTTTTAACTTCCTGTAGGTAGGCCGTCTCGTCGTTGTTGGAGATCAGGCCCACCACAACGGTGTCGTCAGCAAACTTGATGATGGTTGTGGAGTTGGAAGTGGCCACACAGTCATGTGTGTACAGTGAGTACAGCAGGGGGCTCAGAACACAACCCTGGGGAGCTCCAGTGCTGAGGGTGAGGGTGGATGAGGTGTGTTTTCCCACCCGTACAGCTTGTGGTCTGTCCGTCAGAAAGTTTGAGAGTTTCAAACTTTGAGAGAGAATCACTGGGCTGGAACGTTGAAATAATATGTGGCCAGTCAGATTTTATTAGGCAACATATTACGTATATTTCGCATTAATCAAAAGTGGTGATGTCATTTATACAGGTTTTTAAATACAAGTTTTGGTTATGTAGATTGTGTGCAAATCATATCGCTAATAAAACAACATTTCTTTCAGTCACAGGACAAACAGGTTCGAACCTCAGCTTGAGTGAGAGTGTGAGCTTTGATTTTAATCCAATTCTATCACGTGGCACAGATGTACGCATTTTTGAATGAAGTAAATTCGACGCGCTGTTTTAGTTCAGTGGAGGGTCTGTTGAAGGTCACTAGAAACAGGGATTTCGTCTGAGCCGTGTCTGCTGCTGATTTGTGCATTCATCTAGAATGCAGCTCAAAATATCGATTTTTATTTTACTTAAAAATAAAATCATGATGTGATAAAAGAGGAGGCTTTTGAATTCACATTAAGAACATCTTGTACATTGAAAACTACAGATTACAAATTATGTCAGTGATGTTTCTTGTTGACTCTTTGAACAATTTGGTGACTTCTCTTAACCATTCATTTGAAGGAAATACCTCAAGAAGAAGAGCTGAGAGGAGGTTTTAATAGAGCAACGACCTTCACTGACTAGTTGACATGAGCTGCAGAGCAACTTACAATGATCTCATTCATACAATTGAGCAAACTCGTACAAGTCTATACAGGGACAGGGATAGCTCAGTGATGAAACTGTTGGCCTTCTGATCAGCAGGTTGTGAGTTCAAATCCCACCACTAAACTCAGACTTGTATGAATGAGATCATTGTAAGTTGCTCTGGATGAGTCTATCTGCTAAATGCTGTAGGTTTCTTTTACAATTATCATTGAGCCTGAATTCTCTTTGAGTTTTTATTAGGATCCTCAACTGAAAATTATATTCAATTCAGTAATAATGAATCTTTTAATAATTATGATTAAAATGGACATAATCCTAACATATAAATATACACTTAATCAAAGATATAACTATACTATACATGACCAAACCTACAGAAATATCTACACAAAGAGGAAAACATTTACATGCATGTCTCTGTAATGAAGATTGCTGATAAATGTGACATTGAGCTTCACAAGGACGTTTATGCCATGGAGCATTTTATTGACCTTCACACCATGTTACACTACAGTACATTCAGAAGCAGACAGTCAGAGTTTGTGCAGATTCTCACCAGTATTTCTTTCTTACTTTAGGTTACTAGGTTTAAATGTTATTCATTTATTGTGCCAGTGTTTTAAAGCAGTGGCCCCCAACCCCCGGGTCGCGGACCGGCACCGCTCCTTGGATCAATTTGTACCGGGCCACACAGAAAGAACACATAACTTTATTTATATTATCAGTTTCTCTCCTCCACATTTGTCTATGACTCACTCTTGATGCAGGTCATGATGCCTCGGTCACATGTCTTACCTCCATCCGCTAACACATAACACATTACTGCTAAATTCAAACCCCCAAGAGAGCAAAATGAACGAAAAACAACACAGTGGATTCACGTTTATTATTAGATTTAGAAAATACCAGTTTTTATGGTCGTATCATTTTATTTTGTTGTATTTATCCTCCACACCTTAAAGAGCGGTCCTTGAAAATATTGTCTGACATTAAACCGGTCCGTGACGCAAAAAAAAAGGTTGGGGACCTCTGTTTTAAAGTGTTTCACTGTCTTGGTGTATCTCTGTACCAATCTAATTATAGAGAGGGATGAATTGTTTGCCAGCAGAGGGCTCACACCCTCATCCATTCCCATCATCTTCCTCACCAGATCATGATATTCTACATTACTGCATCTCCATCACTGAGGCCGATGCGATTCGCATCCCCATGCATAGCCAACGATACGATACATTAAAGATACATCTGAAGCAGCTACTGATCCGATACAACCTACAATACAATGCGATCCGATTTCCATTCGATTCAACACAATTCAATTCGATGCAATTTGATGCAATGGAAGAAAAAAAAATTATGCTCTTCGATTCAATACAGTACAAATAGTTTACTTTCATTTCTTTGTTTCAGCCTGACAGCAAATCGTCAGCTTACATAAGCACATTCCGACTTCTAACGCATCTGATAAACCGATATCCAGAAAGGGTTCAACAGGACCTCAGAGTAAAACAGATATATGCAGCTTGGGACGGTTTCTCATCAACACCTTTGGTGGTTCCATGAAATTCCAGGGTAAGAATGGGAGCTTTGAGGATGGATTGGACTGTAGTTAATGTCAACAGTCTCCTACACTGACTCAGGACTTACTTTTTGCTTCCGATCATCATCACTGTACCGCAACATCGTATATCTGCAATAAATGGACATTCGGTGCAACCCAGATGAGGATGAGGTTCCCTCTTGAGTCTGGTTCCTCTCAAGGTTTCTTCCTTATACCATCTCGGGGAGTTTTACCTTCACCACAGTCTCCACCGACTCGTTCATCAGGGACAAACTTACACTTATAAAGAACATCTTCATTTTTAATCACCACATTATCTGTGAAAGCTGCTCTGAGACAATGTTCATTGTTAAAAGCGCAATACAAAAAAAAAAATGAATTGAATTGAATATATATCACGTGACAGCCGATTTTATAATATCTAAAGTAAAATCGAAAAGTGATCGCACACCAGTGACTCAGGTTTGATGATTGTTAATAAAATAGCAGTCATTTTCTGCAAACATTTCGCAATTATTTTGCCCTAAATTTTGGCATCTTTAAGATCTGGCCTTTAATCCTGAGCTTCACCGTCCCTGCCAAGTTTCTCATCAGGTTTCTCAGGTTTTATTTCTTGCTCTGAAAGTGCAAGTAGGAGATTTTGTCTACATTATTCTGCCCTTGTGAATGAGTGTAACTGTGTGTGCAATGGTGGCTGTAATGTGGTGGAGCAGCAGTCCAGGATCTGCTCCAACACTGATTTTTTCACCCTTGTCCCTTGTGCACAGACATTTCTCCAGATTCTTTGAAATTTTTGATGTGACTTGTTTTAGATGATAAGGTATTTGAATGTTTTCAATTTGAGGTTGAGGAACATTACTCTGAAATTGTTCAACAATTAGTTGACACAGATTGGTGAAGCTCCGCCCATCTTTACTTCATCTTGACTCCGCCTCTCTAACACAATTATTTCTAACCCAATCATCTCACTCACTTGTTATGAATTAAAAACATTAGTCGCATTAGTTATTAGTTTTATTTTAATACTTTTTACAGACTTGTTGCCCCGTCCCAACGTGAGACATCGAAGCCATCGCATTCAAAATTACCTTCTTTTTTCCCCTTAAAATGCTATATTTCCTCATGTTTCAACATTGGATATGTTTTCTATGTTCTATTGTGAATAAAAGATGCGTTTATAAGATTTGCAATCATTGCATTTTGTTTTATATTTATATATTCACTCATTTATATGCAGTTCAGTCCAAGCTCTATGTGCTTTTTTTTTATGAATAAATAGATGTAAAAGTATGCCTAAAATATGTGGACACCTGCCCGTCACAATCATATGTGGTTCTTCCCCACATGCACGAAGCCAGCCAGCAAAATCCCTGACCTCAACCCCATATTATACACAATTTTGTAATATTTTAATTTAATTATTATTTTTCCCTTGAAACTTGGTGCTGGGTCAGTGCATACAGTATACACCTTATTTCTCTAATCATGTAGCTAATATATATGCTCTAAGATGAGTTACCACACTTTATAGGGTTTTTATATCTCCATATAAATATATATATTTTTTTTCTTCTTCTTTTTTATATGTTAATTTTGTATTATTATTATTGTAAATTCAGCATATTGTCCACTAAGGGGCGCTGTTACACCGCAAAGATCATGCCTCATTTCTCCGTCCCTGTTAATAAAATCCGTGTACACGATGATAGAATTTTAGATTCAGTTCCTTTTAACATATCGATCACTCCAAATTATTTCATTAGTATTAATAATCAATTTCTAAATACGCCTGGTTAGAAAATGCGTACCCTTGTTGTTAAGCCCCGCCCCTTTTGCCCACCCAGTTTTGCAGTGCATTGTGGAGAACCGAGTCCAAGTTTTGCAATAATTCAAGCAACCATTCGTCTTCAGCAAGATGCCGACCGTCCACAAGTTACTGCTGGAGGAAGCTCTGCAGGACAGCCCGCAGGTAGGGGAAGCGTGTGTGTGCGGGAATACCGAACGTGTGTGTGTGAGAGAGAAAGAGAGAGAGAGAGAGAGAGAGAGAGAGAGAGAGAGATTGTGAGTGTGTGTAATGGCGTGGAGACTTTTCCTCTGTTTGCTTGCAGTCATGGTGAACGTGGACTTGATGCAGCAGAAGCAGAAGCAGCAGCAGAGTAATACTGAGTACTGAGGAAGACTAGAGTCACTCCTGCAACATTTACCCCCAACCGGAAGTTTATATAACACACATATGTGATGGTTCAGAAAAGAGGAATCGAGAGGCCACATCCCAGACCAATCAAGTGTGTGTGTGTGTGTGTGTGTGTGTGTGTGTGTGTGTGTGTGTGTGTGTGTGTGTGTGTGTGTGTGAGAGAGTGAGAGAGAAGTCAGGTCGATAAAGATGACATTAGGAAGGATCTAAGACCCTCGAACTTCTCAGACCGTTCCAGTGTCAAACCCTACCCTTCAACAGATATCAAACAGAACATCAACACCAGACCTACACACAAACCTGATGGTGTACAGTGTGTTCACCTCGACAGTCACGCAATCCGATTAATCAGCCAATCACGTGACGGCGATACCGTGCGTTAAATCGTGCACGTCCGGGTCAAGAGTTCCAGGTGATGATGTAATGTTCACGTCAAACATCACAACCTGAACACAACCAAGGGCCAGAGATGTCCAGACTAGGGGCCAAATCAAACGTCTCCACGGGTCAACTGTGGCCGTTCCCAGTTTGGACATCTCTGGACCTTTTGTAATGAACGAGGAATCCCAGGAAACCCTCTTCAAATATTCATTTTTGCAACATTAAATGACCCATTTTTGATTTTTAAGCACGTGCTGTCGAGGGGAAAAAACTGGTCCCACGTTAGAGGTCTGCGAATATCCGAATTCGGAATCGAACTCGTACAATAAATCGGATCGTAGGTTTCGCAGAATTTATTTTCAAATATAATCAAATCTGAAATGAGAGAAAAAAATCGCAACAATGAATGTTTTTGATTTTTTTTGTAAAATATGGGTTTGGTCGGCTAGGAAGGATCTTGAGTAGTAACTCAAAAAATCAACTGTGGTGAGCAGAAAAGCGTCACGGAACCCACAAAACCTGACGAGGATGGCGCCACAGCGGATCATCCGTCTCCACACCCCTCTGTCCTCTACATCTGCCTCTTTTAAACCAACTACCTGCATGTCTTCCCTCACCACATCCATAAACCTCCTCCTTGGTCTTCCTGTTTTCCTCCTTCCTGGTGGCTCCATCCTCAGCATTCTCCTACTGATATACCCCATGTCCCTCCTCTGCACATGTCCAAACCATCTCAATCTCACCTCCCTCACCTTAGCACATGTTTTACGCAGGATGCCCTTCCTAACGCAACCCTCCCCATTTATCCGGGCTCGTAAAAAACCTACAATTTCTGAGGAGCAAACTAGTGCATTCTTTTAGAACCTCTGCATTGCGGTTGTCCAGAGTGATGATTTAAACTACAGACTTCCTGGCAGCTCCACTATACACTGTAGACACGTCATACGGTTCGGTGCAAAAGCGTTTTCACTCCTGGGATCTGGGCGAAAATGAAAATGTTGGTATTTGACAGTTTGTTCTTGGAAAGGTCGAAGTGAAACATATCCTACAGCAAGACGTCAATCAGCAAGATTTTGAAAGATCCAGGTTTTCCCTGACCCCCTCCGTCAGGTTGAGAGATGTGTCCGAGTGAGAAGACGAGCAGGACGCCGCGGTGCTGAGTAACAGAGCTCGGGTTACTGCCCGTGCAGAGTTTCACGTGTCCTCCTTGTTTTCTCCCACGGCACAAAACATGCTGGTAGGTGTGGAATGCAAGCAGTGGACTCGATGCAGTGAAAAAGTACTAATCCGGTGCATAAATATGACCCCCGTATAAGTACTGTAACAATTCACATGTCCACTCTGATGTGTTAGTCTTGGGGAAAGTGTGTTTTTGTGTGTCTGAATGAGCTCTGTGCCAGCTGTGTTGTTCAGGTTGATTTGTTGAGTGGTTTTAAAAGGGGACATTGTTCCAAGTGTTACAAAAGTAAATGTACATTTATGGCATTAGGCAGATGCCTTTATCCAGAGCGACTTGCTCAAGGGCCAAGCAGCGGCAGCTTGGCAGTGGGGGGGATATGAACTTGTGACCTTCCGATCCTTAACCACTGAGCTACAACTTCAAATTACGAATATACATTTTACAAATATACATTTTAGCGTCTTAAATTAGTTCCTATTAATCTATAGTCCAGGTTATCCCAGTGGAAAGGAAAAACTCCCTGAGATGCTATGAGCTAGAATCCTGGATAGAAATCAGACCCCTAATTCAACTCTTCGCAGCAACTGCAGCCTTAAGCCACTGTTATAAATATTAGTAAGAACTTTAAAAACAGAACTGCTTTAGTTAAACAGATTAGAGTCACATTTTCTATCTATTTGTATTTATAAAGAAATCATAAATGAGATTCACCATTGGGAGTTTTTGCATAATTCTTCTTTTGTAAAAAGCAACATTTTTTTTTTCCTCCCATGGCCCTCAGTCAGGTTCGATACTTGGCCCTCTAGAGTTTATGCAGAATGGTGCGGAGAACGAAAAGCATCGAGGTTCTGTGGTTTGAAATGTCTTGATGATTAGAGGTCAAAAAGGAAATTGTAGTAGTAAGTCAAGTCAAGTCAAGTTTATTTGTATAGCGCTTTTCACAACAGACATTGTCTCAAAGCAGCTTTACACAAATCAACAGTGAAGGTGAATGGTGTGAATTTGTCCCTGATGAGCAAGCTGTGGCGACTGTGGCAAGGAAAAACTCCCTTAGATGTTATGAGGAAGAAACCTTGAGAGGAACCAGACTCAAAAGGGGAACCCATCCTCATCTGGGTGACATCAAGAGTTTGATCATAAATCTTTCAACAATACAGAACACTGGAGAGTGAGAACTAACATGATTACTGGAGTATAAGATTATAAGTGATGTTCTTTCTGCAGTCTTATACAGTCTATATGGTTAGTAGCTCCGAGTTTTATGAGCTCAGCATTTGTGATCACCACAGATCCAGCATCAGCTTCTCCATGCCAGAGCCTTTAACACTCCAGGAGGTCCAATGCCAAACTCCACACATGTAGCGGGATCCAAATGGCACTGGTGCATCTCTAGATGGTTCGGGATGTTTGTGAGTTCGCCATCTACTTCTTCAAAGGTCCGTAATCATCACGAGGTGGGAGGTGACTGGAGCTGGCCAAACCTCAGGGTGTCTCGGGATGGGGAGAGAAAAAAAAGCAGTGGAGAGGAATTAGCGTAGCTGCTGTTCATGATATTAACAGCACAAGTTGATAATGTGCATGTGATCAGATGTTCTGGAGCACAAGGTTATGATGTGATGTGTGTTATGTGTAGGCTTTAAAAAGATATGTTTTTAATCTACACTTAAACTGGGTGAGTGTGTCTGAGCCCCGAACACCGTCAGGAAGACTATTCCAGAGTTTAGGAGCTAAATGTGAAAAAGCTCTACCACCTTTAGTGGACTTTGCTATTCTAGGAACTACTAGAAGCCCAGAGTTTTGAGATCTCAGGGAGCGTGGCGGATTGTAGCGAGTTAAAAGACTGGATAGATACATGGAGATAAACCATTTAGTGCTTTATAAGTGAGAAGTAATAGTTTGTAGTCTATTCGAAACTTAACAGGAAGCCAATGTAGGGACGATAAGATCGGGGTTATGTGATCACATTTTCTTGACCTTGTAAGAACTCTGGCTGCTGCATTCTGGACTAACTGAAGCTTGTTTATTAATGATGCAGGACAATCATTCTTTACACCTGTGGTGAGCAGAAAAGTCTCTGAATGCACAAAACGTCAAAACTTGACAAGGTTCATATTAATAATCCAAAACCATCCATTTTAAGAGAACTACGTGTAACACTTGTGTTTCCTGACAGACCTGCAAACCTCACGGGGCGCTGTAGACTCCTGTCCTGTAGTGTCCTGTAGTGTCCTCTTATCACTTCCAGAAACTGGGACATGACCTCGTATTTAAACAGGGACGTGTGCATAAGGAAGGTTTGATATGTAATAAAACTCAATAAAAAAAAAAAAATTAATCTTTCTAAATTTACCTCAGAAAAACCCCTTAAAACTTTGTTGATATGAATATTCAAAATAGCATTTTTTTTGTTTCTGTTGAAGCCGTCCATACTTTAGAAAATGAACCCTAACAAAATGTAATCCAGTTTAATATCCAGACATTTCAAGTTCCAAAAATACACCTCTCTCCTCCAAGTCCAAGACTTTGCCTTGTCCCCCTACTGCTTCTTCCTTTTTCTATTATACACAACCTGATCCATCATTTTTGCCTGGATGAAACTCGCCTGTCGAAAAAGTGTGGAAACTTTTATGGTTTTTGAGGGACACATGCATGGTTCTTTTGTTTAAGTGCAGCAAACAAATCTATAAATGTCCAGAAGCTTCACACGATCTCAACATCCGGACAATTAGTTTCTCCAAACGTTCAGCTGAAACGCTTTGCCGTGTCTCAAACGTGTTCTTCACTAGTTGGAGATTTTTTATTCTGACCTTGTGATCCAGTGTATCCCAGAGCAGTTCAATAGGATTTAGGTGTGGTGATTGGGCAGAACGTTCCATGATAGATGATATTCCATCGTCGGCTCATCGTCTTGTTGTGTGCTGAAGTCGGTTCCAATAAACCGCAGGCCGGACGGAACTGCATGGTGTTGAAGTATGGAATGGGAGCCATGTGGTTCAGGATTTCTTTCACTTTCTGCAACTTTCCCTGATCCTAAACAACCCTAAAGCTTCCACCTCCATGTTTCACTGTTTGGGTGAAGCAGTCTGATCACATCTTCCCTCCTGTTCTCTGTCTAACAAGTTCTTCTGTTAGAGCCAAAAATGAGCCATGTACTCTTCTCTCAGTCTGATGTGCACTCACAGTCTTTCACACTTTGGCCATGGGGGAGTGTGAAACACTCTCATGCTGTTTCAGACATGTCCATCATGCCATGCAGTGGTGTAAATTCATTAGCTGGTCCACCAGGCAAGTGAAAGCCCCGATGTGCTGCCTGACGTTGCCTTTGTCCTAAATTCCAATTAACACGGCTGGAAGGTGGCGAGAAAATTAAACTCCTGCAGCTTATGGAAAAGGAGTGAGCAGTTGCTTGGGAATTGTTTGGTGTCGGGAAGAAATCTGCAGGAACATCTGGATGTTTTTAATAAGATATGGTGTTGAAATTCATCGAGGTATAATCAGCAGTGATTATGGGGTGTGTAATTTTGTGGGTTTTGTATGAAGTGGTTCATTTTTATACAGCTTTTATACACTGATCTGCGGCTCGGAGTCTTTTCACTCGAGAACGGCCCTGTTTGCTGTTTTCAAGGAACTCTACTGAGATTTGTTCATTCCTCTATTCCAGACAGCTGATTTACTTGTGGCTTTCCTACAAGAAAGTATTTTATCTACGTTTACACACCTTTTTTTAAAATAGTCCCCCTTGCACAGCAATACAGTCTTCCCAGGATTTCTGACACTTCTGGAACCGGTACCTGGAAGTCTTCCTTTTGAAGCATGTCAGTCACCTTTTGTGATCCGTGCTGGATCTCCGCAACGCTGTCAAAACAGCGACCTTTGAGCTTGATCTTCGGGAAGAAGGCGAAGTCCACAGGAGCCAAGTCTAATGAGCAGGGTGGGTCTGGAAGTGAGATCATGTTTCTGGCGAGAAACTTGCATGAGCTCGGTGACGGTGCATTGTCGTCGTGGAGCATCC
The DNA here is from genome assembly GCA_039877035.1 of Silurus lanzhouensis. NCBI lineage: Eukaryota > Metazoa > Chordata > Actinopteri > Siluriformes > Siluridae > Silurus > Silurus lanzhouensis. The sequence goes on along the minus strand of JBCEWE010000351.1, from coordinate 276,802 downwards.
AGTTTTTCACCCACTGTCCATGATGAAATCGTAGACATGGTAGCCCACCAGTTTCACAGCTCCGGATGTACACAGGATGATGTCTTTTGCCACACTGACTTTGAAGTCGGTGCTCCCTGTGACTGCATGTGTATGCAGCCTTCTGCTGCCATCTGTTGGCATGTTACAGAACTGGTCTATATTTGAGAAGACATTTTTTCTTGTTCACTTTCTTGTGTAGCTCTAATCGTGTCTGTACAACCACTAAAGACCATTTAACACAATTTTTGACTTCTGACCAGAAAAAAACGAAAGAAAACACAGATCAAATTGGGAATTCCTCATCGGAAACGCGGATCAAATCAACTGTCAAATCAACATGGCCGCCCAAAGCATAAACAGTAAACAAATACAGCCCTTTTTTGAGCCTTGGAAGAGTTTGTGTATATACAAGTATTTACTTTTTATCAATTGACATACAGCCATGTTCACTTATTGGATCTGTAACAGTGCACAGGTTCGAGGAGGAAAATACACAAATACTTTATATATATATATACTTTATATACAAATAGTTTTCCTCATGTAGCTCGAGGTAAATCGAAATTATTTCCGCTTATGAGGATGGAACAACTCTCGGCTGATTTGTTAACATACTAATACATCAGTATGTTTATTGATCTAAAAATGTGTTCACACTTGTACACAGTATGATTAATGTAAATATTAAAAGTGCTGCGTGGGACTCGATGGCGGTAATTTCCCACGTAGGAGATCCCGTGTTGGGATTTCCGAGTCCTGATCTTTATTTGAACGCCGCATGTCGTTCTTTATGAAAAGAGAACTTTATATCGGTTTGGCGTTTAAATAAAGATAAAACACTTAGTGCAGTATTAACGAACAAACAGTCTTAACTGTAAATGAAAAGGGAAATGAAAGGAAACACAAGGCAAATTCGGGACTTCAGAGGCTCCGTACATCATCACTTCAGCATGTTTGTGTGTGCGAGAGAGAAAAGAGACATTTATTAATTCGGAGTCGCTCTCAAGCGTCTCTCGGTTAAGATAAAAGCACAGCGAGACTATAAAAAGCATTAGCAGAGCAGACAACGGAGCCGAGCAGCGACTGAAAAGGAACCTGTCTGCGAGGACAAATTAACGGAAATGTGCTTCCGAGGGACTGTTGTGTCTGCCACGGCTTTTAAACTTTTATGAGGCGTTTATGAGGCAGCGTCTTTACTGAGGAATATAAACGAGGCTTCAAATGTGTCCGAATGAGCTGCTATAGGAGGCGCGGTTCCGGTCGCGGGACACGCCGATTGTGTCGATAAATTTCAAGGTCTTTCAAGGATAACATTTCGACACGACGGTTATCACAGAACAGGACGGAGACTTGAGTACGGATTTACCGCGATTGTCAACTAGCATGAGCTGTTTCCTGTTCTTTTTAAAAATGTAATAAAACTTTGGCCAATTTTCTGGAAGCAGCTTATTTTTATGTATTTCGTGCCAATTTGTATCTTGTAAAAGCCCATCATGTAGTGTAGAAACATCTTGAGGTTTGTGACTGACTGACAGACAGACAGACAGACGGGTAGAACGAAACCATATTGATCCAGACGGAACTTGCAGCCTTATTGTAGTGAGAAGACAAACAGAGTTAAAGTAAGACATAACAGTGCAAAACACCACTAACAGGAATATATTTGGGACTTATCTCCATACTGAGAAAGTGTAAATGATGTGGAGGTGCCGATTTAAGTGTGGCAATAAGTTCTTTACTACTTTTCTACACTACTGCTAATAATGATACTAATACAGTGGAACCCGGTTATCTCAACCTCGGTTATCTCGACAACCCTATTAAGTCGAAGTTTTTGAAGTGGAACCGGCAAATTCTCGCTTTGTCTTAGCATTTTTTATCGGTTAGGTCGATTCTTTTATGTCGCCGAACCCTGATATCTCGAGCACAAGGGGGGAAAAATTTGCCATTTAACGTCGGTTATCTCGGTGCAGCCGCAGAAAAATCAAGTCCTACAGCTGCTACAGGTGTTCGTATTGTATACTGGTGAATCTCTGCTGTTAGTTAGTGCACATATGCCTTTTGTTGTTAAATGTTATGGGATGAACGGGAGGCGAAAGCCGCGCGAACGTGTGATGAGCAGCAAAAGCATAGCATGAACACCGGCAGGATCGGGGGGGAATCCGCGATGCGCTTTGGGAAGAAAAGAGCAGCCGTTGAGAGAGTGCCGGTGGGAAGACACGTACCGGGACATATACCAACAATAACGGACAGTGAGAGTGTGGAAGTTTAAATAGGAGCTGGTGATGATGATAAACGAGCTCCATATGTGGGCGATTGAAGCCGGGAGCTTCAGAGAAAGCGGCCGAGAAAACACCTGACACGCTGAAGGGGGCCGAAGGGGGCGTGGCAGGTGGATTCCTGACAGATAAACATGTACTGTATGTATTTTTATAGCATGCCTTCATCAAACAAATTGCGGCAACGCTTTTGTGTAAAAAAAAAAAAAACTTCAAAAACACGTGCATGCACATTCTCATTTATTAACGCACATCATGAACATAAAGAAATTTCAAGCACGTTAATATACTGCCGCCATTTTGATTTTCATTTATCTCGATCATCGGTTACCTCGATGCTTTTTGGTGACCCCCCAGGACATCGACATAACCGGGTTCCACTGTAATACTAGCAGCAAAAGTTCAGCTACTACTGCTAACTATTAATTCAGCTACATTCACTTATTTGTATTGTCCTTGTAGAGTTTAGTGTCATAAATTATTATTTATTAATAATCAGAGGTGAGGAAAAACCTCCCGAGAGTTGAGTAAGAGGAACCAGAGTAAAAACATAATACATTCAATTCAATTCATTATTATTATTATTATTATTATTATTATTTTTGTATTGCACTTTTAACAATGAACCATTCTCTCAAAGCAGCTTTACACAGATAATGTGGTGATAAAGAGTGAATATTGTGATCTGGGTGACACCCAAATGTCTATTCATTACAGTTCTATCATCATTGAGCTTTTCACCTGTGTGCAATTGCAGCCTTAAGCCATTGTGCCAAAGTGTTTTTATCAGTAATCAGAATCTTTCCATTTTAGAAGAACTAGTTCAGTGTGATGGACGTGTAAAAAAATCAATAAATCAAATAGTGGAACACGTTTTCTGACAGACCTACAAACCTCACAGAACGCTTCAGAATCCATCACGTGTCCTGTTATTACTCCCAGAAACAGAGACGTGTTTAAATAAAGACGCACAAGTGAAATTAAATATTAAATGTTTTTGCCATTGAGATTTTTTTTTCTCACTGTCGCACAGCGGGAAATAAAGTCTCAATGAACTTTTTTTTGGACGTGGCGGAAACGGTCTTCCATACAACACAACGATACACAATGAAAAACGTAGTAAACGTAGAAAAAAAGTAAACGAGGGATGCGGAGAAAATCTGGGCCAAAGAAGACGACAAAGTTTCAGTCGTTTCAAACTAAAAAAAAATGTAAAAAAAAATCATTAGTAAAATTATTCATTTATTTTTTAGTTCGGGATTGTTTAAATTAATAATAATAATAAAAAAAAGAAAACAGCAAACGTTTGAAATATTTAGTGTAATTTTACTTATGATCTTCTTCTTCTTCTTTTGGCTTCTCCCATTAGGTGTCTCCACAGCGGATCATCCGTCTCCATAACCCCCTGTCCTCTACATTTGCCTCTTTTACACCAACTACCTGCATGTCTTCCCTCACCACATCCATAAACCTCCTCCTTGGTCTTCCTCTTTTCCTCCTTCCTGGTGTCTCCATCCTCAGCATTCTACTACTGTGATACCCCATGTCCCTCCTCTAATGGTTGACCGATAGATCGCTGGATTTTACCGATACCACAAGGAAACGAGTTACATTTGTAGAAGCAGAACGATTGCAAAAGTTTTAGCACCTTCATCCAGTATTGCAATTCCATACATATTAGTTGGACATGTTGGAGCCCAAAGATAGTTTGATGTTGAAAGACGAACATAGGGGGGAATAAAAGAAAGAAGGGTGACACAGAGGAAGTTACGAGTAGAAAGATAGATGACAAATGATACAAGTAGAAAGTTGGATGAGTGAAAGAATGACACAAGTAGATGGATAGAGAGCGAGCTAATAGTAGAGGTGTGAGAGAAATTGATTGGAAGAAATGTGGAGTGTGTGTGTGTGTGTGTGTGCGCGCTACCGGAGATGGATGAAGACGATGTGTGACATTGAAGGAGAAATGGATGGATGGAGGAAGTAAGTGTTACAAGTACAGCGAGTGAGTGAGATCGAGAGAAGGTGGACTACAGCAATTGAGCACTCAGGGAATGTTTAAGATTTAAGCTGCTAAAACACTCCTATGTCTGCGAGTTGTTGGGATATTTGATGATCTGCTACAAGAAAAAGAGCACAAAGTCGATCAGGAATGAAAATAAAGTTCGATCTGTCAAAAAAGCCTGAAGGGACGTAATGAGTTTTGTGAATGCAGATAGACGGGTTTAGGAGTTTTATCATTCTCACACTTACATTGGAGGTGAAGTCCAAAAACCGTAGTTCCAGTCAGAAAAAAACAAATCTCAGTGCAGAATTGCAGTGATGAGTTCAGTGAACAGAACCTCAAAATGTCTAACTTTATTAGAATTTAATGGGAATTTTGAAGTTCTACGACTGGAGAAATTTTATATTGATTAGTTGGGAAGGTCATTGCATCATCAGTGAGAACAGACTCGAGCTTAATATGGTGAATGTTGCTGGAAGAACAACAGAGCAAAATGTTTTCTTTGTATAGAAGCTCGTGTTCACTGAACAAAAAAAAAAAAAAAAAAAAATGGTTATTGCGACAAACATTCAATTCTTTTTTTCAACTTTTTCTCACAATTTCGAGTTTATAATCTCACAGTTCAGATTTTTTTTCTCTCAAATTCTATTTTATATATCACAATTCTGACTTTATATAACGTAATTTTTTACTTTTTTTTCTTGCAATTGCGACTTTATATCTTACAATTCTGATGGAAAAAAAAAGTCAAAATTGTGAGGAAAAAATCGCAATTCTGATTTTTTTTTTCTCACAAATTTTTATTTATATCTCACAATTCTGACTTTATATCTCACAGTTTCTTCTCACAAATTCTATTTTATATCATACAATTTCGACTAATTCAAGTTTATACCTCACAATTCTGACTTCTTTTTTCGCAATTGCGACTTTATATTACAATTCTGATGGAAAAAAGCCAAAATTGCCTTTTCGCAATAGTCTTTTTTTCTTTTTTTATTCAGTGGTGGAAACGGGCTTCCATAGATTTTTCACTACAATAATAGACTTACTAGAGGTATTTGAAGCTTAGAGGTCTCTCTCTCTCTCGCTCGCTCATCTCTCTCTTTTTTTTTGAGTACCCTAACATGCTTTTTTTCCTCACTTGTGAAGACCCACGTTAGATGTTTTCTTGCCCCCCACCATGTCCTTAGATTCAAAGAAGAACATGCAAATTTCATGCTCTCAGCTGCCTGTTGACAGAAGGGTGGAGACCAAATCTCTCAGACTGAGTGTTTCTTACTTGCACCATGTTAAATTCAGAATCGTGTAATCGTGTCAGGCGGCAGGTTCTGCAGGTTCTCCCCCTTTAATGGCTACGCCTTCGGTTACATAACCGACACCAACGCAGGTGTTTATAACTTCACGTGCTGCAGACGATTTTCCGCATGGTTCGAGCCGCGCCCTGGAGGCCACACCCACTGCCTCACCGAGATGAGACTAGTTTTACATGCTGAGGTGGAGTACCGGAATTATTACTGCAGGTTTTCTGGAATCTCATGAGTGATTTATTCCAGGATGCACATGCACACATTTGGGAAGATGTTCTGTCTTCTGTTAAATGAGCAGGAAGGAAAAAAAAAGGCAGGGAATCGATACCATGTCTGAACTGACATCTATAATATCTTGAAATGGAAGGTTTTTGCGCTGGTTCTTTAGTCCACAGATGCTCCAGGAAGCACTCATGCTTTTCTTTCATCAGTCTATCGGCAAAGCGAAATAAAACCCACGTTTAAAAGTAAACAACCATAAATTATAGATGACCTTTAAAAGGACTTTGGGCTTAAAAAAATAGAGATTGAGATTCCAGAAAGCTCGAAGTGCTGTGATGTGTTTTATGAATGCAGGTTGACCGGTTTAGGCGTTTGATCAGTCTTCCATTGTTGGTCCATACAATAATTTTGAAGACTGTAATTCTGATCAGATAAGAAAAAAAAAAAAAGGTTAGAAGTTCAAAGTTCAACATTTTCATTAGAACTTAAATGAGAGATTTGGCCAATTTGAGCCAAGTAGAAACTTTTAATATTTTTAACTAATGTACAGTTTATATTACAGTCACGTGACTCATGAATGACCAATAAAGAGCTCTCATGGCTGCCAGCGCTTCTAAAAAGTTCAAAACCCTCTCCTTATATTAAAACTCTTTATGTATTATGCATGCATTTCTATTAAGACTACGTGATTTCGAATTCTCTGACCTCGTCCTGAACATCTGTCTGTTTCAGACGCGCACGTTGCTCAGCGTGTTCGAAGAAGATGCGAACACTCTTACCGACTACAGCAACAAGCTCTTGCAGTCTATGCAAAGAGTGTTTGGGGCGCAGGTACACATGCATGCACTATATACACTTAGTGTTATTTTACTGACGTGCACTGGATATTATTCAAACTCTCTCTCTTTCTTTATCTCCTTTTCATTAGAATGAAATGGCCCTGGCCACTGAACAGCTCTCCAAACAGTTACTTGCATATGAGAAACAGGTAAAAAAAAAAAAAAAAATTCTCACAATGATTAATAACAGCAATGTTAATTTTGTGGGTCTATTACATCATAATGACATCATTAAGGTATTCTGATATGTGATATATAAAATATAGTATAGCATCATATTAGCAGTACAATATTATTATTCTATTATGTTCATTATAATATTTAAGATACAATGCCAGAGTGGACAAATCTGAAGTCACTGGACAAGCATATTTTATTTATTCATAATGAACTAATAGGGTTTGCGAATCTTATTCAATAAAACGAAATGTATATGTAGTATGTAAAAAAAGAAATATTTGTAAGTAGCTGCATTTAAACTGACATCGCACAATTCTTCCAGGCTGCATCAGGATCTGCTCCAGATTTTTCATGCTTTATTTTATTTTATGTGGTTATTATAAGTTATTTATTTATTTATTAGGTTGTATTTTTTTTATCGACAAAACTATAACTCTCTAAAAAAAAAAATCCTTTGATATCGAGCAGTACTTTTTCAAATGATTTAATGCACATCCCAACAATTTTTTTTTCCAAAAGGAAACCAATTATTACACATAGCAACAAAGAAAATTATACAATAAATCCCTGAACTGCAATAAACTAAAAGGAAAGCAAGTATTTAAACAGGCTAATGTCATTTAATGCCAATCAAAAATGGTTTAGATTAGAATTCAATTGGGTTTATTTATTTATTTATTTATTTATTTAAACATTCGAATGCGTTTAAATACAGAGTTCACATTTGTATTTAGCTTTTTTAAAATGAAGCACTTCACTCTTTCGGTTGTCATTGTGTTATTTTTGGCATTGTGTTTCGAAAACCAGCGAGCATGTAGAAGGGGGAAAAAAAACAAGCCCAAACTCATTTCATCGATTTTGATAAGTTCTTAAAGTTCTTGTTGGGGAACTGTTTTGATTGCTATTACTCGCTTGGCCAGGTAACATTTTACAGCATGAGCGATGTTTTGGCAGCGTTAACTTTTTTCTTTTTCTTTTTTTTTTTTTTTGGCACACGCCTCTGAGGACTTTCTTTGTCAATAAACCAAGTCAGTTTTATTTATTTATTTATTTTTTTGCAAATGCCCATTTTTCATGTGTCGAATCCAACAGTTCCATATAAACCCAATATCTACAGTATATACTGGTGGCTGATCCTCCAAAAATGGAATTTTCATAGAAAGAATTGACCAATCCTCCTGTTTCCCAACAAAACATACTAATGAAGCCTCCTACTCTGTTATAAGCAACATCTGGTTCAGTTTGGGTTGCCATGTACGTTTTTTCCAGACAAATTAACTGTGGAAAAAAAAGCGTTGCATAACATGGAATCTGTCTGTGAAAACAGCTTGTGCGGACAGTTTAACCGTACGCGATCGAAAATCATGACATCCCACCACCTCCTGCACAACACACCGAGGTTTGATTCGGCTCAACGGCAACAAGACGTTTCAGAACTCATGTAATTACAAAAGCAAAAAAATGTCAACTTTAAATCTTATTGACAAAACCCAAATGATATCCCCAGTGTGGGCGTGAAACTCTGTCTTTTATTAATATTCATTCAGAATATTTATTAGATCATTTTAGCAACCACTTTTTCAGCCAATCAGGAGCTCTTACTGACCCGGAGATTTGTCCATCGCCAGATCAACTTTTCCATGGAGCGCTTCTTCAATTCAGTCGTAATTTATTAATAAATATTTTTAAAGACTCGTTTACGACACGGAGGAGCCTCCAAACGGCTGCGTCTCGACATACGAACGCTAAATTATTCAGTGTTTTGGAGTCCGAGTCATTTTCTTTGATGTGTGCAGAACTTCGCTCTTGGGAAGGGAGATGAAGAGGTAATCAGCACGCTTCAACATTTCGCCAAAGCCATGGAAGAGGTGAGCGCGCTCCATGCTGTGTGTTTGCTTGTCTGGCTTTTGCGATTAGGTTTGGAGTATAGCTGAATGAATGTGTATGGCTACGTAGAGCGGTTAGTCCAGAAAACAAGTGTGTGTGTCGGTGGGTTGGCTCAGCTGGGTGGAGATATCAAGCAGAAGCACAGGTGGAGACAGTGTGAGGTAGCAGCGGGGAGGGAACTAACAGATGCGAGGTATTCTCCTTGCCAGCAAGGTCAACGTTTTCAAATGGTGGAGGCTGGAAACCCGGGCTCTCTTTTTTTTCTCAGAAAGGGTGTGAAAAGGTTTTTTTTTTTCCCTCCCGTACCATTGCAGTCAATTGTAACACTTCCATCTGTCTTTCTGAATTTTTCAGCTGAACTCCCTGCATGGCGATTTGGCCACTCAAATGGCTGATAGGATGGTGTTTCCCATGGTGCAGTTCAGAGAGAAAGACCTGACTGGTATAGCAGTGATGCACTCATTAAACCCTCATTAAACCCTCATTAAAATAAATTAAACGTATCCCTCTGACATGTTAGCGCAGACGAATTTGTGTCCACTGCACGCCATCTGCGCTTTCAATGGGAAATAATCACACTAAAAAAAACAAAAAGAACAAACTGGTTCAATTTTAACACTTGATGGACATCTAACTTTTTATTTTATTGTATTTTTTACAGAAATTAGCACGTTGAAAGAGATATTCGGGATCGCCAGCGACGGTGAGTCCACACGCGTGTTTTGAAATCTCTAAGCAACCCATCCGAGGATTTTGTTAGCGGGTTAATTCTTGTTTTTCCACTTTTCCATCTTTCTCTTTAGAGCACGAGGCTGCCATGATCAAATACAGCCGATTGCCCAAGAGGAGGGAGAATGAGAAGGTAAGCAATTAAATCTAATATCCTCTATTCATTTCTCATGACACAAAGTGGAGACGGCGAAGGAGGAAGGCATCAGCACTGCTTTGTACACTTTTTTCCTTAATCGGTTTTTGTTGCCTGCACACAATGTAAATATAAAGGCAGTCTAATATGGCTGAGGGAATGGAATGATGTCTGGCTGGAGCAGAGCATCATGATCTCTTTATTTGCCTTAAATACACTCAGTATTTGACAGCGTTTGCCTCTGTATGCCACCAAAATGTATTTGGAATGAAAGGTTGGCTTTCAAACTAAACAAAAATCCATACCAATGGTTTTTCCGGGCTGCTGTCATTACTAAAGTTGCCTCTAGAGGGCGAATCACTGATTGGATGTGGCGTTTTGTTTTTTTTTACACATAAGACGGTGCTGCATGAAAAGCGTTATGTTAAATTTGTATTATTTGAGCGTTACTTTTTTTTCTTCTTCTCAGATTCAGACAGAACAGTGAATAAAACCCTGAAAGCATGACGTTTCACCGAACCCAAGAGCTTGAGATGCTTTTTACTTGCCGACAGTGGTTAACAGTACAATTACATTTACTTCGTTACCGTACTCGCGTAGCTTTTTCGCGTATCTGTGAAGTGTACTGAAGAAACTCCTCGAACCTGCTACTTGATTTTTTTGAAGAATTTGATGATGAGGGCTTTGGGCTCATGATAATTGTAATAGAAATCATTGTTTGACTCATTAATATTTTATTATTAGATCAGTGTGCTGAGAGTCACATTCGAGTCTTTTCATCTAAACTGTTGATTAAGCAAAGAGTCTTGTAATAAAAATGATCATCGGAACATTGAAGTAATAAGTCATAGTACTTCGGATACTTAAGTACAAGACAAATACTATTATACTTTTACTCAAGTGAAAGTTTCTCTGTATCTCTGTGTACTTTTACTTTAACTCAGACATGGTTTGTGTACTTCGTCCACCTCTGATCACTGAAGACAAAACTGAAGGCACAAACAGCCAGAAGGCTGATGCTCTAAAGACCCGGCAAAACATCCGTACAGAGGAAATGTCCTGGAAGTGGAAGTGTATAAAATATATTTTGGACCCTAATAGTTTTTGAAAGGATCCATTATGAGATTAAATAATGGCTGAGCATCAAGATTCTGTATTCACATTCGCATTTATTTCTCTCTGTGTGTGTGTGTGTGTGTGTGTGTGTGTGTGTGTGTGTGTGTGTGTGTGTGTGTGTGTGTTCTACAGCTGAAAGCGGAGATGGTTAGTGAGGTGGCATACTGTCGGAGGAAGCAGCACCAGGCCTCCATGCAGTATTACTGTGCTCTTAATGCCTTACAGTACAGGAAGAGAGTAGCCATGCTGGAGCCCATGCTGGGATACACACAAGCGCAGGTCAGAGAAATCTCTCTCTCTCTTTTAATAATAATAATAATAATAATAATAATAATAATAATAATATATCAGTTCTATTTTTATAATATAGAGATTTTTCAATGTATGGGCAAAAGTTATCATCAAACTAATTTAAATATTAATAAAAGAGAACACAAGTAAACACAACATGCAGTTTTTAAATGAAAGTTTTTATTATGGAGGAAAAACAAAGTCCAAAACTACTGTGTGAAAAAGTGTTTGCCCCCCTGTTAAAACTGTGGTTTAATCACACCTGAGTTGAATTTCTCTGGCCACACCCCCAGGCCTGATTACTCAACACTAACTCTTAAATAGGACCTGCCTGAAAAAGTGCTCTCTTTTACTAATATTTAAATTAGTTTGATGATCTGAAACATTAAAGTGTGAAAACATGCAAAAAAAATAAATCAGGACTTTTTCACACCTGTGTGTGTGTGTGTGTGTGTGTGTGTGTGTGTGTGTGTGTGTGTGTGTGTGTGTGTGTGTGTGTGTGTGTATATATAAAATTCCCTCTGGGATGAATAATATGATCTATCTCTCCATCTTATAAAGGCACTGAGAGGTCTTACATTTTGAACGCTGTTTAATCCGTCCTCTAATGACTCTTATCTCGTCCTCACAGATCTGCTTCTTTAAGAAAGGGATTGAACTGGTTTCCAAGAAAATGGACAGTTTCCTGGCTTCAGTGAGCAGCATGTCTGAGAGGTACCTGCTCCCAACCAGGACATTTCTGTGCAGGATATTTACTTTAGCTTTATTATGCTTATTGTGAAGGTTTTCTACATTCTCTGGTTCTACATGCAAAGATTTTTAATTGGAATAAAGAATAAAATCTGCCTCCATTGAAGATTAATGTTAGATGTTCTACGTAACAAAAACACAAGCATGGCCTCTGATACGAATGTAATCAAGAACGCGGTTTGGCGCACGTACGAGGACGTCGATTGCTTCTTGTTATATTGCCGTGAGAAAAAGAAGCCCGTCAGAGTGTGACGAATCGCCAGCATTAGTTCAGCATCTGCCGAGTTTTCAATCACGTTGCTGGCGCCTATAAAAAGTTTTGTCAGTCTCAGCAAAACCTTTTCCGAAGGCGCGTCTTTGAATCCGGTCATCAATTTGACGCCTCGTACTTCCTGCAAAATAATTGAAACCGACAGTCTTTTAAACGTGCTTTGTTTGCACGGAACGTGTGTGCAGAACATGGTCAGGCTAGTTCAAGCTAACAGGAAGGCTATGGTAATAACTTCTTACAAACATGGTGAGCAGAAAAGCATCTCGAAAAAAAACAAAAGAACGTTCACTTTGTAAGTGGTAAGTTGTAATGAGGTCATTTCCTGCTTGGGCAGTGGAAAAAGTAAAACATGGACACAAAAAACGTTTTCCTGTGTAAAGCTTTTGCATGTAAAACCTACGTTTTGTCATATTGAATACAATGACACGTTTCTTTGTTATAAAAAGCTTCTTTAGGATGAACACTGAGTGGCTACTGGTTCTGTTCTACTGTAGTGAACCTTCAGTTTAACGTTCTGGACTGAAACCAGAGAACAGCATTAATAACGAGCTAGCCATGCTAGTCATTAACGTCAGCATGCACGCTAATGTTTGTAAAACGGCGATTAATATGGGCAGTGTTTTAGATTTAACCAAGCGATGGGTCTCTATTAACTGATCTCATGCCAAGACTGTTTTCTCTGACAAATGGTCACCATTTATACAATGCAGCCACATCAACATGGAGCAGGACGTCTCAGGACTGTTCCTGACATCTTGTGGAAGCCATGAGCTGGATAATTAGAGGGACGTTATGCTCTTATGCTCATGTTGATTTGACATCACTCCTGACCACATGTCGAGGGTTTTTTTTGGGTCATTTTTACTGGTCGTAAGCCAATTGTTTATTTAATGTGAGCACAGCATCGAACCTTAATGCCACCGTATTTTGTAATGAATAGTCCACCGTCATCACTGGCTCATCACTGTAAATAAAATTACAATTATAAGGAACAAACTTGTACATTCTTCTACAGAAACATACCTTTTATTACCACTTTATCTCTGTAAAGCTTTTTTTTAAAGGCAAAAACGTTAATGCGAGGCAACACTTCTCAACAGTCTGGTCAGTTGGAACATCGTCGCCATCAGTAGGGTCAGAATTTAGCATTGGCATCATCAATCCATGGAGCAAACTTACCTTGTGTTAAGACCTCAGGCTGCTGGTGGTGTAATAGTGTGAAGAAAGTTCTCTGGACAAACACTTCTCGCCTCATAATACCAATAGTTTGGATCCAGAAGAGTATTGTCCTTCAATTTAAAGTCTTCTAATGACCACTTCCAGCCAGATAATGCACCCAAAGTCATTGACGAACATGACGGTGAGTTGAGTGCACTCTAATGGTCTTCCCAGTTACCAGCTCTGGATTAAATAGAGCACCTTTAGGGTGTAGTGGAACCAGAAGCTCTCAGCATACATGCCTACCTGACAGATGTGCACCATTTATACAATGCAGTCATGTCACCAGTGAGCAGGACGTCACAGGACTGGTCCTGAAACCTTGTGGAACCCATTAATACCTGAGGCTGGTAGAGCAAAATGAGGCTGGAGCTAGCTTTGGTATTATTATTATTATTATTTAAACTTATATTATTTGAGTGCGTGTTGATGGTACAAAATCAGATTACTTGCCTCGTTTGATTGGAACGGAAATATATGTAGATTGGCTTCAGTTTATTCAATTTCAGTGGAACCCTGTCAAATAGACGAGATATTAGTTTTATTAATTAGTTAGTGACTGCATGTGAATATAGTTAACGGTTAATTCTCCTCTCTCTTTCTACCCGAAGCATTCAGAAGCAGCTGGACGCCGAGGCGGAGCTCATGCGCATGTCTCAGAGGGAGCTGTTGTCCGTGGACGACATTGTCTACATGCCTGACCACGATCAGACACCGGTCAACCGCACGCTCATTCAGAAAGCAGGCTACCTCAACATACGCAAGTACGCAGCGCTTGCTTTTTGCATTTCTCTCCCGTTTGTTTTGCTTTAGTTTGACATTGAAACGCATTGGGAATGTTCATTTTTATGTTTCGTAAAAAATCTGTTTTTTTTTAATGTTTGTCGCAGTTTGTTACATGAAAAATCTATCAATACTTTTGTTCTTTCACGCATAAATCGCTGTATTGCTTTGCTTGTTGGGGTATAAAAATCTACTTAAAAACAAATCGCAGGTTGTTCAAAATGTAGCTGAAAGACCAGGGCTGGTGGGGGGATTTCTCCGGATTGTAAATGTTGTCCTAATATCCTCTAATGACTCCTGCAGTAAGACGGGCCTGGTGAGCACTGCCTGGGATCGGCTCTACTTCTTCACCCAGGGGGGGAACATGATGTGCCAGCCACGTGGTGCTGTGGCTGGTGGCATGGTGCTCGATCTGGACAACAGCTCCGTCATGGCGGTGGAGTGCGAGGACAGGCGCTACTGCTTTCAGATCACGTCACCCAGCGGGAAAACGTATGCCAGCTAAGTGTGTGTGTGTGTGTGTGTGTGTGTGCGCGCATCAAAATGGGTATTCCACTGGGGGGCAAATGAAAGATCTATTAGCGGCGCAGCAGAAGTGTGTCCTGGATGTTGGTTTTGTAGGTTTAACTTCCCGCTGAGGCGTTTACTGTCTCTGTGACGAGAAGGACACAAATTCATCCCATGAAACAGCCAGTTTTAACAGACACAGCGTAGCAAATGTTTACAGCAGTCTAGCTGGTATTTATTCTGTTAGACACCTAAACCTGCATTTATTCAATTAAACACCCAAATTCCTATTCATACGAGAAATCTGGATTTTCAGATTTTCCAGACGGACACAATCATGACGTCCTAACTGGTAATGGCACCGAATTCCCATATAAAGTGTTTTGCATGGAACACTCGTTGTGAACCACTTCACTGCTCCATTCGAACTAATGACGAGTTTATAAATGAGCTGGCACTGGTTCCAAACCATCCCCAACTCCTCAGGGTCGCCAACTCCAAGGTCCAAAATTTCCCGTTTAATAATATAAAACTGTCTTATACAACTATTTATAATAATTCTTCTTCTCCTTCTTCCGGCTTCTCCCATTAGGGGTCGCCACAGTGGATTGTCCTGTCCATACCCCCCATCCTCTACATCTGCTTCTTTCAAACCATCCACCTGCATGCCTTTCCTCACCACATCCATAAACCTCCTCCTTGGTCTTCCTCTTTTTCTCCATCCTCAACTTTCTTCCACAACCCGGAAAAACTATAGAGTTTTTGCAGATCAACTATCGGGGCCGATGAAACAGTCGATTACTAAACTCATATCAAACTTATTTGTAATAGATTGAAAGATTGTCAAACATTTATTTTGTAAAAGGAAGTGACTAAAAAGTGTTTTATTCGGTTTATCGGAAGTTTTTAAGATTATTGTTCTAAAAAAATTTAGGATTTTTTTTTTTTGTGTAGTACAGTCATCTCACAGTTCCAGCACTGCTGTCACTTTCTTCTCATCTCCCTTCACTTCTTGCCACACACGTCTCCTTGTCTTTCTTTTCTTTCACCGCTCGAGCGCACCTTTTCTTTTTCCCATTTCCATCCTGTCCTTCTCTATCTATAATTCATAGACTTCCCGAATACTCGAGAGTGGACTGCTGTGCTGCTGTGGCTAGCTAATGCACAGTGTGCACACACTTCTATAGGATACTTCAGACTATTTTTAACTGGTGTGTGTGTGTGTGTGTGTGTGTGTGTGTGTGTGTGTGTGTGTGTGGTTTCTTTATGCAAGACAAATTACAATCAGGAAAATGAAGAAAATTAAAAAAAAAAAAAAAAACCTGAATCGCAGCGAGTTTACTCTGCTTTCCAGGCGACTCGGCAGCTCATTTTCCAAATCCGTCCTCTGAGGATCACACCTCCGGAATCAATTTCCTGCCACAATATTAATGTCTTCGTCCCTGTGACAATGAGACACACACAGTGGGCTTTAGCATGCTGGCACTGATCCACATGCTATTACAAAACAAAAGAAAACGGAGAACGAGCCTCGTTGCATCCACACAGCACGATTTAATCGAAGGGGAAATAATCCTTTCGCGTTTAAAGCCGGAAACGAACGCAGATTGAATGCATTTTGACAGCAAAACAAAGCCGAGAGGCGTTTTCACGAAAATGTTTACAATAAGGACTTTTTAATTGTACCTATTTTTAACGCCCAATCAGCGCTGCAGTCATTCCTGTAACTATGACGATGCGAGACCTCGTATGTCTAATGCATTTGTTTATTTATTTTTTCTCCCAAGATCCATGATTCTTCAAGCCGAGAGCAAAAAGGAGTATGAGGAGGTATGAGGTTTGTCCTTGCTAATGTTTTGGGGGTTTTTATGGGCAAATCGTTTCCATTTTTAATTTGAATGATGGTTTCCTGTTGCAGTGGATCTGCACCGTTAACAACATTTCCAGGCAGATCTACCTGACGGACAACCCTGAGGTACTTCTCCCACCTCTCCCAGCACTCGATACCTACATACTCTAGATTTTCTTTATTTATTTTATAACAGATGCTATGTCCAGAGTTTATACAGTTACACTGACTTTTTTGTACGGACTCCACCTTCACCTGGGAAACGTTTCCACCTGCCCGAGGGTGTGGTGTTTACTCTCTGATATGTGAGCGGGAAGAGGTCCAGCCACGTCGCAGCTAGAGATCCTGGTTCTATCCTGAACCTTGCTTTTTCTCAACTGACTTTTTACCACTAACACTTTTCACCATGCCTCCTTCAACAAATATTGGCCACGCCCCTTTGCCACGCTGTCATTGCAAACAAGACTTGCTAGTTTAGCTGAGAGAAAATATGTTGAATATATCTCATTAAGATAGCATTATTCAACTTTTATACTTTGAATATATTTGCATTTTTATCGACATTTTAAGGATTTGAGTGTAGAAAAATACTCTGATGGACCGGCATCTAATCTGAGGGGGGAAACCTGTGAGCGTGTCCGAGGCAAATTGGTAGATGAATAAATGTAGCATGTTGAAGAGATAAAAACTAGCAATGCAGTGAGGAACAGGGATCTCAAGGCAAAGATTCCCAATAGCATCACACATGCTTGCATGAATTTGTTCGCTTTCAACAGAACAGCACCATGGACAGCGGACTGACACAACAGTCATGTGACATACGGGTGGTTGGAATGCACACTTGTGTCCAGGTGGATTTACCTGATATTCTGGAAGCTCAGATCAGAACCAAAAGAGTGTGTGAATGTTACAGGGCAAATATACACCGAACAGCCATCATATCGTGACATGACATGAGTTTGAGCTACGGGAGTGTCGCTCGTCTGTTGGATCAGACCACACGGACCAGCCTTCGTTCCCCACGTGCATCAATGATCCTCGTCCACCCACAACCGTGTCACCGGTTCACCACTGTTCCTCCCTTGGAGCACTTTTGATAGATACTGAACACTGCAGACCAGGAACATCCCACAAGAGCTACAGTTATGGAGATGCTCTGACCCAGACGTCACAATTTGTCAAACTCGCTCAAATCCTTACGCCCATTTTGCCTGCTTCTGACATCAACTTTGAATGTTCAGTTGCTGCCCAATAAATAAATCCACCCACTAACAGGTACCATGATAAAGAGATCATCAGTGTGTAAGAATGTTATAATGTCATGCCTGGTCGGTGTACAAATGAACTTTGAAGAAGCAGATTGTGATCATGACCATCATGCTCACTGCACAGAGGACGAAATCCTTATTTGCATTGAGCAGATTATAAATGACCATGAACTGCTGATAAATTCAGCAATGATGCAACTGAATGAATATTCTGTGTCGCCCAGTAGAGGATGGATTCTCTTCTAAATCCCGGTTCCTCCCAAGGTTTCTTCTAAGGTCCTTTATAGCGAAACATATCGGGACATATTTTATGTATTTAAAATGAATTTTTTTGTACTTCTGTAAAGTGTCCTGTTAAAAATTCCTATTTTTGAAGCTCTGTACAAATAAGATCGCATCGAATAATTAACATCCGTCTCGTACCATTTCCTCAGGCGGTGGCCATCAGGCTCAACCAGACAGCCATCCAGGCGGTCACTCCCATCACCAGCTTTGAGAAGAGAGCAGAAGGCTCCCCGAACCCTGACAGGTCAGACTCCTATCATTCTAACATCTGTTAAAGCTTGAGGAATCACAGGCAGGGTTCAGATGCAATACTAACCGCTCTTGAAAGTCCGAGCCAAAGTGAAGGCTATTATCAGGGAATTACGGTTTTACAGGAAGTGGTGGCTCAGTGGTCAGGATTTGGGACTTGCAAGTTTTGAGTTCGGTTCCCTGCAGCGCCAAGCTGCACTTGAGCAAAAGCCCTTACCCTGGAACTGTTATAAGAGTTTTATAAGAGGGGATAAATGTCGGTTATTATATAAAGGCATCTGCCAAATGCCATAAATGTCATTTATATAGTCAGGAAGCTGTTCTTATTAATGTATTAAACATGTATTAGCTGTAGTAGTGTGACCTGTAGGAGCCCATTCACTTGTCTCTCTCTCTCTCTCTCTCTCTCTCTCTCTCTCTCTCTCTCTCTCTCTCTCTCTCTCTCTCTGTACTGTATCTGTAGGGCTAAGCCAGGCGCAGTGGTCACTGGCAGCACTAAGAAAGCTCCTGCTGTCCCTGAAGCTGAAGACCTGATCGTCCCTGGGACGCCCATCCAGTTCGATATCGTGCTTCCTGCATCAGAGTTCCTGGACCAGAACAGAGCAGGGGGAAGGTCAGAGAACACATCGGTCACACATTCAATCAAAATGATGCTTAAAAAAAAAAAAAAAAAGCCGACCTGATTTTAAATGCATACTCGCTGCCCTGAAATGATAAAACTCGCCTAATATGCTCAGGGAAATGGCATCGTTATTTTTCTAGGGAAGAAAAAACAGACGAGTAATTTGCAAGCTGATATTATTTAAATACTGAACATCGTGTGAAAGTCCCAAGAGCAAAGAAACGCATAAAGCAGCGATGCCTTCGTAATTATATTAAAAATAAAATCCAATGAAATATTTACAAAAAAAAACCACAGCAAACTAATCAAAAATATGAAATATATAAATATACTTTATATTAAGCGTATAAGTCTTTGTGTTTAAAAATGCATCAGTCAAAAAGAGCTGTGCCTCCTTGAGAATCTGTCCTAGTTTTTACACACCTGATTGTGTTTCTGGAGTTAAACCTTAGCAGTGGTGTTTGATTCACGTTTTTCTGTGATATTAGAGGTGGTTGATTTTACCGATAGCGATCGCTAGGTTGGCTTGCACTTGCCTATAACCGATTAACTGACTTATGAAGGTTGGTGCTCCCTGTGACTGTGTGTGCAGCCTTGTGCTGCCATCTGTTGGCGTGTTACTATATCTATTTACAAAACTTTTTGATACCACCTTGTAAATGAGATCACTGTAAGTGGATGAGGGCATCTGCCAAATGCCATCATTGTAATTGAAGTACACATACAGGTGGATGCAGTTATGACCACAGCTGCTCACACTTTTACACTTTGCGCTTAACAATCTTTATGAAAAAGACAAACGTCAATATTGCTAAACGTTTCGATCATGCTTGTGGTCACGATATATTTCACAGTCGCTTTAGTTTGTTTTATTTTTCCCTCTCCTCCTGCCTTCCACAGACGCACGAACCCTTTTGGTGAGACCGAAGTGGACAGCTCTTCAAGTGCAGACGGTGAGACAGCATAACGTGGAGTCTTTCGAATTGAGCTGCTCATCATTTGCCCCGGGACAGCTGAGGTCAAGAAATGCCCCGGAACGCTATAATAGAACTCGTAGACATCAATTCAATTCGTGCTCACATCAGCTTGTCAGTGCAGACGCTGCACTCCTTCTGTGAAGTATTGTTGAATGAGCTTTCGTTTACAGTGACAGTCCCTCAATAACCTCACTCTGTGTGTGTGTGTGTGTGTGTGTGTGTGTGTGTGCGCGCGTGTGTGTAGACTCCTTGCTGCAGCAGGTATTTGCTGTGCGGTTCTTGGGCTCGATGGCAGTATGCTCTGGACACACACAGGAAGTTATCTATGAGGCCATGAGGCAGGTGCTCGCAGCTCGAGCGATACACAACATATTTAAAACCAGCGAGTCGCACCTGATGGTAACAAGCAGCTGCCTCCGGTGAGTCCCACATGGGGCAACGTGTGCAGGGAGGCACTTCCATACCACGGGCTTTGTATTCACATCAATTAAAATATATATATTTTTTTTTTTTTTTGTTCTACAGGTTGATTGATCCTCAGACGCAGGTCACGAAAATAAGTGTGAGTACACGTTCTACTGATGAACAGGACAGGTCACGGGAACTTTTGGGGTGGTGTTTGGGGGTACTGTCCAGAGATACTGTTTCAGGGTGCTGTTTGAGGGTGCTGTTCGGGGTATTGTTTGGGGGTACTGTTTGACGGTACTGTTCGGGGTTACTGTTCCAGGATACTGTTTAAGGGTACTGTTTGCGGTTACTGTTCCGGGATACTGTTTAAGGGTACTTTTTGATGGTACTGTTCCGGGATACTGTTTGTGGTACTGCTTTAAGTAGTGTTCGAGTGCTGCTCAGGGGGGTACTGATGGGGTTACTGTTTAGTGTATTTTTGTTAATTTTTCTCTCCTGACTGAACCCTTCTTTGTCTGACTCCATGCTGTTAGTTCCAGCTCAGGGACGTCACCCAGTTTGCGGCGCATAAGGAGAACAGCCGGCTAATGGGCTTTGTGGTGGAGGGGAGAGACTGGAGCGAGGGAGAGGAGGAGGGAAAAGCATCTTTCAGTGCCTTTGTGTTTGAGAGCAACACCGAGGGAGAGAAGGTAACTGTTCAGTTCTGATGCTGGAAAACCATTCGATTAAACAGGTTCAATTAAAGCATGAATTAATCACACTGACCACTGATTTACACACACAGACACTAACACACTGACCTATCGCTAACACACACACTAACACACTGACCTCTTACTAACACACTGAACTAACACACACACACACACACACACACACACACACACACACACACTAACACACTGACCTCTTACTAACACACACACATTAACACACTGACCTATCGCTAACACACACACTAACACACTGACCTCTTACTAACACACTGAACTAACACACTGACCTCTTACTAACACACTGAACTAACACACACACACACACACACACACACACACACACACACACACTAACACATACATTAACACACTGACCTCTTACTAACACACACACACACACACACACACACACACACAAACACACTGACCTCTTACTAACACACTGAACTAACACACTGACCTCTTACTAACACACTGAACTAACACACACACACACACTAACACACTGACCTCTTACTAACACATACACTAACACACTGACCTCTTACTAACACACTGAACTAACACACACACTAACACACTGACCTCTTACTAACACACTGAACTAACACACAAACTAACACACTGACCTCTTACTAACACACTGAACTAACACACACACACACACTAACACATACATTAACACACTGACCTCTTACTAACACACACACACACACACACACTAACACACTGACCTCTTACTAACACACACACTAACACACTGACCTATCGCTAACACACACACTAACACACTGACCTCTTACTAACACACACACTAACACACTGACCTCTTACTAACACACTGAACTAACACACACACACACACACACACACACACACACACACACTAACACACTGACCTCTTACTAACACACTGAACTAACACACACACTAACACACACACACACACACACACACACACACTAACACACTGACCTCTTACTAACACACTGAACTAACACACACACACACACACACACACACACTAACACACTGACCTCTTACTAACACACACACTAACACACTGACCTCTTACTAACACACTGAACTAACACACACACACTAACACACTGACCTCTTACTAACACACTGAACTAACACACACACACTCACACTAACACACTGACCTCTTACTAACACACTGAACTAACACACACACTAACACACACACACACACACACACACTAACACACTGACCTCTTACTAACACACTGAACTAACACACACACACACACACACACACACACACACTAACACACTGACCTCTTACTAACACACACACTAACACACTGACCTCTTACTAACACACTGAACTAACACACACACACTAACACACTGACCTCTTACTAACACACTGAACTAACACACACACACTCACACTAACACACTGACCTCTTACTAACACACTGAACTAACACACACACTAACACACACACACACACACACACACTAACACACTGACCTCTTACTAACACACTGAACTAACACACACACACACACACACACACACACACACACACTAACACACTGACCTCTTACTAACACACACACTAACACACTGACCTCTTACTAACACACTGAACTAACACACACACACTAACACACTGACCTCTTACTAACACATACATTAACACACTGACCTCTTACTAACACACACACACACACACACACACTAACACACTGACCTCTTACTAACACACTGAACTAACACACACACACTAACACACTGACCTCTTACTAACACACTGAACTAACACACACACACTAACACACTGACCTCTTACTAACACACACACACACACACACACACACACACACACACACACACACTAACACACTGACCTCTTACTAACACACACACTAACACACTGACCTCTTACTAACACACTGACCTCTTACTAACACACTGAACTAACAACACACACACACACACACACTCACACTAACACACTGACTTCTTACTAACACACACAAACACACACACACACTAACACACTGACCTCTTACTAACACACACACACACACACACACACTCACACTAACACACTGACTTCTTACTAACACATACATTAACACACTGACCTCTTACTAACACACACAAACACACACACACTAACACACTGACCTCTTACTAACACACTGAACTAACACACACACACTAACACACTGACCTCTTACTAACACATACATTAACACACTGACCTCTTACTAACACACACACACACACACACACTAACACACTGACCTCTTACTAACACACTGAACTAACACACACACACACACACTAACACACTGACCTCTTACTAACACATACATTAATACACTGACCTCTTACTAACACACACACACACACACACACACACTAACACACTGACCTCTTACTAACACACACACTAACACACTGACCTCTTACTAACACACACACTAACACACTGACCTCTTACTAACACACTGAACTAACACACACACTAACACACTGACCTCTTACTAACACATACATTAACAAACTGACCTCTTACTAACACACTGAACTAACACACACACTAACACACTGACCTCTTACTAACACACTGAACTAACACACACACACACACACACACACACACAAACAAACTGACCTCTTACTAACACACTGAACTAACACACACACTAACACACTGACCTCTTACTAACACACTGAACTAACACACTGACCTCTTACTAACACACTGAACTAACACACACACACACACTAACACACTGACCTCTTACTAACACATACACTAACACACTGACCTCTTACTAACACACTGAACTAACACACACACTAACACACTGACCTCTTACTAACACACTGAACTAACACACAAACTAACACACTGACCTCTTACTAACACACTGAACTAACACACACACACACACACTAACACACTGACCTCTTACTAACACACACACTAACACACTGACCTCTTACTAACACACTGAACTAACACACACACACACACACACACACACACACACACACTAACACACTGACCTCTTACTAACACACACACTAACACACTAACACACTGACCTCTTACTAACACACTGAACTAACACACACACACTAACACACTGACTTCTTACTAACACACACACTAACACACTGACCTCGAACTAACACACACACTAACACACTGACCTCTTACTAACACACACACACACTAACACACTGACCTCTTACTAACACACACACTACACACTGACCTCTTACTAACACACACACTAACACACTGACCTCTTACTAACACACTGAACTAACACACACACTAACACACTGACCTCTTACTAACACACACACTAACACACTGACCTCTTACTAACACACACACACACACACACACACTCACACTAACACACTGACTTCTTACTAACACATACATTAACACACTGACCTCTTACTAACACACACACTAACACACTGACCTCTTACTAACACACTGAACTAACACACACACTAACACACTGACCTCTTACTAACACACTGAACTAACACACACACTAACACACTGACCTCTTACTAACACACTGAACTAACACACACACACTAACACACTGACCTCTTACTAACACACACACTAACACACTGACCTCGACTAACACACACACTAACACACTGACCTCTTACTAACACACACACTAACACACTGACCTCTTACTAACACATACATTAACAAACTGACCTCTTACTAACACACTGAACTAACACACACACTAACACACTGACCTCTTACTAACACACTGAACTAACACACACACTAACACACTGACCTCTTACTAACACACTGAACTAACACACACACACACACACACACACACACACACACTAACACACTGACCTCTTACTAACACACACACTAACACACTGACCTCTTACTAACACACACACTAACACACTGACCTCTTACTAACACACTGAACTAACACACACACACACACACACACTAACACACTGACCTCTTACTAACACACACACTAACACACTGACCTCTTACTAACACACACACTAACACACTGACCTCTTACTAACACACTGAACTAACACACACACACACACACACACACACTAACACACTGACCTCTTACTAACACACACACTAACACACTGACCTCTTACTAACACACTGAACTAACACACACACACTAACACACTGACCTCTTACTAACACACACACTAACACACTGACCTCGAACTAACACACACACTAACACACTGACCTCTTACTAACACACACACACTAACACACTGACCTCTTACTAACACATACATTAACACACTGACCTCTTACTAACACACTGAACTAACACACACACTAACACACTGACCTCTTACTAACACACTGAACTAACACACACACACACACACACACACACACACACTAACACACTGACCTCTTACTAACACATACACTAACACACTGACCTCTTACTAACACACACACACTAACACACTGACCTCTTACTAACACATACATTAACAAACTGACCTCTTACTAACACACTGAACTAACACACACACACACACACTAACACACTAACACACTAACACACTGAACTAACACGTACACTAACACACTGACCTCTTACTAACACAGGTTTGGACTTCCACAGTGATTTGTATAAACATTTCCTAGTTCCGAGTCTTTAGTGTGTGTGTGTGTGTGTGTGTGTGTGTGTGTGTGTGTGTGTGTGTGTGTGTGTTTTTTTGTGTATAGTGCACCCCTCACATTTTTACTATAATTTTCTCAGGGGACAATACAATAGAAATGATATTTTAGAGGTGTCAGTGTGCAGTTTGTGTATCAGTACAGATTTACTGTCCTCTGAAAATAACAACATACAGCCATTATTGTCTAAATAACCAGTGTTCTCCAGCTCTGCCTCAATCCTTTGTGTCTCTTGTATTTGAGCAGTTAAGATTTGGTGCTTTGAATCCAATTCTCTCATACTGACCACTGGATGTTCTACATGGACCTCATGGTAAAGAGTCTATGAGGATTTGAAAGCTAAAATTGTTGCTCTCCACAAAGACGCCTCTGCTGTAAGAAGATCAGTATCACCCTGAAACTGAGTTACAGTATGGTGGTCAGGGTCATACAGAGATTTTTCAAGACGGGTTCCACTCAGAACAGACCTCACAAGAGTCCATCATGGAACTTCCAAAGAAGTCGAAGTTCTCGTGCTGTGCCTCAGGTGCAGAAACTGCTTTAAAAAACAGACTCCTGAGTGCTGCAGCATTGCTTTAGAGGTACAGTAAAGGAAGATCTGCTTGTCAGTGTTCAGACCGGACGCCACACAACGCAACAAGTCGGTTTGCAGGCCATCGTCCCAGGAGGAGCCTCTTCTGAATCACGAGTTACTGGAACCATGTCCTGTGGTCTGATCAGACCAGGATAAAACTTGTTTGTTTCAGATGGTGTCCAGCCTGTGTGATGACACCCTGTTAAAGAGAGCCAAGAAAATAGTGTCTTGCCTACAGTCAAGCATGGTGGTGGCAGCATCATGGTCTAGGACTGCATGAGTGCTGCGGTTCATTGAGGGGGAAACATGGATTCCAACATGTACTGTGATATATTCTGAAGCATAACATGATGCCTCCCTTTTAGAGGGCTGAGCAGAAGTTTTCCAACATAATAACGACCCCAAACACACCACTAAGATGACAACTTACTTGCTGAGGAAACTGAAGGTGAAGGTGATGGAGTGGCCAAGTATGTCTCCAGACCTGAACCCTATTGAGAACTTGTGAGGATCCTCAAGCGGAAGGTGGAGAAGCGCTATGTGTGTAACATCCAGCAGCTCCGTGATGTCATTATGGAGGAGTGGAAGAGGATCCCAGCAACAACCTGTGCAGCTCTGGTGAATTCCATGTCCAGGAGGATTAAAGCAGTGCTGGATATCAATGATGTTCACACACAATATTTACACTTTGGACACAGTTTTCACATGTTCACTGAGGGTGCACTTACTTTAGTTGGCAGGTATTTAGACAATAATGGCTGTATGTTTTATGAGTGTATGAGTTATTTTCAGGGAACAGTGAATCTGTACTGATACACAAACTGCACACTGACTCCAAGTTTCATTTCTATAGTATTGTCCCTACTACAGTGGTTTCTGAAATGTGACAGGGTGCACTCACTTTTGTGAGATACTGTGTGTGTGTGTTTGTATGAAATCTCAGCACCATCAAGCTACAATTGCTGGGCCCTTGAGTAAGGCCCTTGAGTAAGTTGCTCTGTATAAGGGCTTCTTACCAAATGCTATTAATGTAAATGGATTTAATTGCACTCGGTAAAACAGTTTATAAGTGGAAATTCTGACACTTCAAACACTGCTCGGTTTCCTGAAACAGCGCCCCCTGTGGTGGTTCAGTGCTTCCATTATGAATTTAACTGAATGGAACACGTTTTGTTCTGGAAAGCGTAAAAGATTTGAGCATCATTTGTGTTTACAACTATTATATTAATAATTCTCTTCTTTTGTATAGATTTGTTACACAATAAACATTGGGAAGGAGATTACACAAGCTAAGGAGGTAAACGTTGTTTTTTTTTTTGTTGTTAAATAAACAATCGCCAAAGTTAAATGCTGAATCGTTATTTTGTAGTACCAGCTCTCCTCAATCAGTGTGTGTGTGTGTTGTGTTAGGACCCGGAAGCTCTGGCCGAGCTGATGAAGTCTGTGCCACTGACCAGTGATGGGAAGTTCCTGCTGCTGGAGAGCGAGAGCGGAGAAGCTGCAAATGGAGAAGGAGGAGACGATCTGGAGTCTGAAGCCTGATGTTTGGTCTCTTCCTAAGATCTGCGCTGATCCAGTGTTTTGTGTTTGTTTTTTTGTTGTGACCCTGATGAAGATGTAGGGAGCTGATCGTAGATACACACTTTTTCCGGCTTTCGGGTAACGCTACATTTGACGCTAAAGTTTGCTCTTTATACGAATAACTCACTAACAGGGCTGATGAGAAGCTGCTGAGGAAATCACAAGAGTCTTTTTTTTTTCCCGCATCTAGCGTTAATTTTATAAATGGACTCCTGCTGCTCTTCTGCACATTGAGGGAGCGTGAAGAAAAGAAACAAAAACGCTATTTAGAAAGATACTTATATTGATATTCGACACGCTCACACTTGCACTTTGTTGCCATTAGGTTTAATATCTCGTTTTCTCACAGCGTACACGCAGGATTCCTCTGAAACCGGTCGCTCTGTGACCAGATTTGGTCCGATTTGAGTTTTGTAGCTTTGTATTACAATGTATTAGGGATTAGGAGCTTCCCGTGCTGCATGTCGGGTTTTAAACGATTGCACTAAACCCCTCTGCATTTTCAACAGTACTGTAATCCGCGCAGGAGCCCCTTTTTCCCGCCGTGTCAGAACCGTGAAGCTCCGACAAACTTCACTCGGATCTTTTCCTCAGGTCGTTTTTTTTTTTTTGACTAAACACCTTATTTTAATCGGACAGTCTGGTGCTGTGTTTACAAAGAAAACCCCTGACGTTTAAAACTACAGTTTACAGAAACAAGTCGACACTAAAAGAATTCATTGCTGATTAGATCTTTAGTAAAATATACCCGACTTTTTATTCTTCTTCTCGGTAAATTTAAGCATTTTTCTCATGTGGAATCGTCCGTTGGCGATGGGACGAGCAGATAAAGTCGTGACGAGACTTTATTGCAAACCCCCCGGAGGTTATTTCGCTGTCGGGTGACATTTTCCTAAGAAAGGGCCTTTTTTTCTCTTTTTTTCTGCACATTCGTCTGCTTGCTCAGCGCTACTGAAATGTGTGTGTGTTTGTACAGGGGATACTTTTAAACCATCTGCTGTGATCTGAATCACGGCTTCGCTTCACTTCGGTATTGTATATAAAAAAAAATACGCATGTAAATTCCCCCCCCCACACACACACAAAAAAAAGGCGTGTAGTAGCAGACTGCTCCTTATAATAACTTGTGTTAGCGATCGAGCCACTGGCTAGAAGGCTTTGCACATGGCTTTTCTTAAACAAAATGTAATAAAAACTTTAATAAAGCTTGACGAGCGTTTCCAAGAGCCCAGACGAGTCTTTGTTCCACTGCATGGATGAGTTACATGAATAGATCCCTGTTCATTCCTTCTGTTTAACACGAGTCTAAACAATGAAACTCAACCCGACTCAATGTTCTCACTGAAAATGTTCGATTCAATAACCGTATATATTCAGACACCTACATTTAAAGAAACATACGAAAAAAAATGTATTCGCTTGCTGATTTATTTAAGTTGAAAAGAAAACGTGTAAACGCGGGTGGGAGCGGAAACGAGCTCGACGTCCACACGTTTCGATCC